>CM050164.1:125534141-126134141 GCA_027410445.1 Discoglossus pictus
CTGTCTCTTTCTCTCTCTCTCTCCTGTCTCTCTCTCTCTCCTGTCTCTCTCTCTCTCCTGTCTCTTTCTCTCTCCTGTATCTTTCTCTCTCCTCTCTCTCTCTCTCTCTCTCTCTCTCTCCTGTCTCTCTCTCTCTTGTCTCTCTCTCTCTCATCTCTATTGTGTCTCTCTCTTGTCTCTCTTTCTCCTGTCTCTCTCTCTCGCTCTCTCTCCTGTCTCTCTCTCTCCTGTCTCTCTCTCTCTCTCTCTCTCCCTCTCTCTCCTGTCTCTCTCTCTCTCTCTCTCTCTCTCTTGTCTCTCTCTTGTCTCTCTCTCATCTCTCTCCTGTCTCTCTCCTGTCTCTGTCTCTCTCCTGTCTCTCTCTCTCTCTCTCTCTCTCTCTCTCTCTCTCTCTCTCTCCTGTCTCTCTCTCATCTCTATCCTGTTTCTCTCTTTCTCCTGTCTCTCTCTCTCCTGCCTCTCTCTTTCTCTCTCGCCTCTCTCTCTCTCTCTCTCTCTATCTATCTCTCTCGCCTCTCTCTCGCTCTACTCTCTATACTGTCTCTCTCTCTCTCTCTCCTGTCTCTCTCTCTCCTGTCTCTCTCTCTCTATCCCCCTCTCTCTCTCTCTCCTCTCTCTCCTGTCTCTCTCTCTCCTGTCTCTCTCTCTCTCTCTCTCTCTATCCTGTCTCTCTCTCTCCCTCTCTCTCTCATCTCTATCCTGTCTCTCTCTTGTCTCTCTTTCTCCTGTCTCTCTCTCTCTCCTGTCTCTATCTCTCTCCTCTCTCTTTCTCTCTCTCTCTCTCTCTCTCTCTCTCTCTCTCTCTCTCTATCCTGTCTCTCTCTTGTCTCTTTCTCCTGTCTCTCTCTCTCTCTCACCTCTCGCCTCTCTCTCTCTCTCTGTCTCTCCTCTCTCTCTCTCTCCTGTCTCTCTCCTCTCTCTCTCTCTCCTGTCTCTCTCCTCTCTCTCTCTCTCCTGTCTCTCCTCTCTCTCTCTCTCTCTTATCTCTCTCTCTCTCCTCTGTCTCTCTCTCTCTCCTGTCACTCTCTCTCCTGTCTCTATCTCTCTCTCTCTCTCCTGTTTCAATCTCTCTCTCTGTCTATCTCTCTCTGTGGCGATCTGGCGGTAGCAGCTATTACTGCCAAGGGCCACCTGCTATAGACAGGTTATCTCCCCACAAGAACGTTGGGTTCTTGGAAATCTCTGCACCTGATATCTGGCTTCTGTATCAGTCAGGGCCTCTCCATCAGGAATCAGCACTTCCAGGAGTCTCAGTAACCCTTCTGTGGTAGTGACCAGGAAAAGTTACTTGCAGGGTGGAGATAGGATCAATATCACAGCAACCAGGAGTAAATAAGTGAACCTACCATTTCTAAATGTCTCAGCAGTGAACTGATTTTTTTTTGGGAAAGTCAACAATATTTATAGGGGATAGATACAGATGGGGGTGTACACAACACAACAATGACAGGGAGTGGCAGACAAACACAGGGGATTGACTCCACATGGGGTCTAATAGTCTGGCATTCTGTCTGGCACCTGTGAACAATAGGCCAGCCTTCGAATACATATAATGATGTCTCTATTTGAGGTCTGGACCACTAGACATGGAGTACATTAACTTTATCTGGCAAACAATGGGACAAAACAGATTACAATACAATGGAGGTGTTTATGCACATTGTCCAGTGCCTGGAGTCAAGCAGTCTGTCCTTTACGGTGGCTCAATGGGCTAAGATCCGGGAACAGGAAAATGGGTCTGTGTCTCCTCTCTCTCTCTCTGCAGTCTCTCCCTGTCTTTCTCTCCTGTGTGTGTGTGTGTCTCTCTCTCTCTCTCTCTCTCTCTCTCACTCCTATGTGTGTGTGTGTGTGTCTCTCTCTCTCTCTCCTGTGTGTGTGTCTTTCTCTCTCTCTCTCTCTCTCTCCCTCTCCTGTGTGTGTGTGTGTGTATCTCTCTCTCTCCTGTGTGTGTGTCTCTCTCTCTCCTGTGTGTGTGTGTCTCTCTCTCTCTCTCTCTCTCTCCTGTGTGTGTGTGTCTCTCTCTCTCCTGTGTCTCTCACATGTGTCATGTTGCTCTGCTACTTCAGCTCTGGTGGAATGCACAAAAGCACTCCCCACCTACCCCCTGATTTGTTTATAGATACAAATAAATCACATTCACCTGAATTGTTATCAACTGCCTCTATCAGACATTTTTTTCCAACCCACACACTATGTCCATCCTGTCAACAGTGCCACCCTCCTCTCTCTCCCCCAGCTTTGTCACAGCACACCCAGTTTCTATCCGACTGCACCATCTAACTTCTGCTTACTTGACAAAACAAATTTGTATTTTAATTGTTTCATTTTCATAATTGTGTTTCATGAGTGATTGTACTGTTTTTATAATTTTGTAACGCTATATAAATGTAAATGAATACAGAGGAAAGCTAGAGAACCACTCTTACTAGCACTACTACATTGTTAGTCTCCATGAAGCTTAGTGGATGTACCCAAAGTCTTGAAGGGGTAAATCCCAATATAATTTGTGAAATTTGTCTGAAGCTACAGTTATTTATTATGGCAGACTTAAATTGCTGGAAAATGTTGCGAAAATATTTGACCGAGAGCAATAATTTCACCTAAGACAAAAATGTGTGTCACAGTGCAGTGTCATTGTGTGAGTGCATTTATTTAGCATGATAACACATGGTATGAAAGTGCAGCATATAAATCCTCAGCGTCTCTGTAGATGTTGACAGTATGTCCAATCTTGTGTAACCTGCTCCTTTGTTTTATAGCTTTTAGTACATATAGACACGGGTTCCCTGGTAGTCCAGTGGTTTGGGTTCTGTGCTTTCACCGCTGTGACCTGGGTTTGATTCCTGTGAGAGAACCAAGAGGTCACACCACCCTGAAGCCAAGCAGGGTTGGGCCTGGTCGGTACTTGGATGGGAGACCACCTAGGAATACCAGGGAATACCAGTATGCTGAGGCCCATTGGAGAAGGAACTGGCAACCCACTCCATTATCTCTACCATGAATACCAAGTGGATCAGCATGGTCACGGAGAGTCAGAAATGACTGATCAACTGGAAAAAAAAACATGACATGAAATGAGCTACATATTTAGTTGCTACTATTAGTATTCATCATCTGTAAATCTCTAGCATATTTTCCATACTGTGGAGAATGATTCAGACAATATACGTTTACTGCTGGAATACAAATAACTAAGCATCTCAGCTATGCATTATTTTATATGAGAAATAGTTGAATATACAGGCCTTCACACCTTATCTAACGTACTTGAAACTTCCCATAGTAATTCTAATTCTGGTAGTTTGAGGATACTGATTCAGAATATAAAGGAAATCTAAGCTGCTAAAGTGAAAACAAACACATTTTTAAATTTTAGTTTGTAGTTATTAGTGTAATTTAAACTTCTTAAAGTTTTAGTTTTAAAAGGTATTATACAACATAATTTTATACACAAGATGAACATAGATAACATTTTACTACGTTATCAGTATCTGAGATATAGACCGCAATTCCATTTTGTCACATAACAGGCTCTATCCGTAAAGGCTCTGTCATAACTGCGGGACCTTTTTTTCTCTCCACTCAAAAAAGAATCCACTCAAACTAAGTGACCATGGATGATTTATGTTTGCTCTGTAGCCCTAACCTGTGTGTGCGGCCTGCTCGCAGGAGACTCTGAGTCTGAAGCTCAATTGTCCCCATAGCAATGCTGCAGATTGGCACCTATTAAACAAACACACTACTCTAACCTAACATCATCCCTTATCCCTAACAATCTATATAAATCCCTTCCCATGGCAGAGAAGCGGTTAAATAACAATAAAATGTAGCCTATGACTCGCTAATCCCTATGAGCCCTGGTATCCTCTCTAATTCCCCCAATACCCACTATGAGCTGGGGGATTTCCCCTGCCCTCACACTATACTGTACTGAATACTTTAAAAACTTTATGAGGACCCACCGCTTCTGAGATCATGTATTAAAGGGATACTGTAGTCCCAAATTTTCAGTATGCTAATTTACTTTGTTACCTATTGTATACATTTCTATCTACTGGTGTCAACCATTGCCTTGTTTGTTTAGCTCTTTCTTGACCGTCTTATACATGTCTGAGCAATTCATTTCCCAAAGGGGCCACATGAGAAACTTGGAATGTTGTGGAGGGCCGAACCATAGGCTGAGCTTAATTCTGCTCAATAATAATTTTATAGCTTTATTTTATTTTCTTGTTTGCCAGGAGCAGTATCTGCAGAATGCTATCCATACTAGCAAGTCACCACACTGCTGCTCACAAATTGCCCCCTTTTACAATTGGCAGTGTTTATTTGTCCAGGACACACATTTGTATCCCACTGTAGGCCACTGTAGCAGGCCAGACAGGGACAGCCAAAGGGCCGGATGTGGCCCGCGGGCCGCACAATGCCCAGGTCTGGTCTTATAGACTGATGATATCTGCATTAGCACTAGTGAAAGCACTGATTATAAGAAATGCCACATTACAATTGAAGCAACGTAATAGTATTCTGTGCACCTTTCCACTAGTAGAAGCCAATATTGGCTCCCACCACAGGATAATTGCATATAATAGGTTATAAATTAAATGTATTTATTTATTTCATACTTTCTAAAAACATTTGTGCATTAAATGCATTTATTCAAAAGGTTACATTGTAAATATGAGGTTTGTTTTTACAGTGTTTAAAGCCATTAGCCAGTGTTTGCTAAGTAAATGTATGATGACTACTTACAGATGGGATAAAGCAAATTCAGTGGCATTTAATGAGTTAAACCCCTTGTTGATACTTTTCTATCAGAAATGTTAACATTTCAATATTTGTCTAGGTTTGTTTGGTGAGCAGTCCTGTTTCTAGTGTGTGCCTTTTGTGTGCTGTCAATGTGTGCTGAATATTTGTTTGCACACACAGACTTTATTTTCCCATTGCTGTACATATCTTTGCTGCCGAAACTGTGTTGCTTATCTGTGGCATTATTTACTTGAGAAACAAATGTCTAGTACAATGTATGGCTAATTTTTCATGCTGTTAGAATACCTCAAAAAGCGTGTTATGCATCAAGATAATTGCATGATAGAAAAGAAATTGAGTCACATACATTCCTACCTAGGTAAACTTGCACTTTCGTCCTCACCCTTGCTATCCCATATCTGTTCCTCCCCAAATTTCGTCCTCTTCCATCCCCTTTATATTGTAAGTAGCAAGTTTCCAATCTTGTAGGGTGCTTTGAGAAAAAGCACTTCCTGCAAAGATTCTAAACTCAAAACAGGGCCCTCCATTTTTCTGCAGTTTGTTAACATTGTATTCTTCCTTGTCCTTGTTCCCTGTACAGCGCTACAGAATATGTTGGCGCGATACAAATAAAGGTTAATGATAAAAAAATAATATCCCAGTAAGTAAAACTGAAAGTAAGCTTTCTAGGAAAAATAGCACTTAAAAACATTGTGGATTCACAGTGAAGCCACCCTCCAGAGTCTTGTTCTTTCAGTGTACACAGGAAAAACAGCTGTCACTCATGGATCAAGATCGTGTTTTTCACTGCTGTGGCCATATTAGACCCTGAGCAAGCTCCTGTATTTCCCTACCAACCGCATGTCTCGTGTTTTATCTCTCTGTTGGAGCCCACTCTAGTAAGAGATCATATGTAATGTGTACTATGGTATCACTGTAATAGTGATAGGTATTCATTGTTTTATATTGTTCTTTACTACATAAAACAATTTTTTTGTACAAAAATAATGCTCCAAGAGGTATAAAAGAGTTACTGAAATTTGCAGCACTGTCACAATACCCTTTGATATTTCCTGATTTTGGAGTGTCAGGTGAATCCAAACAATCAAAATTAAATACATTTCCCACAGCACTTCATAACTTAGTGGCCTGACACACCATAGTTGGAGTCTGTCAGCAGGAAGTATTACAGTTGTTGTAAATGCAGTCTGCAGAGATATTATCTTATCTTAGCAAGGACTGCAAATGTCTTCCCTCAATGACTTACTTATGTAGAGCTTAACATCCCATGTGAAGCTTATTGAATTTTGAGGTTTAATATTCGTAGTGCTAATTTTTCTTGCAAAAAAAGCCTTTATATATTTCAAAATGTTAAATGCATGCGAAAGAAATATGTGAGCTTCCTATTCTATTGACTATAATGCCATCTGTGTATTGGTGAAAATAAAATTATGTTGGCAAGTTGTTGTTCAAGGGAAACTATAGTCTGCCCTATGTCTTCTATATTATTTAAGTTATCTAGTATTGATTATTGCAATAACTTTTGGTAAGGTTAAACAAATAAAAACAACCATTAAATGTATTGCATATTTATGCAATTACATGCTATCTTGGCATTGCTGTTGTTTTTCTTTTTTTGGGGGGGTTGTTCAGTCATTTTTTACTCTCTATGACCTCCTGGACTATAAGACATCAGGCACATCTTTATGTCCATGGTCATGCTGATCTACTTGGTATTCATGGCAGAGATACTGGAGTGGGTTGCCAGCTCCTTCTCCAGTGGGCCCCAATATAAATCCCTTCCCATGGCAGGGTTTAGACAAACAGATAACAGACAAGAAGTATAAAGATGAGTTTTACAAATATAAGACTTATATGATTTCTACATTATGTTATATAAAGATACAATATTCTACCCCCTATGGTCAGCTTTTGAAGGTCATTCTCCATCAGGTTCTCTGGTCGGGGTTGTTCTGCTTAGCTGGGCTCAGCTGGCATCCTCCTGGCACTCTGGACTCCAACTCTTCCATAGATTCTTGGCTTTTTAAATCTGCTTTTGGGCTGAGATGTCCCACCATCTCTATACATCATAAATGGTATTAAGTTGGATTTAGATTTTTGGTTCCCATACAGGCTGTAACACTACGCCCATCTAGGGCCTTGTTTTCAGCTGTCTAAATTTACAAACATCTTTCTTACACTTTCCAAAAGCTTGCTGTTTTTACTGTAATCAAGACTTCTTCTGATTCTCTGAGCTATTTTGAAGTGAGGCTACCTGTTGTCTGTCATCACAGTACAAGACTATACATTTTCTCAAACTAATTACTGTAAAACATACACACACATATATATATATATATATATATATATATATATATATATATATATATATATATTAATATATTTGTGGGCATATTATCCAATGTATACCAAAAATACATGAAGTATTTTTTTATAATATCTTGAAACAAAAAATATGTGTACATTATCCGTGATCAGATGACTATTCTATACATGTTCTCTACCCTCCCTAGTGTATTAAGAGGAGTACAGTTAGCAGAGGACCCCTAGCCTGTTGTGGGCCATGGGGCTTTGCACCTGCTGCACTGTCATTGGTGATGACACATATTACATATAATCAAATATAATAGTTGGGAAATCAATTGTTGTTTTTATGTTTTTTTAACAATTTAAAACATTTTGCACATTATAAATATTAGTTCTTTACAACAGAACATTGAAAAGATGGGACTACAATGTCACCTTAAAGGTATATATATGTTTCCTGGGTTTCAAATGTTTGGTAAGAAACAGGCAGTGATTATCAGAAAAATATGTGTTATACAGAAAAGTTTAGTGTAATTACAAAGTTACAGGCAGGAAAGTAAAATCCAGCTTTGCACATCCACAGGGAGCTTACATAACCAAGTACACACAGGAAAGCAGCCAGGTACAGAGTTTGACCTTTCAAAGGAAGTACTTGCTGCCGGATGGAATCACATGGTTGAGTGGGGTCCGAGTTCACAGCTGAATCAAAGTATAAGGATAGAGAGAGATAGAGACTACATATCCCAGGCTGGTTGCAACACAAGAACCCCTGCTTTCTCCTGATTGTCCAAAAAGATTTCTGAATTGTATGCTAATCTTAGCAGGGATTTCAGGGGTGTCAACTGACAAAAGCCTCAGCTTGCAAACTGAACAGATTTAGCAAACAGGGTGAGTTTGTAAATGTTTATTTTGGTATTTCACTACTGACTCTCATCTATCAGAAGCATGCATAATAATCCAGGACACTTAGATATAATTTAAATTACCTTTTATGAAACAAATAGGATTGACTGTTGCAGCCCTCCCAAAACAAAATCTAAATACAAAATAGTCATAAGTATTTTTCCACTGATCTGTCTTTACTCTGCTTATCATTGCTGTTTTTTCACTTACTTTTTTTCATTTTGCTAGATTAAGTGGTTACCATGACTACCTTTTTATTACTTGTGATTGAGTAGCACTGTTAAATTACTGTAACTACTATAAATTATTTCATATTGTCTTCTATTGCTTTCAATAACCGTTTTTGATAATACTATTTTGTTTACTTAGGACCTGCTTATAAAGGATACTTAAAAGACATATATTATCCAAAAATGTACAGTATCCGATTTTGAAGAACAGTTGAAAATAGGCAACATGTTTTCAGAATGCAAACAAACAATACCACCTTTAATTTATTACCTTTGATATGCAATCATGCTGCAGTGGAATCTGCCATCTATGGGAGGGTGGCAAGTGTCAAATTCTAAAAGTTTCTATGATATACCAGATCTCCATCACTGAACTAAAGTGGTTCATACACAATTTGAAGTGTTGTGAGTCTAGACCACGGTGTTGACATCTTAGATCCCCTTATACAGTGCAATATTCAACTAGCGCTATGGTAGTCAACCTGGTCCCTACCACCCATTAGTGGGTGTTTCAAGCTTTCATGGTGGGTGGCAGGATAATCACTAGGTGGCGTCACTGACGAGTGATGTCACACGCTGGAGACCCACAGCACTGCGCTTGGCTGGTTGGAGAGCTGGTGAGAGAGCCTAGGGACAGCAGTCAGGACCCGATCACTATCTAGTAAGTACAGGGTGATACATAGCTAGGGACAGCAGTCAGGACCCGATCACTATCTAGTAAGTATAGGACGATACATAGCTAGGGACAGCAGCCAGGACCGGGTCACTATCTAGTAAGTACAGGGCGATACATAGCTAGGGACAGCAGTCAGGACCGGATCATTATCTAGGGACAGCATTCAGGACCGGATCACTATCTAGTAAGTACAGGGCGATACATAGCTAGGGACAGCAGTCAGGACCGGATCACTATCTAGGGACAGCAGTCAGAACCGGGTCACTATCTAGTAAGTACAGGGCGATACATAGCTAGGGACAGCGGTCAGGACCGGATCACTATCTAGTAAGTACAGAGCGATACATAGCTAGAGACAGCAGTCAGGACCTGATCCCTATCTAGTAAGTACAGGGCGATACATAGCTAGGGGCAGCAGTCAGGACCCGACCACTATCTAGTAAGTACAGAGTGATACATGGCTAGGGACAGCAGTCAGGACCCGATCACTATCTAGTAAGTACAGGGTGATACATAGCTAGGGACAGTAGTCAGGACCGGATCACTATCTAGTAAGTACAGGACGATTCATAGCTAGGGACAGCAGTCGGGAACGGGTCACTGTCTACTAAGTACAGGGTGATACATAGCTAGGGACAGCAGTCAGGACCGGATCACTATCTGGTAAGTACAGGGCATGCATAGCTAGGGTCATATAAATTAAGTTACTGCAGCACCGGTGGGTGGTAAAGAAATGTTACCTTCAGAAGTGGGTGGTAGGTATTAAAAGGTTGATGACCCCTGATTTAGCGTGTTCACATTGACAGATAATTTTTGTATGTAAGTTTCATTCTTGTCATTTGAAATATTCGAGGGTTTGAAGTTAAATGTATGTTTATGGTGCAAGAGCTATGATAAGCCTATGTTTATTAGAGGGACACATTAGAGATTCCAAATTTTCTTTAATTTAAATTTATGGTCATTAAAAAAAGTATTTACAATTTTTTTATTTAAAAAATGCATTTTGTTACAGTAAACTTATTTTGAAGTTTTTTTTTTTTTTTACCTGCCTGTCATCTTTCTGATCACCCATGAAGCATAAACTGATATCCCTTTTTGGTGGGTGAATTTTTGAAATACATGCAAGTTGTGCCTCTGGTTGTATCGTTTTCAGTGTAAAGTCATATGAAATGAAACGAGTGAGCATGGACAGTAGATTCATATAACTTCACTTGGACTGCAAAGTGTTGCACTGTCATATCCACATCGGAAACAGACATGGCAATCTTTGCAAACTGGTTCACAACACTTGAGCAGCTTTGTGAATACATCGATTTAGTAAATTGCAAAATGTATCTTACTGCATTGTGTAAAATGTGGAATGTGCCCAGTGTTTTTTTTTCCTTTTCTTTTCATTTGTTCAGTACAAAAAACAGTTTACTAAACTAAATGTAGTTTAAATATTGAAAACATCATCCTAAATCTACTCCACAATGAAACCAGGACCACATGCTTTCTCAACCCCTTGCTAGTTCTCCTTTACAATGTTGTTTTCTCAGCTGATCTCAGATTATAGCTCAAGGTATTTTTTAGCATGGTTTACTGTGATTGACTGAGAATTGGGCTGTCAGTGGAAATCTTGGGGCCAAGTAAACATGTACAGTAACAGCCAGCTCCCACCTTCCAAAGCAAATACTGTATATAAGCTTTAGCCATCTGCCTTGGGGTGCTCTTAAGGTTCTGTTTGTGTGTCTGTGTATTTATATTAGCCAACCTTAATATGCACATGTTGAGACTGGTTACATAAGAGCAGGCAGCTTGGTCCTTTCCCTATTTCCTTACACAAAATATTGGCAGCAGCAGTGTCGCTGCTAGATGGCGCCGAGTGCCCGCGCCGAGCATAGCAATGGCCTCTCTGTCGATTCAGCACCGCCCAGTTGCACCACTTCGGAGGGGGTAATAATTATAAGCCTTCCCTGACTAGCGGCTACTTGCTTTTTTTTTTTTTTTTGCCGCATACACAATGGGATAGATCCGGCAGCTTTAGATTGTGTTATAAACAATTGAAATAGATTTGTGCTTACTTTGGTACACTAATACCTCTTTCTAAAATGTGTTTGCTTAAGCGATAGAGAGAAAAGAAGCATTATAAAGTACCTTTACTGACGTCCAAAAAGTTTGTCTGTAAATATAATTGCATGGCATACAGGTGTTGTTTGTGTGCAACCTTGATTACATCCTGCTTTCTGTGTTTGTTCTCAGATAAAGACCTGGCACTTACAATGTATACTTGCTTCTTATTCAGATATACAGCGGCTGATTTCACACCCACACCTCTTGAGCATATTAAATATTGGTGTTTCTTCCTCACCTGACCTCATGATTTTATTTGCCATGTGACTAGAAAATATCTCTACATACAATCTTAAAAGCATTCCTTGGCCACCACACCTTGACAGTAAGGATGCAATTAATTTTCTTTATCTCAAAGACAGTGCCTTCCATGTAAAGGTTTCATGTATGGTGTTAAAAAATCTTAAATAAAATAGCATGTTATATTGTTATAGACAGGAGAAGCAGGTCTGACCTGAGAAGTGGGTATAAAAAGCAACCTCCAGGCTAATAATAATGACATATTGCCAGTTTTATTTTTTATTTTTTGTGGACTTGTTTTTGTTTATGAAATCACTAAACACCTACAAAATAGTGTACTAAAGGAATATACATCTAATATTATGCAAACCAGTGGTGAGCAACCTGTAGTTTCAGAAACACATGCAGCCCCTGGAGGATTGCTGTGTGGCTCCCAGAGAATATGCCCCATATATACAAGACACAGTTTATTTTCATTTTCCACAACTAAGATATCACACTCTCTTGGCCTATAAACGTAGCAGATAAGAACCAAAAGCCCTGCCTGTTCTACCTACACCCAAAAAAGTTTGGCTTAATTGATTGTTATGCTTATCCCAGGCTTGATTCAATTCCTTTAATGTGTTTGTCTCTCTAACCCTTCTGCACATTACCCCTAAAAACACTTCATTTTATATTGCTTAATTCCTCTTTGTTTTCTCTCATCAACAGTGACTATAACTGTGTTAATATGTATACAACACATTATTCAATATATAGTGTGACCTAATTGAGGACTCTGTTTTTGCATATGTGACTCTTCAAGTGATGTATATCACGGTTAAACTTACCCTAAGGTTTTCCCAACAAGGAAGTCAGTTCTTAATGCTTCCTCCTCCTACTGCATCTACCTTACAGTAAGAATTCATTGTTGTCAGTTTACAGCCGGTCACCGGGGTTCATGGACAAAAAGTCCCACAGGGATTTTCCTTGTAAAAGATCAAGTAGCTGACGGTGGACTTAGCATTTGGACCTGCCTTCCTTGATCCTCGGTTTTTACTGATTCCTTTCCTAGGCCCTTTAAAGAACCACAGTAGTTTGTCAAATACGACACACACTAACAATATCATGGGCCATGACATCACTTTTAAAGAAAACAATAATTTGCTAGTATCTCTGCATGTCTCCAGTCCTATTTTCAACTTGCTTTTCAAAAGGACAATCTTTTAACAGAACTCAATTAAGATATTATTGCAAAGTAATGATCTTCCCATTTCTCCCATATGTCTAATTCTGTTATGAACAAAAGCAAATATCTGCTGCCCTTTATAATACAATTGAATACAATAGCTAAAACATAGCAACAATATTTATTCTTCTTTTAAATTTTCAAAAAATATTTTTTTTTATTATCAATTCAGGTTTTTCATAAAAGCAAACTATGCATATGACAGTTTGGTTTTCCTTTAACCTACCAACCCCACCATAGCAGGTAACTGAAATTTGCTTTTTTTTTACATTGTTTTTTTTTTTAGTATATTTTGTACATATTAAATTAATGTGGGCTGACTGCCACTTATCCTGGCTAATACACTGTTTGTCAGCAATGTTTGTCAGCTCTGTGAATTAATTAGATAGGATCTGATGAACACAAGACAATCGCACTTAACAATGTAATAATGATGAGATATTTGATGTACCATTTGGAACTGGCAGAGCGGTCATCTTTTGTACCTGGAATATAAATTAAAAGGGCTTTAAAGGGGTGGCTATAACTTTTTGTAGTTAGGAGTCATGTGTTTCCTTTTAAATGTGTGACAGACAATCTTGTTCATGTCTATTTTAATGTGCAAATAGGATGTTTTTCTAATTACTTAAGAGCTTATAACTATAATAATAACTACTAATTATCATGTATACTCTGCTTACAAAACAATATAATTTACTCCTTAAACCAGGACAGAGCCAACTGCTATTGCTGGTAATTTGTGTTGACTTGCACTGTTGTTGTTTAAATAATAATTCCACGTTTTCCATATTAAAGTCAGTAATTGCATCTGGCTCTAGGACAGAGAGTTAACATCGTCAAGATTAAATAAGATGTTTTTTTTGGAAGATAAAATCGATAGATTAGAAGATACTTTTGGTTCTTACATATTGTCAAATATGTTTCTATGTAACTGAAACATCATACCAATGCCTTTCCCTCTTCTCTCCATTGACATCATAGTTGTGACACCAACAGGTTCTCCTACATACTTTTCTATATACTTGGGCAATAAATACCCAACTACAGCCACTAGGCAACCAGGTTTGCAGTCCATGGAATGTAAGATGTAGGCGAGTTGATTGCAAATAATGATTAGCTGGGCAGGTGCATCTGTGAGTGAAGCGCCTTGTGGTACCTCTAGTTTGCCAATTTATAAATCTGATCCTGTCTGTCTTTTAGAACTGATATATTGCACAACTTTGTATGTTAGAGATAGGATCCAGAACACAACAGCTATAGAATGATTGACTGCATATATACTGAGTCCTGGTTTAGTTTAATGATTGTATTTTCATGTTTCTCTCTTATATTACAGGCTGGTAAACCATGAAGATGTTTTATTCAAAATGGCTCAGGAATCGTCAAATGAGATCTGAATTTGTGTCAGAAGCAACATAAACAATCACTCAAATCACCTTAAGACATCTCTTGTACCAAGAAGACAGCATAGTTTATTAAATAACAACACTCACAGAAATACAATTTTGTTACAAACATGATTCCACCCAAATGAACCCAATGAAACAAATGATTGAATTTGCCAAAATTGAGAACTAAAGCAAAGATTCTGCAAGTATCATGTGTATGTTCCTTTAATCATGTCCAGAAGTGCAGAAATACTCAACTTGTCCTTTTTATCAGACCAAGAGAAGGATATTATTGTGGGAGTACTACAAAAAGATGAGCAATTAAAGAAAATAGAAGATAAACGAGTAAGGTAAGATATGTGAAGTGTATTGTAACTGAATCCATAGTCTATCCTTGACTTAGGTTCGCTTGAACTGTAATTATATTTCTAAAGGAACAGTGGCATTTGATGTATGATCAAATACAAATAAAAAGTACTATTCAATTGGATTTTAAATTAATTGAATAGCTGAGATATTTTCCATATGTTTTACAAAAAATTCTGGAGTTTCATTTAAATTTTTTTAGATCTCTGTCCATATTCATTGCTCATGTATTGATATCTTTAATTTTTAATTTAGTGCTTAGTGGTTCCCATTCTCATTTATTTTTTCACTTAAGATCTCAAAAGAAAACATTTTTCAACTATACTATTACATGCTTTCCAGCGACGTAACTCTTTTTTTCCCCCAAGTCAAAATCGATACTGATTATATTTAAAAAAAAGTCTAATCACAAGTGAAGGATGGTCCTCATTGTAGTAGAACTGGAATACACAGTTTATTGTTGTGTACAGGATCCACGTATCTCCCAGGTTATAGTAGGTGCAAACATAATGTTTTATGAACTAAATGTATTAAAATCCATAGAGGGAATACCTTTACTAAAACCTAAATGTTACTATTTTGAGTGTGGGTTAAACCCTAATGTAAAATAGATGTAGCTGTATATTTAACAAAGTGGGCGTAAGAGGGTTTAAAACAAGCTCAGTTAAAAGTCCCCACTTCCTCCATGTCTATATGGGCTATTTTTTAAACAGAGTTAAAATGTATCCTTTCTTGATAAAATGTTCAATAGAAAACAAGGAGCTAAGGATAACTCTGCTTAACATGCTTATCCGTGTTGATCCACACTGTCTGATAAATATACCATAAAGACTTGTAGTCCGTTCTGGGCCGCCTACTTTATTATTGGATAACGTGGGTTATCTATTCAATAATAGAGCAGCTGCCCATTCCAATAGTTACCAAGCATATTTGTACCACTTGTTGCATTAAACGTACCTTTTGCTATAGCTCTATAACCAGAAAGCACATTAAAGTACATAAATATAAATGCATGTATATGTGTGTGTATATATATATATATATATATTATATATATAAATGTATGTGTTTTTTTTCTATTTTTTATTTTATTATATATTGTGACAAGCTAACAGTCTCCTCTGTTAACTTTTCCAAGTTTTACTACAACAAAACAAAACAAATTGAAATAGTAGGCCAGTAAAAGCTAGAAGTACTACCTTAATCAATAAACTGTTCTTATCTAGCTACACCTGGGTGGAACAAAAGAAACAGTCCAATAGTTTGTAAAATCTCTATAAGTCTTCAGATTTCCAGATCTCAACTCCAGATTTCAAGGGGCCAAAAGCACCGGCTGCTGTCTCACCGCGGGTATCTTTCTCCATGTAAGACAAGCTGCGAACAATATGTCCATAAGCAGCCTCTCCCATACTCCAGAAGCAGTCGTAAATCGGGGCAGCTCAGGTTAACCACTGCAATCCTACTTGGAGAATATAGCTTTGCAAATTATCTGGCTCACATAAACCCATTGGATAACTCTGTCTTGAGCCTGCTTCTTGAAAACTGTTTCAGCTTGAGATAAACATGGAGTTATTTGTAAGGAGAGAATAGCGTGCATTAAACAGCCTGTATCCCCAGGGCATTGCTGCATGTTCTCGCCTTTTGACACATCAGAAATACGAGGAAGAGTCAGGTGGAGATGTCAAATAAGTAGAGCAGGAGAGATTTTTACAATAGTTGACTACTGCAAGTATATACTGTGCATGTGTGTGTATATATATATATATATATATATATATATATATATATATATATATATATATATAATTACATACATACACTATGTACTGTTTCATATGGGGAAAATATGATAACAGCTCTTCACATGTCAGCTCAGCCACTTAAGATGCTTAGTAATTCCCTCACTATCTGTTCACACAAGTAGAAAAATGACAGTTGATTAAAGCGCCTCTGAGCATGGGGTTGCATTTTTGTGTTTCCCATAGCAAATGAGTTGTAGAAATGCATAGATTTTTAGAAACATAAATTCAGCTGAATTTGATTTGCCTTCTGGAGCTGGACAGATAAACCCAGCACAAACACTAGCCTTCCAAATATAACATCACTCGAAATGTGTTTGTGGAAATGCCTGGACTCAACTGTTATGTATTGGAATAAATTATTATGTAATGGTCTTCAGCCGTGAGAAGACGGTGATCGCTGAATCAATTTGTGTAATAAGCAATTGGGGAATAACTGTTACAAGATCTATATGATTAAAATACATACTTTTAAAGAAGTAACAGATTAACAGTTAATATACCATAAAACAAGAAATAAACATTTTCAGAATTGTTAGTATAGCTCAATTACAGAATTAATAAGACTTTGTTGTGAGCGATGGTGAACACCACTAGAATGTGTATTTTTTTCGAAGGGTTGCAGATGAACACTCTAAATCAGGGGTTCACAAATTTTGGGTGCCAGGGAGCCACAGCTAAAATTTAACTTTTGACTCCGAGACAAACAATTCCCTGGCTCCTAAGAAAATGTTGTCTGGCTCCTCTGTATATTTGCTGGTTTCTAACTTTGAGATACATTTGCTCAGTCCTGTTCTAGATTGAACCCCAACTCTGTTGCACAAAATTCTTGCTATATTATGTAGTATTTGTATTTCTACAAACATTACAATGAATTTATTGTAGCCATGCCACCATACAGTACCCTTGTAAATAGTGCTACAGAAAATGTTGTTGTTTTATAAATAATAATATTAGAATTGAGAAAAACTACACTGTACACTAAAATGTGACAAGGGTAGGAGAACACCCTCACATACCAGGACAGTTGGAAAACACCATTCAGTAACCTAACTGACAGAGGACTTCATATGAGTCATGGCATACTATTTGCTTCTTAGAGAAAGACAGTACAGTTCATTGACTGACAACTGCGAGAAGTCAAGAACATACAGAATGTCACAGAATTGTGGTAGATAACCTTAGTCAATATTGTAAACTGCATTCAACATTCTTGTGTTAGGGCTAGCATTCTCTTACTTTTAACCCTTTTCAGTAATAATTTAGGTTTGTCAAAAATTAATAATACACTTGCTTTCCATCTTCTTCTATTTTCCAGGAATTCAATTTAGAGAAATTAAACTCACTGTAGGAATTAACAGGGAGATCATGGCTGTATATGGCTTGCATAAAAGCCTTCTATCATTTTAAATGTGCAAATATCCTGTTCATGTAACCTGATCATCACAGAGCCATTTTGTTACTCATTTTAGTTGAAAAAGGTCTACATATTTTACACCAGGCTCTACATGCCAAACATACACCAAACATGTTTTCTCAGAAGTGTATATGAAAAATGTGTATCACGTTTCCTACTTAATCTCAAAATGAATTGTATTTGTTATACATGACCAAACCCTTAGTAAGCCTTCACCAAGTCTCAATGATTGACATTATACTTACATGTGTGTTCTTTCCTGGTTTAACTCTAATCTTACAAACCTCAAATATGTACTGTTCTCCATTGTACATTGTTCTGTATTATATTATATGCCAAGAAAACAATTATAGTGCCTTTCACTTAATTAGCATCATTTCTGCTGGTGTACCAAAGAACCAAACAAAAGATTATGTAGTCAATTGTAGATGTTCTGTATTCATGAAGGAACCAGTTTTCAAAGTATCTGGGATATAAGCACTCGGAAATTAGTCATAAAAATATACAGTATGTCAATGTAATAACTATTACCCATTCCCATCACAGAGGTCCTGCAAGCTTTTATCTCTCTGGTGTCTTTAAAAAAAAAAAACAATTACTCTTTAGATGTTATCAGAAAACCTCAAATTGAAAATTAATAGAATGTTAAATAGGAAAATAAAGGACGGATGAAGTACATAAATACCGGATATGTACAGGTCAGCATAATTCTTTAGCTTCTCAAAAAAGCTAAAAAATGTAGGACCTCAAATGTGTTTTCATATCTAAAAATATTGTTATTAAATCCAAAATGATAGTTTAAACAATACCAGGAAATTAATATCATTAAATGTACAACTGTAAATATAATCATTACACTTGCTAAAAGATATAACCCTAGAGAATTATAAATTACTGACATGCTTCAGTGCCTCAAGAAATGCGCACATATCTTTTTAGAATTGGACAAAAAACTACAATGAATCCACATTTTAAAAATATTTTCAATTTTTTTCCACAAGACAAAGTCACTGTGAAAAGACTATACAATGCAAAATATGAATTCCAAATATTTCCTTGAATTCATTCATATAAGTGTATATAATCATATTTGTGCATTTGGTTAGTCTGAAAAATGAAATACAATGCTTTACATGATATTCGAATAACAAAAATAACATTACCATGTGTACTATATATGACAGAGATTTAAACATATACTGTATGTCTAACAATATATTCTCTAATGATTTGTTGTTGTAAAGTGTGTGTTTTATACCCTTTCTCCCCAAACCATTATATCAGTTTTAACAATAGAAACTAAAGAACTCAAGAGCTGTCTGTGCCCAAGGTCAACAATTTTCATGGTCAGGTCTGTGTTCCTCAAGGGTTTCAAGTGGATTGAATGCTTCTCTTATCCAAAAAACCATTAGCATAAACAAAACGCTTTTGATTACTTGCTCTCCATTAAATGCACTGGGAAAATGGGTGTGAAAATGGTCCCACCACCCTCCATATCATGGTGTGGTAAAGCAGCTACACTATGGATTTGCAATCTGTTATTTTATCCCTTATGTTTAAATACATTTGCAATCTGTTATTTTTAGAAGTGTATTCATGTCTCAGTATCTTGAGTTTATATTGAACAAAAGCTCTCATTAAAAATTAGGTTCAGGTCCCAGTTTAAATCTTCATTAGTATTAGAATTCTAAAGCTTGGCCTTATAGGAGCAATATAGAGTTTATTTTGTTATTTTTTATGGATTAGCAATAAAATCAGTAATTGACAAAACTGGTTTTAAAATGTTTTATTTTGCTTGGCATGCTTCTCTCACCTATAAGCTGTCTGGAGGATGGGAAGTATTTGTCAAGAGACTGTGCTGCTAGGAGTCTTTTATCTGCCTCCTACACTACAGTGGCAATTTAGATGATACATTTAGACGAGTCAAGACACAATGTTAGGATAACCTTCTGGATAGATCCTCTTCTACTCCTTGGACACATCATAGAGTAAAGCAGCACTTCTAAAACATTAAAGTTAAAATGTAAGTTTTAATAGTCTTCCCTATATAGTGCTACAGAATATATTGACATATTACAAATAAAGGATGATTATAATAAATTAAATTTATTTTCCCTCAAATACAGAAGAAACAAAAAAAAATAGTTTTGAGAACTGCAGTGACCCTTTAATGTGTTGCTATATAAATGCTTGATCAAAGTCTTCACAGTCCTATTATTATAGTTGTTATTATTATCTCTGTATTATATTTTCTCGGTAAAGCCACAGTGTATCCTTCAGATCTACAATAGAAGCTGATATTTGACAAAAAGACAGTAATGATAATTGTCGCAGATAGGCACAAAAGATAATAAGCACTCCTCAAAAAAAATAATGACCACAGTCCAGAGCGATTTGCTAATTTTCTACCATACAATTGGATATTAAATCTTTAGCAGCAGAAAACTTCTTAGCTAGAAGCTATCTACCAATTTCCTATGGACTAGGTAGCAGCAAGCAATTACCTTAAGGAAAATTAGTGCTGGGAGAATGAAAATGATTTGCGAACAAATTGTATGTAGCCAAAATGTATTCAGCTTATGCTTCTGAACAAGGGTTTCAAATGATAAAATACAGATCTATGCAGAGTCATTTTGCCGTAATGAAATAGTCAATTCTACCACTGAAATCATTTTCTGTTCATCTGCTGTACAGCAGCATATTGTGCTTTTAATGTTTAATTTATGTACAGTCTGGCACTACTCATGTTCCACTTAGCAGTTTCTGTAGCGCATATGTTCAACTTTAAAAAATGATCTCTTTTAATTTAATATTTTAGCTCTGCAGTCAAAATGTAAAAATGTGTATTTTATAAACACATGTAATGAATCTAAAACCCTTGACACTGAATAACACACAAATTGAAAGACCTATGTAGAATGACAAAAAAAACTTTGAGTTTGTCAAAGGTCATAATTAGGCTGGGAGAGAAGCATAAAACAAGTCTTTAATTTGAAAAAAATAAATCTTACTGCTTGTACTCTGGATGGATTCTTGATGACTTGCTGCGTGGCAGGGGCATATACATTTCTGGAGAGCAAGACTTGCAGTTATTGATATAAACTGCCTTCTAAGCAATGGGATCCATTTATCTAATACTCCCTTCTCCCTCTCCACTCTTCTCCCATCCCTACCTCCACTTATGCATGTAGCTTCTCCAATAAGTGATTTGTGGTGTTGGGTTTCAGTGCTTTGGTGAATTCACTAAAGGACCAGGATGTTTCAAAACAGGAACATACATATATTACAGGGACATGGCACACTGCCAGAAAAACTGTCCCCACACTAACTTTAACAGGGCAGCCACTACACCATTACTACATAATAAATATACTAAGATAACTGCACAAACTTACTATTATACTAACAGCTTTTCATATGTTTTAAGGGGACATTCTTTTTTTAAATTAATTTCTTAAAGCAAATTCTTAATTCAAATGTTTAACTGAGATGAGGTCTTGCCCCTCTCAGCCAAGGAGTAGTATATAAATATATACAGTACCTTGCAAAATTGTTACAAAAGTGGTACAGGTTTTGCTCAAGAGTATCCCTGTATTTAGCACCATCCATCTTTCCCTCAACTCTGACAAGTTTCCCAGTCCTGGCTGCTGAAAAACATCCCCACCATGTTTTACTGTGGGGCTGGTGTTCTTTGGGTGATGTGATGTGGTGGGTTTGCGCCAGACATAGCGTTTTCTTTGATGGCAGAAAAGTTAAATTTTAGTCTCATCAGACCAGAGCACCTTCCTACATACATTTTGGAAATCTCCCACATGCCTTTTCGCAAACTCAAAACGTGACATTGTGTTTTTTGCTGGAAGTAATGGCTTTCTTCTGGCCACTCTGCCATAAAGCCCAACTCTATGGAGTGTACGGCTTATTGTCGTCGTATGTACAGATACTCCAGTCTCTGCTGTGGAACTCTGCAGCTCCTCCAGGGTTACTTTAGGTCCCTGTGCTGCCTCTCTGATTAATGCCCTCCTTGCCCAGTCAGTCAGTTTTGGTGGGCGGCCGTATCTTGGCAGGTTTGCTGTTGTGCCATGTTCTTTCCATTTGGTTATGATAGATTTGATGGTGCTCCTGGGGATCATCAAAGATTTGGATATTTGTTTATAACCTAACCCTTACTTCTTCTCAACAACATTGTCCCTTACTTGTTTGGAGAGTTCCTTGGTCTTCATGGCAGTGTTTGGTTAGTGATGCCTCTTGCAGCCTCTGGGGCCTTTCAAAAAAGGTGTGTTTATGTAATGATAGATCATGTGACACTTAGATTGCAAACAGGTGGACATCATTTCACTAATTATGTGACTTCTGAAGGTAATTGGTTGCACCAGAGCTTTTTATGGGCTTCATAACGAGAGGGTGAATACATACGCACATGCCAATTTTCTGTTTACTTCACCAGCTTAGACTATTGTGTTCTGATCAATCACATACAATTCAGATAAATTGAACTTAATGTAACAAAATAGGTAAAAAATAGGGGGGGGGGGGGATACTTTTGCAATGCACTGTATGTGTGTGTATATATATGTATATATATATATTTTTATATATATATATATATATATATATATATATATGTATATCGTATATACTCGAGTATAAGCCAAGTTTTTCAGCCCTTTTTTTAAGGCTGAAAAAGGCCCCCTCGGCTTATACTCGAGTCACCCTGTTTCTCTTTCCCCCCCCTTGTCTCTCCACCCTCGTGTCTCTTCCCCCCTCTCCCTCTCCTGTGTCTCTTTCCCTCCCCCTCCCTTATCATGCTCCTCATCCTCAACCCCCCTCCTCAACCTCGATCCCCCTTCTCATCCTCAACCTCCTCCTCACTTTACCCATCTCTAATTACCTCCCCCTCCCTTTCCCCTCACTTAGCTTCCATCAGCAGCTGCTCCTCTGCGCGTCTTCCAGCTGCGTCGGGACCCGGCCAATGCTAATTAGTGACATGACATGCGCGTCACGTCATTAACATTAGCCGGGTCCTGAGGCAGCCAGAAGACGCACAATATATAGCAATTGCATAACTACTCTATGCAACAATCACCACACAAACCAGACATTAAAACCACACTGAGGATCGACAGTAATCGTGAAACAGTGCTGTATGTGGTTAAGTGACCTGGTTTGTGAAAAATCCATCCGTTGCTATGTCTAAAACTTTGAAATACAGTAAGCATATGCTTAAAAGGAGCCATGTTTAAAATGGTTTGGATTGACAGAGTGACAATGCATTAGCAGGAAATACGTTTTTATTAACTTATTTTTTAGACATTCAAATAGAATCACTAATGTACTACTTTTAGGTAGAGGGAAGAAAAAATATAAAAAAAAAAAATTATGGTTGCATAAGTATGCACACCCTTAAACTAATACTTTGTTGAAGCACCTTTTGATTTTATTACAGCACTCAGTCTTTTTGGGTATGAGTCTATCAGCATGGCACATTTTGACTTGGCAAGATTTGCCCACTCTTCTTTGCAAAAACACTCCAAATCTGTCAGATTGCGAGGGCATCTCCTGTGCACAGCCCTCTTCAGATCACCCCACAGATTTTCAATCGGATTCAGGTCTGGGCTCTGGCTGGGCCATTCCAAAACTTTAATCTTCTTCTTGTGAACCCATTCCTTTGTTGATTTGGATGTATGCTTTGGGTCGTTGTCATGCTGAAAGATGAAGTTCCTCTTCATGTTCAGCTTTCTAGCAGAAGCCTGAAGGTTTTGTGCCAATATTGACTGGTATTTGGAACTGTTCATAATTTCCTCTATCTTAACTAAGGCCCCAGTTCCAGCTGAAGAAAAACAGCCCCAGAGCATGATGCTACCACCACCATGCTTCACTGTGGGTATGGTGTTCTTTTGGTGATGTGCAGTGTTGTTTTTGCGCCAAACATATCTTTTGGAATTATGGCCAAATAGTTCAACCTTGGTTTTATCAGACCATACACACCTTTTCCCACATGCTTTTGGGAGACTTCAGATGTGTTTTTGCAAAATGTAGCCTGGCTTGGATGTTTTTCTTCGTAAGAAAAGGCTTTCGTCTTGCCACTCTACCCCATAGCCCAGACATATGAAGAATACGGGAGATTGTTATCACATGTACCACACAGCCAGTACTTGCCAGATATTCCTGCAGCTCCTTTAATGTTGCTGTAGGCCTCTTGGTAGCCTCCCAGACCAGTTTTCTTCTCGTCTTTTCATCAATTGTGGAGGGAGCTCCAGTTCCTGGTAATGTCACTGTTGTGTTTGAGTTTTTCAGCCCTTTTTTTAAAGCTGAAAAGGCCCCCCTAGGCTCATACTTGAGTCACTAGGAGGTTGAGGATGAGGAGGGAGGTTGAGGATGAGGAGGGGGGTTGAGGATGAGGAGGGGGGTTGAGGTCGAGAAGGGGGTTGAGGTTGAGGAGGGAGGATGAGGAGGGAGGTTGAGGAGGGGATTGAGGATGAGGAGAGGAGGGGGATTGAGGTTGAGGAGGGAGGTTGAGGAGGGGGTTGAGGATGGGGGGGTTGAGGATGAGGATGGGGGGCTGAGGAGGGAGGTTGAGGATAGGGGGTTGAGGATGAGTATGGGGGGTTGAGGAGTGGGGGTTGAGGATGAGGATGGGGGGTTGAGGAGGGGGTTGAGGAGGAGGAGGGATGATGAGGGAGGTTGAGGATAAGGAGTGGGGGTTGAGGATGAGGATGGGGGGTTGAGGAGGGGGTTGAGGAGGAGGAGGGATGATGAGGGAGGTTTAGGATAAGGAGTGGGGTTGAGGAGGGAGGTTGAGAATGAGGGGGGGGGGAAGAGACACAGGGAAGGGAGATGGGGGAAGAGACACAGGAGAGAGAGAGGGGGACACAGAGGGCACAAGAGGGACACAGGGGGCAGCACATTTCCCACCCTCGGCTTATACTCGAGTCACTCATTTTACCCAGTATTTTGTAGTAAAATAGGTGCCTCGGCTTATACTCGGGTCGGCTTATACTCGAGTATATACGGTATATATATAAATAAATAGAGTATTGCAGTATATAGTGATGTCATCATGAAACCTATTCTTATGTTTGTCCAATAAAAAAGTTATCACTGTATACTGCAATACTCTTGTTATTCATTTGGATTACTGGACATTCACGGCTACCTCGCTCTCTTGCTTAGGTGTTGCAGCCTCTGGGGCCATTCAAAATAGGTGTGTATATGTAATGACAGATCATGTGACACTTAGATTGCACACAGGTGGACATCATTTCACTAATTATGTGACTTCTTAAGGTAATTGGTTGCACCAGAGCTTTTTATAGGCTTCATAAAAAAGGGTGCAAATATTTCTAAAAAATAGTTTTATGTATATATTTTTCTCATTTCACTTCACCAACTTAGATTATTGTGTTCGGATCCATCACATAAGATTCAGATTAACAAAACATTGAATTTAAGGCTGTAATGTAACAAAATAGGTAAAAAGTCAAGGGGGTGAATACTTTTTCAAGGCACTGTATGCCCTGTGCATTTCCAGTGAGTTTCAATTACATTTAAATGGGTTTGAGTTAATATTTTTTCATGCAAAACACAACCGTGTTAGTGTTTTAAGGCATGCTCTATTATATGTAAGAAAAAAGAATAGTGTTCCATGTTGCTTTAAGTAGTAACAATAGGTTTATACCATATATGTCAGCTTGTTTTGATTTAAAAAAAAAAAAAAGATTTTTACATGTTTTTCAAACTGTGGCTCGATGTGCAGCACATTTGCAACTAAAACTCTGTTCCATCCCAAAACATCATGGGAAAACCAGCAGTTTTTTAGCACAAGTTTTTTCACAAAAGTTTAACTTTTGTTTTTTAATCACCATAAATTACATATTTTTCTGTCTTTACTATTTTAAAGTAATTAAAGAATCATTACATCAGCTCCTTATGTCTTAATTATTGTACATTCAATTCCTTTGACATTTGAACAAAGAGAACTTAACTAGAAATCAATACCACATCTCTCTGTGTTCCATAAAATCAGAGAAAACTTCTGTAATATTATACCTAAGTATGTTTATCAATTACAGCTTTTAAAATATGCAACAATATTCTGACTGGTAATTGAAGAACTTCCTTATTTGTTAATTACAACATGTCATAAATACCCTACTCAGTTTGATTTAGTAATACTGATTCAAACAACGTGAATGTTTGTATTATAAAAAATGTGCTCTTTTGATATAATGCCAAACCATTGGATCCCCAGTAGGTGTGCAAAATAATAATCATCTTAAAAATGACTTCCAGGTAAATGCCAATTGGTAAAAATTTGTATTTAACTGGTCATTTATGATTTGCTAAAGCCATACCTATTCAGGCTATTTCTTTAGCATGTATTTAAATATAATATAGCTGGATGTACTTTGCTGTTGTCTAATTGTTTTTAATTTTGTCCGTTTTTTTAATTCAGTTAATATATATGGTATTTAATTGATGTGACCAACTACAGCAAGTTGAACTGCTACATGTTACTGATTACAGAGATTACCCTACGACTGAACTGTATTGAATATAATACTAGTTCTATTGTCTGTAACAGTCTAATTAAGAAATGCTAGAGGGTAATTGTTTCCTAATGATATTATCTGAACTTGGAATTGTAATACCCAGTGTTTCTTGATACATTTTTGGGCTGTATGTTCATTTAGAACCTTGGATTGTTCATATCTAACCTTACTCGGACATTGGTATTGGCATTGTTATTGACATGGTCAACTAGTAATTTTCTGTTCACACTCATGCCACGTGTGTACTTCAGTATTATAGGGACACAAATCAGATTTGGGGGATTTAACCTAGTAAAGTGTTCCAGGAAGGAGGTCTCTCGCTCTCTCTTTCTCTCTCTTTCTCTCTCTCTTTCATATTCTATCTTTATTTCTCTTTCTCTCTCTTTCTTTCTTTCTCTCTTTCTTTCTCTCTCTTTCTTTCTTTCTCTATCTCTTTCTTTCTCTCTTTCTTTCTCTCTCTTTCTCTCTCTCTCTCTCTCTCTCTCTCTCTCTCTCTCTTTTTCTTTCTTTCTCTCTCTCTCTCAATAATATAGTTTTGCCAATGTTGTTGTAACATTTTGGCCTTTAGCTGTTGGTGTCGTGTACCTGGAACATTTCTGTTTTGTGTTTTTTACAACATGTCATAGAAACATTAAGCTGTTATTTAGAAATGTAAATAAATAACATGCCTAAATATTATCTCAGAGGTATTCAATTATATTTTAGAAAAGTAAATGGTTGTATAGTGAAAGGATGACTTTCAACTAGTTGTTTATTAAAGGATCTGAAAGGGATTAATAGTGGATAAAATGAGGAAGAGGCCCAGAAACAACTGTTTGGAGGCATGGAGTCAGTCACGGATCTGTTATTAAATGCCCTTGTGTTATAGGTTTCAGAAGCAAGCATTTGCTTGCCTCGATCTGTGGAAACATTTAGATTGGATTGGCAGATGTTTCCTGTTTGCTGAATTTACCCTGCTTCACATGCAGCCCCCAGCTTTTTCTCTAAAGTAGCAATCCATGTTCATCTTCTAAAACACATGATCTAGATTCTCACCCCACAACTAATATATTAGTACAGAATGTACCCGTAGTATTATCTTTATGTAAAATAATCAACGATCAAATTATCAAAAGAGAAATATAGTTTGTAAAATGATAACCTCTTGAATTTGTTTTCCAATTTATAATACTACAGTGATAGTGTCAAGAGATGAAAGAGGCTTTGTGTTGCTCTTATATAAAACATACAGTTCTATTTGCAAACTGCTACATTAATATGTGTTCTCACTTTTAACATGATATTGACAAATTATACACAGGCAAATCACTCTTAACACTACCCCGTTTACCACTGATTCACTGTAAAGCTGTTTTTCCCTGACACATCCCCTATTTGATATAACACAGTTTTTGCCTGACACAGTAACACTGATTTGATGCTTGTGTATTATTCCAAAACACCAAGAGCCATGGAAGGAATTTAAAATTGAGTTTACCTGTGATTTACTCTATGTTAAAATTGACCCGTTTAGCACTTGGTCTTCTATATACCTATATACAGGTATACCCTGCGTCACACTACCCCTTTTAGTGTTATTTCGCTATAACACTATTTTGATCAGTAATTCCCTGTTTAACGCACTCCCAAACCATTTTTTAATGCTCCTGATTCTCCAAATAATCCAGGATGAGCCAGAAGCTTTAAAATTACAAATTTAAAGTTTATAATTCTGCTAATGTTCAGTTTGTGTTAGTGTTATGTTGCTGTTTGTTCGAAGTTTATATAAAACAAAAAAGTTTAAATTTCATTAGCAATTGTGTATTTTTTTCATGAGCTCCCCTATCCCTATCTTCCCCATGTTAAACTGCCCCACTTAGAGCTGTTTTACTTAGCGCTCCTATTGCTTGGAGCCTATCTACAGCGTTAAATGAGGTATAGCTGTATATACCTCCTAACAAATTTCCCATGTCCTATTTTATAGAAGCAATAACACAGTAAGAGAGTAATAGAAATATTTAAGGAGAACAAGGAGATTCAGATGCTGTGATATTCTATGTAACAAAAATTGACTTTACTGGTGGATCTTTCCGCTCAGTTTTTTATTTGAAAAAACAGAGCAAAAAGGTGAATATTTGCTGACACAGATCCTTTTTATTCATAACCATATTCCTTCTGATTTAGGTAAAACCACAGTAAAATCATATTAGTCCAGCATAGCAATTGGGATGATATGGCTACTACAACTATATCGAAAAGGAGTTCTATGTTACAAGAAAAAAAGAGTAAAACTGACAAAGACTGTTATTTTCCAATGAAAAACTAACCACTTTTAGGTAGGGGTAAAGAAAATGTGTCTTTAAGCTGCATATGTAATTCACTACAACACTGTTTCCCAAAATGTGCCCTGTGGATCACTATGGTTCCTTTTTGTGTGACATGGGTCCAGCAAGAAAAAGGTCACTGAATGCTTCTATATCTGGCAAAAATTAAAGTGTCCATAACCGACATAGAGAGGAGTCATGTCTCATGTGAGGGGGGAGTGGCAATGGGAAAGAGAGAGACACCTGGAGGGAGATAAAGGTAAGGGGGAGACATGGAGGCGACACGTGGGGAGGGGAGAGACATGGAGAGAGAGAGAGCTAAGGGGGTGACATGGAGGAACAGGGGGAGACATGAGGGAGAGGTAGGCATGGGGGAGAGGCAAAGTGGAAAAAGGGAGACATGGGGAGAGAAAGGGAAGGGGAGACATGGAGGGAGAGGGGAGACATGGGGGAGAGGGAGAGAGACAAGAGGAAAGAGGGAGACACATGGAGGGAGAGAGAGGTAAGGGGGAGACCTGGGGAAAATTAGAGGCATGGGGGAGAGAGGCAAGGGGAAAGAGGGAGACACATGGAGGGAGGGAGAGGCAAGGGAAGACATGGAGGTAGAGTAGGAGACATGGGGGAGAGGGAGAGATATGGAGGGAGGGGAATACATGGAGAGGGAGAGGACTGGTTAGAGAGGCAAGGGGAAAGAGGTTGACACATGCAGGAGAGAGAGACATGGAGGGAGAGACATGAGGGGAGAGGGGGATACATAGGGCAAGGGGGAGAGAGAGACAAGGGGTGAGAGCGAGATGAAGAGAGTGGGAAAGAAAGAGGGGGAGCGAGAGAAAGAGAGAGGGATAGAATAAGAGGGTAAAGAGAGAGGGAGAGAAAGAGAGGGGGTTAGAGAGAGTGGGTTGGGAGGGAGGGAGAGAGAGGGCAGAGGGAGAGGAGAGAAAGCTAGGGGGAGAGGAGAAAGAAAGGGGGAGAGATGGAGAGAAAGAGAGGGAGGGGGAGATTAAGAGAGAGGGAGACAAAGTGAGGGGAGAGGGAAAGAGAGGGGAGGGAGAGGAGAGAAAGAGAGGGAGGAAGGGAGGGGAATAGGGAGAGAGACATGGAGAGAAAGAGAGGGGGAAAGGGGGGAGGAAGAGAGAGAAGGAGAGGGAGATGGAGAGAAGGGGGGAGTGTGAGACAGAGGAGAGAATGTGATATATATATATATATATATATATATATATATAAAACAAATTATAATTTAATAAGCCCATTCGCATGTCTAAGAGGCGGGGACGTGCAAATGAGAATACAATGTGCCTCACTCTTTTAATCCAGAAATAGCAACTTTTTACAATGCTCCCTTAAAGCATATGTGGAATATATATTTATATATATATATATATATATATATATATATATATATATATATACACATACTCAGGGACAGCCCTGGGCGGCAAAAGCTCTAGCTATGCCACTGTGTATATGTGTCTGTCAGTGTGTGTCTCTGTATGTGTGTGTCTGTCTCTCTGTGTGTGTGAATTTGTGTGTGAGTGTGTGTATCTCTGTTTGAGTGAGTGTGAGTGTGTCTGTTTGTGAGTGTCTGTGTGTGTGTGTGTTTGTGAGTGTGTGTCTGTAAATGGGTGTGTGTGTATGTGTGAGTGAGAGTGATTCTGTGTGTGTGCGATTGTGTGTGGGGGAGGTCACGGGGCAATTCACTGGGGCTAGAGGACAATTCACTGGGGCTGGGGCATGTGATGGGGCAATTCACTGGGCCTGGGGGAGGTCATGGGGCAATTAACTGGGGCAAGAGGAGGTGAAGGGGCAATTACCTTGGGCTGGGGGAGGTCAAGGGGCAATTCACTGGGGCTGTCAATGTATTAACAAGTGAGTTAATCACAGTGCAATGCTGCTAGCTATAAGACGAGAAAGTTCCAGAAGGTGTGAAACTGTTACTGTAAGGGCTTAGAAGTAGGTGAAGGGTAATTTTTTTAAAGTTAAAGTGATGAGGATAACATTTAATTAACCCAATTAAAACATGTATATAAAGTTATATTTTTGCCTAAAAAGTCCCTTTTAAAGTTTATAAATGTTACGAATGCTGGACCATTTTAGGTGGCCTTTAAATAATTATCTTAGCAATGTCATGGCATGACAAAAAAATGTATACATTCTATTCCAAATGGAAACATTTCTGACTCTTATAAAGAGAACACACAGATAATACTTTTGTTCATATAATCGTATGTGAGCACTGCAAAAATGTATGCTGTGTGTGTATAAAACTAGAAATAAACTGTGAATGTGCAGTTTCTATGGAGCGTAACAGTTGTGGCATCTGGCAAATTTTAAACTACTTGAACTTGAGATTCTGGAAAATTTTGCAGGGAGCTGTAAAATCTGTCACCAACCTTTTACTTCATGTCTTCTATAAGTGGCATATATTGTTCAGAGTCCAACAAGAATACTGTACAAAGTGGATTGCTGATTAAAAATGTACATATCATGAAAGAGCTTGACTGCATTGTCTATTTTTAAGAAAATACATTCAGAGCCTATTTTATTATTCTGTCATATACAAACTAAAGCAATTCAAATAGTATTTACTTGCTGCTAAGAGGCCCCCAGAGTACTAGCTCATTTCTCATCTTCTGGTTCTTCCATGGATGGTGCCATGGTACACAGCTGTGACCAAAGCCATGCCCATATGGAAAAGCTTCACACCATTAGTGGTCCATACTGCTCAGACACACAGCATGTCCCTGTTTCCTTGTAGAAGATCAGTTTACGACACTGATAATGTGAAGCCTCTCTCGGTGGGCGTGGCCTTAGGTTAAAGCTGTACAACATGGCAGCTGTCATGAGGTTACAGAAAGTGATATGTTTTCTCTGGGGGCTTCTGAAAAGTAAGTGAAGGATAAATTGTATATGTCCAATTGTTAAACAACAGACAGAGGATCTTCAGCACATAAGTGGTTAATTGGATTCCCTGAAATGTCAAGCTTGGGAGCCACTAGATTAGTGATCTCTGAAACGTGTTGCTAAGGCACTGGTGAAAACAGATTCACAAATGCAGAGAAAGATACAAGGCAACAAAAACATCACAACCCTTTGTCAAATGTCACAAAGTTTAGTGGATTTGGCCCTCCCCTTGGTATTGCATTGTCATCTGTTGTGCAATTCTAATTTGTCACCTGGCATTAATATATGAGGACCTGCAATTAAGCTTCTTGAAAACGAGCTTAATGTCAAATAACCCTAGGGCAACACAGATAGCAGTCATCAGAGTGGTTGGTATAAATGCATCCAGCCTACAGTACATATTATGGGATAGTGACAGACAAGCTTCAGCAAAAACACTGGTTACACAGCTTTAATTTTCCATTTTTAAAAGAAGAATTCTGATATAAACATGCTTTCTTTGTGGCTATTATTTAACTTGACAGAGAAACATGTTGTTCTGCTTAAAATCAATGTGCTATCAGTTTAGAGAGCAGAGTGCTACGCTATTAGTTAGCTGTGTGATTTGTCAAGAACTGAGGCTTGGGTATTTCTATGCATAATTGTAACTTTACAAAAGAAATCAATATGTCACCAAAAATAATATGTTTTATTAAACTGTCATTGCATTTTCTTTTAAATAGTTTTAATGCAGCTTACCTGTAGATTAGAGTCAGATCCACTGAACATTGCCGTTTCCGAGTAGAGGAGCTGGAGACTATTATTGCGTCATTGCAGTTTTGTCATTATTCACTAAGCTGTGTTCACCTTGTCATGGTGATATGAGGTGTACACACTTACCACAATTAGTATAGTTGATATATATACATGTAAATTATACAAAATGTTTTTTCTGTTCACCCACTTGTGTGATCAGTCAAATATATATTATATTATTATATATGTGATTGTGTGTATGTGTGTGTGTGTATATATATATATATATATATATATATATATATATATATATATATATATATATATGATACACACAACCACAGAGCACTCATGCTGGGGTCAGCAGTGCCCAAATATCGCTTTCTTGATGCCACATGAGACTGGTTGTTCAAAAAAACTGATAGGCAGTGCATTAGAGAGCAGGTAATGAAAGATTCTGTTAAAGAAATACCATCCTGCAAAAAGAGGGATATCTAAAAAGGTAATCAGCCAAAAGAGACAGGGAGATTGATTTCCCATGCCAGAAAATAGGAGAGGGCCAAATATAAAGACTTTGGGAGTTACATGTTGTCCATCATTTAGAGCATCAAAGCCACTAACACTCCCCCCTCTTCACTGACAGTTTTTCTTATATTTTGAAGACCATGTCTTACAGTATCTTTGATGTCAGTAGTGAGTTTCTTGTAAGGATTTATTTTGATCACTTTTTGCTGCTTTAAATAGGACATTGGTTGAGTAATAAAAATGGAAGATAATAAAGCATTCAGGAATATATGGATATATCCATAAAATATTCTTGGTTAGATAAATAGGACCAATTTCACTGTCATTCTATAAAGTCCACTTTTCAAAAATGTTAGTATTGTAGACAATTTATTAAATCTCAACTAAATAATAATTCATTTTAGAGATCACATTTTTAAATACATTTTACTTTAAAAGCTGTGGGGGGTTTGGTCAAAATCATGTGGCAAGGTGCAATGTACCATGATCTTCTGTCCTAAAGGGGGCTGTTGTGAAGAGAGAAGATAGATACAATATAGGTACTTACAATATCATATTAAAATGACATATCCTTAAAAATATAAATTAAAGTTATATCATGTCACATTTTTAATATAACCTACAACTTTTATTTTTTTCTCTAGGAAATTAAAAAATGAACTACTGGAGATTAGAAGAAAGGGTGGTAACCGGCATCGATTACGTCCGCAGAACAACCCGAAGGTTTGTGTTCGTTGCCAGAAGAGCCTGGGACTGATCTTTGACAGAGGAGATTTGTGTCAAGCCTGTCAGCTACGAGTCTGTAATACTTGTCGTGTTCCGGGTAAAAGTGGCAACTGGAAGTGTACAGTTTGTGCAAAGATTGCGTAAGTACAGTTTCCTTAGCAAAAACAAAAAACATAACTGCCTTATATGATTGGTTAATTTGATTTCAAGTTGTCTATAAGAGTTAAATATATGAAACTTAAGAGTGGGATATCAATAAAGAGTATATATATTTGTGTGTGTATATATATATATATATATATATATATATATATATATATATATATATATATATATATGTCCAGTAATCTAGATGAATAATCAGAGTATTGCAGAATATAGTGATACCATCTTTATTGGACAAACATATTCACAGTTTTCATGACAAGCTTTCTCATGATATGACCAAAAAATGGAGCTCCAGCTTCATGACCATACCTTCCAAAAAAAACAGTTTGTCTTGATTTCCTGCAGTACTGATTTATTGGATCTTCTTCCAGTCCTGGGACTCTAAGCAGTCTTCTCCAGCACCACAGTTCAAACACATCAATTCTACAGCGCTCAGCCTTCTTTATGGTACAGCTCTCACATCTTTATGTTACTACTGGGAATACCCTACTTTTTTACTATTCTGACCTGTTGATAATGTAATATCTTTACTTTTTACCAGCTTGTCCAAGCTTGCCATAGCTTTCCTCCCTTGAAGCAAACATCTTTGAATTTCATGACCACAATCACCAGCTAAAGAGATATTGGATCCCAGGAAAACAAAATCTGTCACTGTCTCCATTTCTTCCCCATCTATTTGCCAGGAACTGAGATTGCCGATTGACCTTTGTCTTTGTAGCAACCCTCAAGCGCTGGTATAACTGAACTCAGTCAGATAAACCTGACCTTTTATATTTTATCAGAGGAATATTTTAGCTGGATATTGTTTTTTGTTATTCAATCTGTAAGATGAATTATATTTTTTAGTGATATTTTTTAAAATAAAATTTATATTTTATTATATGTATTTCCTGAAAGAACTATTTTCAGTTTTTTATTTATTTACCTCACTTTATTTATAACCTAAATGAACATTCTCGCTTCCACCAAAAGGAGCTATAACTTGGGCATAAAAGGTTAAATCTAGGGGTCGATCAACCACCATCATTTTCTCTACTGGGAAAATGCATTAGCCCAGGATGAGGCCCCAATGAACGGGGAGATCAGATTTGATTCAAGCCAAATAGTTTAAGGTACTAACTTCCCGGACAACAAAGAGGTAAAAAAAAGAAAAAGAATCAACACACGTGAAAATGTAATAGTTGAATGGAAAACAACTGAATAGCAAATAATTCCTGATTCAACCAATATTCAAATACTGTGGGAGTCAATAAAAAGGCCATATATATAGTAAAGAACTATATATATGGCTTTTTTATTGACTCCCACAGTAGCCTACCTTGACACAGAGGGCTAACAAATCATTTTGCTCTGGGGCCCTCCATTCACTAGCTCTACCACTGGATGGTTCTTTTTTATTTATAATTATTTTAATAATGAAACAATAGTTTTGGGGCTGATTGTTGTTGTTGCTGTCACTGGTGTATAAAGTTATGATTTTTTCTATGTATAGTATAAATTATTCATAGTTACTCTTTTGTAATATTATCCTATACTGTTCTTCTCAAAATGCCTTCCAGGAGCTGCAAACTTGGCACTGTGTCCTCCAATTATACATATGAACATATAAGAGAAAATATTGTTTGTAACTGATCCAGGAATAACAGGAAAATCTATTTCTGATATGTTATGCAGATATACATTTTAATGTGGCAGCTGTTATTGAGTAATGGATCTTCATTATCAAGTATCAGATGAAAAGAAGAAAAATAAGTGCAGCAGAATCTAGTTAGTATGGAAACTTTGCTCTAACGATCACATTGATATTTCTGCATTTAGTTATGCTTTAATAAACAAATTAGTTCCACTTATTCACATTTTTTAAAAAGCACATTCATTTTCTGTCAACATCTAATAAATGCTGCAATGATCTGAAAATAATGGGAAGAATATGACTAATCAAAGACAGGAAAATATATAAAAAAATGTGAATAAAAAGATGTACACTGCTCTAGGGCCCCCTCAGAAAAGGACCCCAGTGCATTGCACCGGTGATAGCACCACCGCTGGAGGAAACTCTTGCTTGCCGTTTTGACATATAATAATAATTTGGCAACCAGCAGTGCTAACAGGCATGGGCCATGCAAATTTCATATTATGGCAGATAAAAACAAATATTTTTATGTGGTCATTGCTTTTATAATTTCCACATTTTTCACTTGGGAGTGTACATTGGATACAGATAAGGTTCTAGCTTGTTATTCCTTCATATGAGCAATTTCATCACATATATAGTTGTGGAGGTTACAAATGTTGGGAACGTTTGCGATGCCAAAGGCACTTATTGCCCCTGTGCCACACTGATGCTCGGGACCCCAATACAGGCTTCCCTGCCCCACTGTAGGCTCCCCCTGCCCCACTGATGCTCGGGCCCCCAGTACAGGCATGTACCTGGTTGGTGCAAACCCTGCTAGTAGCTTGCGGCCCGTACCTGGTTCCGAGCCTTCCAGCAGCGCAGCACTCACCGGCTTTGCCTCTGCAGCTCCCGTCCTCCGGCTGGAACTACTTTCATGGATCAGACTGCTAATAAGGGAATTGATCAAGGAAAGTAGTACCGGCCGGAGGACGGGAGCCGCAGAGGCATAGGCCAGGGAAGGTGAGGAAGAAAGAACACAAAGGTGAGGAAGAATGAAGACACAAAGGTGAGGAAGAATGAAGACACAAAGGTGAGGAAGAATGAAGACACAAAGGTGAGGAAGAATGAAGACACAAAGGTGAGGAAGAATGAAGACACAAAGGTGAGGAAGAATGAAGACACAAAGGTGAGGAAGAATGAAGACACAAAGGTGAGGAAGAATGAAGACACAAAGGTGAGGAAGAATGAAGACACAAAGGTGAGGAAGAATGAAGACACAAAGGTGAGGAAGAATGAAGACACAAAGGTGAGGAAGAAAGAAGACACGAAGGGGACAGAAGACACAATGGAGGAAAAGAAGGAGGGAGGGAAGGAGACACAAGGGAGGGAGAGGAGGGGGGGAAATGAGACACAAGAGCTTGTAAACACCTATTAGTAAAATAAAGTATATAAAACAAAATATATACATAGGTATGTCATATTCCTAGTGAAATGTGAAAACCTTTCATAACCCTACAGTACCCATGGTAGTACTTAGAACTACATTACCTAACTGAGCTATTGGAAAGCATCTTAGAAGAGCTAGCTTTTGAGGAGAGCCTTATAGGAGATGTGGGTAGGATATTTTGTACTTTGTAGCAACAGGATACAGAGGTGTGGGGGCAATTGTGACAAAGGTTTAATTAAACCATGAAGGAGAAAGGAGGAACCATTGAGGAGTTCAATAGACGAGACAAACATGTCAAATGTAAGACAAAGGAAAGAGCAAAGGAGTGATAACTATATCCAAATAACTGTACCACAGTGCAACAATGTTTTATAAAGTCTCCTTCAAACCTTTTGATAAGAGTAAGCGTAAAATGGAATACTCCAGATCAAATTATTGTTTCACCCTTATGTTGTACAACTTTCTGTTTTGTGTCCAAACTGTTACTACTTTTGTGAGGTAACTAGTTAATTGGAATTGGATAGCTATAGATGTGGCTTCATTGTTCGGCAAAGTATTGTAGTATCAATGTGTAGTATCCTATCATTTCTTCAGAGCCAACATATTTGTCAGCAAGGTCAATTGGCTGTTGCCATTCACCAGTTTGAGACTGCAAGTCCTTCATTTTATTAAAAACATTTTCGAGATATATTTTTTGGATTAGGTAATTGAAAAACTGGTATAGTGCAATTATTTTCTAAAAATTGCTGATGTAAATGGAAACGCTTGCAGGATATTTTTCTGTACTTTTTCCAAATTCCTCTGCAGAATAATATCATCCAGGGAACTTTGATCTCTTCCAAGAACAGCAAGATCCACACTAGAACTGGGATCTTGCCCTCCCAAAATTAAAATAAGAAGCTTTATCAGCAGATGTTATTTGCAACAGGCTCCTGGGATGAGAGGAATGTCTCTTTTGGATATATTATGCAGAATTGTATTTCACTGTTTTGATGTTATTGAGTAATGGTTCCACAGCATACAGCTGGCTCTTAGTACACTATAATCATTTTCAAAAAAGAGAGTTTAGATTTAAATGATGCAGTAAAAAAAAAAAAAATCAGCTCAAAAGACTTAAATAAATTAGAGTTGGTTCCTAAAAAATGTAGATCTAAGCTGTACACTAATGTTTTCTCCATTGAATAGAAATCGTGCGTATGTTAGTTTTCATGAAATATTGAAAATATACTATAACTTATTAAACATTACATATGTTTTGGGGGTTATTATGCTTAACCAAAGCTAACAAAGCTTATCACTTAGAGCAGTGACAGGCGATGTAGCTCACTGGAAGGGTTTCAGATATGGCTCATGAGTTCTTTAAAAGGGCCTCATAGTGCTTTTAAACTTTTATATTTTACTAATTGCAAAATGGAAATATAATTGTGGGAAAGGAATTAATTGATAATAGAGGTATAGATAGTGATGAGAAGTATTTAGGAGTAAAATTGGTTATTTTTTGTCTAGTTTTAGAGCAATGTAATGGACTGTGCATTAAAGAGGGACATGCTCTTGAAATCTAAGGTACAGACTGGGGGCTGCATTGGAAGTGATTGAGGGTTACATGTGACTCCCTGGCTGCATGTTGGCCACCACTGACCTGGACCCTTAACATGTACAGTCTTACAACCTTACTGTTGCGCACATGTCACTTTATATACCCGCCAAGCCAGCTCACGACACAAGAAGTATTTCATGGTCATAATAATGTGACTCAACCATGTATATTGCTATAATTTTTATTTTTGGATATTTAATTTAGTGTCAGTTGGTTGGCATTTCTTTAGAAAAAAGATTTTTGATCTTTCATTCAGAGTTTACTGAAATATAAAAAGAGTCTTATTATGAATCTAAAACCAGTAGATATTGAGGTTCTGGTACAAATGCATGCAATTAGAGCATCTGACGCAAAACAGTAAATAAGTGTGACAAAAAACCTCCTGGCACCTGTGAAACAGATTATTCCAAAGCCTGGTATTATCACATAATGACATAGTATGTGATGTTCCTAGAGATACTCTTGGTAATGATATGGAAATATGCACTCCTGAACAAGTGAAATATATTGGTTTAACATTGATGAGACCAGAAATTGTCAAAAGATCTATGTGTGATTACCTGCAGTAGCCATGTAATTACTAATCTGTTTTTAGAAATAGTTCATTGTATATGTAAATGTGCTTAATAAGCAAGTATTTCAAGTTTGCAATGGTCTCTGTGGAGTTCAAGTGAAGGAATAATCATGGATACTATTCCTGAACTTACTACAAGGTATATTTCTTCTGTCAACATGAATTTTCTGCTATATTGTGTCTGTGTAATCTATGTATTTAAACTTATTACCATGCTTTATCTAAAACTGACCCCACTCCTCTTAGCATTTGCCAGACTGTTTCTTGCCCTCCCCCTCCCTCCTCATCACGCAGAGTGCTCTGTAATAGTTTTTCACTCTACATCCTCTCTCCACAGAACCCTGCCACAACTACCTTCTTCCTGAATCTACTACAAGAGCTCTAGCATTACTATCTTATTCCTGAGTCAAGATATCACTTCCCTCCCACACACCCACCCACCTCAAATTGCATTTAAATTTTTGACTTTCTCATTTGCAGTTTATATTATCTCACCACTAGGGGCAGATAACACATTACATACTAGAGCCATCTACCTCACACTTACTTTATATAACTTTCAATTCCTCCTGACCCTTACTATTCCTTATCTTTACTTCCTTGGGTTTCTGCCTCTTCTATTCCTTTAGATTGTAAGTAACGAGTTTCCAATCTTGTTGGGTGCTTTGGGAAAAAGCATTCTCTACAAAGATTTTAATCTCAAAACAGGGCCCTCCGTTTTCTGCAGTTGTTAATATTGTATTATTCCTTGTTCTTATCCCTTGTACCATATTTAAAAGACAGTTCTGTTATTGAAAAAATGATTAAGACCTGTTAACTGCACTGGGTGATTATCAAGTGCTCAATGTTACGGGAGAGTTGGAAGATCCATGTCACTAATGAAAGAAATACTGAAAGTATTATTATTTGCAACTTATTATGAAGTACTCAAATAAACCACATATGCTGCTTCCATATTTGTTTAAAAAAGCAACTAATTTTTTTTAAAATAAATTGACTTTCAAATATGTATCTTACAGAAATAGTTATCAAGAGCTCAAACGTTTAAATTTTTGTTGGAAAAGTCACACTATATATATTTATTGAATAGCTTTTAAATCTAAAAGTCAAATTATATTCTGATTTTTTTTTTTTTCTAAATACTGACAAACAGTCAGTGTTTAGGATTTAAATTAGTTATATTTACAAGTGTATATTTAATTTGTATATTTATTTATAGAACATTTTATACAATTAGTTTTAAAATTTGTATTATATAGATATTACTTGATTTTATATATATTTTTATATACAATTTTGTAAAACTTTCTTTCATGAGAAAGAAAGCTAAAAGGACTTTTCCCTTTCACTTGTTGAAAAAACATTAGTAGGTGGGAAAGACATTTGCTGAGGTCATTGATCAAGCAGTGGCAAATAACCTCACAATACTATAACACAATTTAATAAGCATCACAGGAAGTTGGTTTGCTGAATCTGCTATAGCAATTTCCACATAGAAACAATCATTGCAGCCTCCATTAAGTGACTTCAACAATCACTTTTGTGAACTCAGACCATGACTTCTGTTAAAATGAATACAACTTTATAGTTCTGTTAAAATTACAGCACAGACTACTGAACGCCTGTAGAAGACAAGCTATGAAGTGTTGGAAAAGTAAAAAGTCGGACAATGTCTCCAACATAACTTACTGTAATTAGTCTTGTCATTCAATTCTGATCTCTCCCAACTGGCTTGGCCCCAACCTTTACACTGGAAGTAACAGATAAAGTCAAGTAATTCCATACTACAGAACAAATCAAATAAAGCAATGATTGTGCTAAGAAGCTCAAAGTTCCTCACACGGGGTGGTGGTTGGAACAGATGTTATAATGACATTCCCAGAAGACAGACAATTATCTTTTGTCGTAAATTGTTGTTTTTTCTGTACAGTGTTGTACTAATTAGAACAACGCCGGAAAATTAGTTGACAGGTAAACTGTTGTTTATATTAACGTACCAGCTTTGAATTAGTTTATGAATATGACCATCAGAGTTCTAATAATTTGTAAAAGTGTAGAATGTGTAGATATGGTGTATGATGTACTATGTTGAGTATAAGACAAATATCTTCTAGCACAGGGGTAAGCAAACATTTAATTTTTTTAAAAGGACTACTGTAGCACTGTAGACATTTTTTATACACTAAATAAGTTTTCTTTTTCCATGGTAGATAAATGATATTAATTGATTAAAATTAACTTTAAACCCCAGGCATATTAAAAACATATTTCTAGTCAGTTAAGAGGAAGTGTAAACCAGGGCTTATGGCGACTAAGTGTGTTTTCTTATATGTTTTACAATATAACCAATGGGACCAAAAACATAACATGGTATAGTTCAGACATCCATAAAGCTCATTGGCCCTCTGTTTCCTATAACTTAGGAAATATGAGGAGGAAACATTCACACTGTCTACATTTAACATAATTTATCTACATTTTAGATCAATCTTTTCTCATACAAAAAAACGTTTTTGATCTCTTAAGTGCATGCTACAATTGTGTGTCCATTTAATTTAAGGCAGTGAGTGCCAGTAATACATTTTAATAGTATAGTGATAAAAAAGTAAATACATAATAATTACCACATTTTTTACCAATTTTTTAAAGTCTAAATTAGGGGGGTCGTCTTATACACGGAATGTTGTAATTAGATACCCTGGTCTTGTACTGTAATGCTGCATCTGGCCACTAGTTTTAAGGCAGGAGAAAAGACACACATTTGGAAATGCATTTGGTTCCAATTAGATTGCATTACACTGCAAGTGTGCATAGAAATCTGTATTTTATACATTTTTATTGTGTTACAAATATATTTAAGGGCACTTTCTGTCATGATTTTCACTGGTTTCCATTCCAGCTCAATATCTTTGTGATCCCTGTGTTAAACCGGAAAAATGCAATTGAACATCGCAAGTATTACGTGATGTGATCGCAAAGATATTTAGCTGGAATGGAAATTGGTGAAAATCATGACAGAAAGTGCCCATAAATATACGTATAACACAATAAAAATGTATAAAATTTACATTTGCATATTTATTTATTTATGAATTGTGGGCTCCAATAACAGGAATCGTCTTTTATAGACGGAAAAATACGGTATTTTAAAAGAAGATTAAAATGTACACAGCTCTATATGGTTTGATCATTACTCTTGATTTTTGTTAAATAAGTTTTCAAATACATAGCACATTTTTGGAAACTTTTGGTTGCACTTTCCCCATATTACATCTTATCAAATTACCAACTCTACTTCCCGATCTTGTGAAATCACACAAATTAGATTTTTCTAAGCCTCACATTATCAGATTCACATTGTTCATTAACCTACCTCATGTAGTTCCCCAAATATATCACCTTTACCATCTAATTGATTCCATTACAATTTCATCACATGGCTCCTTACTTGAGTGCCACTCAAAATCCCTCTGCGAGAAGCTGGTTGATGCTGATCGTGGTTATAGTATGTGAGATGTTGAGATTAATCACTTTTATTAAAAGGTCATTGAAAGCATTTTTTCTTTGTTGCATCTGTAAGAGGATATTTGATAATATACAATAGTGTTTTTTTCTCTTTTACAAATGATGCTCTCAAACAATGATTCAAATGTTAATTAATCTTGGAGCTTGCCCCTGTCAATCAAAGTGATACTGATACCAGTGAAATCTTACAGACATACATATACTCTGTACATATGCATTATTTAAATTAATTTAAACAGGTATTAACACAGATATTTTCCCATGCAAGATACATCTGTAGTAATATTTAAAGTATGCCCTTTTTAAATGTTTAAAAACAAAACACTAATTGTGCTACATGTTTCTTTTAAAGTGAGAGCATTTCCCTTAGAACCTGCAATAACTAATTTTGCAGAACACCCCTTCCAGTCCCCTAATGGAACAGAATAAAATAATTGCTGAAACTTCCATCTTTCTCAACACAACTCTTATTCTACTATTCCAATGTGCAAATCTCAATCCACACACTCTTCAAGAACAAAGTCCAGACTCTTTGTTCATACCTATTTTATATCTGACTTCTTATTTTAAAAAGGCTCCCACACATTAATCTAATGCTGTTACAGGGGTATATGAGCTTTTCCCCACTTATTCTTTCCATTGTTGGCTACTTGGGGCCTCATTCAATTGCGATTTGGCCAATTGAATAGGCCTCTAAATAAGCACACAGCATATTTTTTTTACAGAATTTTTTAGTTAGTGAAGACCTTGCTTTTGGATAGAAGTTTACTAACTAAAAACTTCTTGAAAAAAAAATATGTTATGTGCTTATTTAGATCCTATTCAATTGGCCAAATTGCAATTGAATGAGGGCCTTGGAGAGCACATTACATCAATGGTGCACAAGAGGATAATGTTTACAATCAGGTTCTCTCCTTTTAAGCCTGGCTTGCATGGCCCAAAACCCTGCATCCAAGCCTTTAAACATACCATAAATTGTCACGTGTAAGACAATATTCCGGTTTACACATGTACTCTAAGCCTTATCTAATCTGTGTCACATGTAGTCTTTTGAAGCCTCCTTAAAGTTACGCCAAACAAGCCCCTATACCACCAAAACCTTCTCTCAATCAGACCAGCATTGTACCTAGCTGAAATGCTCATTTGGATATGGGATCCAAACATGCTTTGAATGCGGAGGTTATAACATACAGTATTGCAAATGTTTCTATGTATAGATTTTATGCTAACTTTCCACATTCACATAATTATTTATTTCTGTCTGCATCACAAGCAGCAGTTATCTTATCATCATGCTCAGAATATATATATATATATATTTCTGAGCATGTTGATAATATATATATATATATATATATATATATATATATATACTAGCCACTTGCCTGTCAAAAATGACAGCATAAAAATTTGAAGCCTCGCAATGCTGTTGTTTGCCACACAATGCAAGGCTCTCTCCCCCTCTAACTTGCGGGCCTCATGATGAGCGCCTTCTTTCTCTCTCCTTCCCTTCCTCTGTGTCCTCTTCCTCACTCTTCTCTCCTTCTCTCTCCTCTCTGTGAGCCTTGCAATAAGCATCTTCAGCATCCATTGCAGGTCTCGCAATGAGCGCCCTTGGCGCCCATTGCAAGCCTCCCATCACAAATGACGGAATAATATTTCATCCCCCCCACGTGTCTCCCCCCCCTCCCTTTCTGTGTCTCTTTACCCCCCTCCACTCCTGTGTCTCTTTCACCCCCTGTGTCTCTTCCCCCCCCCTTCCTCTCCTGTGTCTCTTTTCCCCCTCTCCCTCCCCTGTGTCTCTTTTCCCTTCTCTTGCTCCCCTGTGTCTCTTTGCCCCGCTGTCCCTCCCGTGTCTCTTTGCCCTACTGTCACTCCCCTGTGTCTCTTTGCCCTGCTGTCCCTCCACTTTGTCTCCCTCCTCTCCCTCCTCTGTCTCTCTTTGGCCCCCTCTCCCTCCCCTGTCTCTCTGGCCCCCTCTCCCTCTGTCTTATTTGTTGTTTACCGGTTTGAAAACATTTGCGGGCTTGGGGAAATTGAGCAATTGAATAGCGATTTGCAATTTTAGCCTTGCGGTCTTGAAAGAAAGTTACGGGTTTAACCGCCGCCATTTTTTTTCAAGCTTGTAACTCGGAAGCTGTTCGGAGCCCAACCAAAGATGCCAGTTGAGTAGCAAATTAGCTTGTGACCTCACTTACGGGCTCCCTGATCGCCCGAAAGCACAATTGAATATGTCTCTTTAGCCTTGCGGCCGTAAAAGATCAAAGGCTTCTGGAGGCTGAAAGTTACAGGTTTAACGGTCGCTTTTTTTTTTCAAGCCCGTAACTCGGAAGCTGTTCGGAGCCCGCAAAAAGACGCCAATTGAATAGCAAATTAGCTTGCAACCTCACTTACTTCCCTGCTTCTCCCCCTGCGCCCATTGCGTCCCTCTCCTGTCCCCCCTTTACCTTGTGGGCCTTTTGCGGGTCTTGTGATGAGTGCTTTTGGCGCTCATCGCAGGCTACACAATGAGCGGCTGTGACGCTCATTGAGGGCCTCGGAATGCACTAAGAGCATGCCCAATCCGCCATATTTGGCAAGCCTCGCGATGAGCGCGAAGGTGCTTATTGCGGACCTTGGTATGCGCTATGCGCATGCCCAAACCCGCAATTTGCGAGCCTAGAGATGAGCGCCAAAGGTGCTCATTGCAAGGCTCGCAATGAGCAGCTTCGCCCGCTCATTGCGCACATGCGCAAGCCTGCAATTTGCGAGCTTTACACACAAACTCGCAATTATGACAACTACATATATGATATATATATATACTGTATATCTATATATATATATATATATATATATATATATATATATATATATATATATATCTTAGATTGCTAGTAGTACAGTCACAAAATAGAAGACGTGTTGTGCAAGTAATACTTCATATCTACTATAGCACCTGATTTTTTTATATTTTATTTAAAAAATTAAATCTAACACAGTTATTATCTTGCATTTGAGTCTTAAAAAATAATTAACTCGAACTTGAGTAAAGTTTATCTCCCTTGTTTTCTCTCTCTCTCTCTCACTCTCTTCGGCACATTATCAAACTTTCTTGAAATCCTGCCTCATTCTTTCTCCTATGTTATTGTTCCTTTTAACTCCATAATATGTGTGGGTATTTATGGCCTTAATTAATTTACATACTAATGGGCACAAAGAGACATAATTTTTTGTATCTTACCTCTGGTCTCCGACTTTATGTACGAATCCAGACAATTTACATATTTGCTCTGAACAATTATATATACCAGTGTGTGTGTGTATATATATGTGTATATATATATATATATATATATATATATATATAAAACCAGGTGTTCCTGGGGTTGTGGAAGGGGCCCTCTCCCGTCCCTCCTCTTCCTATGGGAGGGGCTCTCTCCTGTCCCTCCTCTTCCTGTGGGAGGGGCTCTCAGCCTTCTTAAGCACTTCAGGCCCTCCTCTTCCTTGCACTCTTCGGTTAATTTCTGAGTCTGTGCAGGGAGGGTGTGCCTCAGCGTTTCCTTGTTTAGGCTTCTCCGAACCTTGGTTGGAGCTTTTTTGTTCTGCTTTTTGGCCTTCGTGCAGGCCCTACCTAGCCCTTGCCTGGGGATTTTCCTGATTTGTTGCAGCTTTCATCTCCCCTTTTTGCGGGCTTCAGCAAGCCTTTTTGCATTGAACCTTTGCCTTTTGCAGCTTTTTGGCCATTATGCAGGCCTCACCAAGCCCTTGCCTAGCACTTTTCCCGTTTTTGTTGCTGATTAGAAGGCTTCAACAAGCCTTTCGCTGGGAGCTTTCCCTTTTATTGCTGCTTTTTGGCCTTTTTGTGTGCCTCACATACCAGTCGCTTTGCCTGTCTCTTTACTAATTGAAGGACTCGTCTGGCCCTCATATCAGGCCATGATGTCCTTAGCATCACCCGCATTTCAGCTACCCTTCACCATAAATAATATAATTTATGGTGGCCAAAAGAGCGATAGAAGCCCTCCATCCTACAGTAGTACAGTAAATAAATAGTTCATTTGTTTTCACATTTGAACATCTAAAGTAAGTTAAAAAATGTATTTCTTGCTCAGAATTCCAAGAAATACAGTTATTAAATCTATATATCATGCCCTTAAAATGTCTGTTCAAAGCTACTAGAGGATACAGATGTATGCATTGGGTGCCTGGCTACTATGACACAGAATTTATTGAATACTCTGTGTAATCCCAGCCCACTGCTAGCCATATGAACGGAATCTCCCTTGAAAGAAAATAGGATAAAAATAAATTACAACCGGTCTGGAGAAGAGGTGGTTTTAGCCTTGAAATTCTGAAACGTGTTTGTCATTTCCTATTAACAGGCTTTATTCCTATATTTTGGTCAAACTGTTTTCTTTTATTATTTTTTGTTATTTACAATTTTCTTTGTGTATCTAAGCAGTCCCTATATTTTACATCCAGAGAAACTTGAATAAATACATTGAAAAAATAAGTTTCTTTACGTATTTTTGCTAAGCTTATATAGTGATGTTGAAATTGTATAATTAAGGAAATATGTAAATAATCTAAAATTAAAACCAACAATGTGCCTATTTATATTGTATGTTTTGTTTTAGAGAGTTAAGGATCGTGACTGGTGACTGGTTCTATGAAGAACGGTCAAAACGCTTCAAACATGTCAACATCCAAGGAAGTGATGTGGTCAGAAAGTCTATCATGAGAAAGACACCAGATAATGGTATGTATAAGTACCGTATATACTCGAGTATAAGCCGACCCGAGTATAAGCCGAGGCACCCATTTTACCACAAAATACTGGGTAAAATGAGTGACTCGAGTATAAGCCGAGGGTGGGAAATGTGCTGCCCCCTGTGTCCCTCTTGTGCCCTCTGTGTCCCCCTCTCTCTCCGTGTCTCTTCTCCCCTCTCCCATCCCTGTGTCTCTTCTCCCCTCTCTCATCCCTGTGTCTCTTCTCCCCTCTCCCATCCCTGTGTCTCTTCTCTCCTCTCCCTTCCCTGTGTCTCTTCCAACCTCTCCCTTCCCTGTTTCTCTTCCCCCTTCCCTTATCACCCTCCTCAACCTTTCTCCTCATCCTTAACCTCCCTCCTCATCCTCAACCTCCCTCCTCATCCTCAACCTCCCTCCTCATCCTCAACCTCCCTCCTCATCCTCAACCTCCCTCCTCATCCTCAACCTCCCTCTTCATCCTCAACCCCCCCATCCTCAACCCCCCATCCTCATCCTCAACCTCTCTCCTCAACCCCACATCCTCAATCCCCCTCCTCAACCCCCCATCCTCATCCCCCTCCTCAACCCCCCCATCCTCATCCCCCTCCTCAGCCCCCCATCCTCAACCCCCCCATCCTCAACCCCTCCCTCCTCATCCTCAACCCCCTCCTCAACCTCCCTCCTCATCCTCAACCCCCTCCTCAACCTTCCTCCTTAACCCCCCCAACCTCATCCTCAACCCCCCATCCTCAACCTCCCTCCTCAACCTCAACCCCGCTCCTCAACCTCAACCCCAACCCACCTCCACAACCACAACCCCCCTCAACATCCCTCCTCCACCTAAACCCCCCCTAAATACCTCCCCCCTCTCCCCTCACTTACCTGCTTGTGCTCCGGCCTCTGCTCCTTGACCCGGCGCGCATGTGACGTCACGGGGAGGGGGGGGTTTAGAGACACACGGGGGGGTTAGAGAGACACGGGGGGGGCTTCGGGAGAGTGACTCGAGTATAAGCCGAGGGGGGCCTTTTTTGCCTTAAAAAAAGGGCTGGAAAACTCGGCTTATACTCGAGTATATACGGTAATCTGCTTGAGGGACAAAATGTTACATAGGGCTAGATTATGTTTAATAATAATTTTATTGAAAGATCAGCATTTAAAAATAAATAACGACTATGTTTTTAAAGATAAAGTCTTATAATTGATTTGAGTACATGGAGTATATGTGTTAATTTACAAATTCACAGAGCCAATCAATCATATGCTATATTTCCTGATATAAACTTGAATTTACCACACTTTTAGGAAACACTTCATGAGTATGTATCATACTAATAACATTAGCAACTGTAGAAGACTTAAGAAAAAAAACATTATATATTACTTAATTTAAAAAATAAATAAATATGCTTGTGTATAGAAGGTTTCATGTTTCTTTGTACATAACTTCATGTTGGCTGCAGGGATTTTTTTTTTTTTGTTAAAAAATAGAAGGAAGGTTGTTATATCATTGCAGTTTTTAGTATTTGACCTCTGCTCCCTCTATGTACTCAGAACCAGGCAGTTATGGTAAAAATGATTATGTTCCCAATTCAATTGCTTCACAATAAATTACATTGTTTTCCTGTTGTTATATTCCATTTTTTTGTCATGTAAGATAAAATTATACTTTCTGATACACCTAAGCCATAGTATAAATTGAACTAAAAGACTTGAAAATTCTTTATTTTTAAAGTAATCGTTAAGATTATAATCCCACTGTTATCAAATTGTGCTGTAACTGAGCCGGAATAATAAGAGCTGTCAGATCACCCGTGAAGGTCTTGTTATATTAAACCATTACGACTAGTGAGTCAGTTATATAGCAACAGAAGGGCTGTAGCAGTTACCAAGATCGAGGCATTGCAGTCAAAATTAGTACATTATTTACCAAGGCATTGACCTTTCAGATGCATACAGCTGCAGGGACATTACAGTGCTGTAAGGCCTTAGAAAATTAAATTGAATCATTTCTGTCTTGTAGAATCAAATAAAAAAGAAGTAAAGGACGCAGATAAAACTGTCAGTACTGATGTCAAAGAAAATATCCCATCAACTGACTCTCCAGGAAATGTGCAAAATGCAGCAGTCAATGGAACACGACTAAAGGGGTAAATGCCATTATCTCTGTGGGTGAAGGTGGCCAATACTGAAATCATGTATAACTTTTATACCTGCATGCATATTTTTACAAACGAGTTTTTATCATAACATCTGACATATTGAAACACTAGTTACTTGCCCGTCAAAAAATGGCAGGAATAAAATTTGAAGACTGGGAATGCTGTACATTCGGCGCTCATCCCGAGACCTGAAATGAGCGCTTTTGGCGCTCACTGCGTGGCTTGCAATGATCGCGTTTTGGCGCTTATTGTGAATCTCTTCCTCCATCTACTGTACGGGCCTCGCGATGTGGCACACATCGGGGAGGGAGTAGAGGGGGGAAAATACAGGGGAGGGAGAGGGGGAGAAAAGACAGGGGAGGGAGAGGGGGGAAGACAGGAGAGGGGGAGGAGGGGGGAAAAGAGACACAAGGGAGGGAGAGGAGGGGGAACACCTATTAGTAAGTGAAGGTCCTCAAATACCTCCACTTACTAATAGGTGTTTCTTTCTCTTAGAGAAGGTCTAGTTCTGTATGAGGGATTAGTTTAGTTATTCTCTTTCACTTATAGGGAGCAAGTGGGAGGCTCCACTACTGCCACTCATATTAGGGTTGATAGTACTTCTGCACAATTTTGCACTAAAAATTACTTTCAGTAATCGTGGAACATCCAGCATACAATAGTGTCGTGTACATAGAATAGTGACCTAATTATGTTTTTTTTTTTTTTTGAGAGGTGATAATGTGAGCAGCTATGTTAGTTTTAAACGACTGGTTTTAATAATTAATACATTTTTATATATGGTGTACCAATAAAGATAATTTTTGGATAAATAAGAATTGTGGTATTTAATATATATACTGGTGATACACAGAAAGACCGACCGGTTCTATTGGAAGTCTGTTTCTTTATCTGCTAAAATAATATTATGCCCACAGTTTACAAAGCTACTAATGTTGTTACTTTTTTAGAAACTTCACAAACATCTGAAGTTTTGTCCAATAGACGCAAAAATATTTATATTGTGTTGTTTTATTATGGGAAAAGTTTCCACTACTTTTGAGCAGCTATTGCTAGACCATGAAGATACCCAACTTTACTTTCCCACACTATGCCCTATTTGCCAAACTCTAAATTAATGATTCCCTATTTCTGCATTTCGTGTTAATATTTTTCCATTTTTGATTGCAGTATCCTAGACAAAAGACTTGGTAAACAAACAGAAAAAGGAGAAGATGCTAGGAGCATCCGTTCAGATTTTGATACACAAAGTCTACGGAGTACCAGGTCATTGCCACGCTCAGATGGGTGAGGACATAATAGTTTTCAGCAATTGTTTTTATCACATAAATGTCTTAAAATATCAGCAATTCACAGTACTTTTTTAGATAATATAGGGAAATACCAACAAATAAAAACAAATGGAAAATAAAATGTACATGTTTTTTAGGACTCTTTATATAAGTGCATCTATACATGATTTTTTCATACGTTCATGAGTATTGTCCCAGCAGTACAATAAATGATCGCTATAGTGCTCATAATTTCATTTAGTGCTTCAACAATAGTTTAATTTGTTTATTTAATAATTGATTAGACGTAAAATTAGAAAATGAAAAAGTAGAGTCTATGTAGCTTTTAAAATTGACATTGTAACTTACTGTTGAAGACCAGTTCCGAGGCATCTTTCCATCTATATCAGGGGCCCAGGGTTTGGAAAAGATTCTGCTGTACTCATAGGGCTCTGTCATTCCGTAAAAAGTGGTCAGTAACTTTACTTCGCTATTAAATTGACCTTTTTTATGACTGCTAGTAAGTTACAAATAATTGTCTAGAACAAGCCTTACTATCAAATTAAGGGAAGCTTTCCATTAATTATTTTTTACATCCATAATAATACAAGGGACTCATAGTTTTACACAAAATCAATATTTAATGGAGACTTTACTGATCACTTGCAAATTAAGTATGACTTCTAATATCAAAAACATTAAGGTAAATTTACTGGTACTAAACAACACCAGCAAATGGTATTGAAACCATTTCTGAGACCTGGAGCAGCAGTTAAAGAAATCGTAAAAAACATGCAAGTTCATCAGAATTTGACGCTTAACATTCCCATAGGCACATATGTAGAATTTAAAAATATGATAATTTTATTATTATTTTTGTGTTATTATAACACATCCAGGGTAACACACAACAATGTACTAAAGAGTCTCATAAATATTAGGAAACCCACATGGACAGGAATTCTAATGCATTGTCTATTGAAGGGCTAGACCTATCGGCAAATTTACTTTTTTTACTCACAAACTGCTTACTACTGACTCATTTTACTTATTTATACAATATCATGACATTCTATTTTTTTTATTGGCTACCTGAGCTGTGTCTCCTCAGTAATTTAAGTAAAATGCCCGGTTTGGTGAATATTACCAGTAAAACACATAATTTTACACCTAGCGTGTTACTGACAAGACAGGGTTTATGGATGTTGAGTGAGATACGTAATATTGTGTGTGAACTGCATTTAATAGGTGTGTAACATTACTGAAAAAGCTCCCACAGGAGGGATTTCTCCTCTTCTCATTGTACTATAATAATGACTCATGTTTTGCATATTTCCTCATTTCATATACCATAGATCTATTTGTATCATGTTAGTTAATATACAATAATATTGTGTGTATGAATAGAATACTTTAATACATAATTCACTAAATGTATTTGTTGCTTCTAAGTAATTTCAAACACAAAGTACACACTCTCATGTGATATCAGTAGAAGGAAGTAGCTCAGTAAAGCAGTAAATAATCATTTTTCTTCAGAGTTAAATACTTAAAGGCTCTTTTTTTTTCTTTCTAAAAACATTTTAGCCTTTATTAAGTTAGTTATTGAAAAGACTACCTTATATTGGAAAAATGGAAATAAAGTGGTCATAAGAAGAAGCATTTATACGTTTAATATGCATAATAATGCAATGAATATAAAGGTCCATGTCAGTGATTCCCAGATAAAATCTAAGGAAAAGGGGATTTCAAGTCCTTCGATTTTATAAAAACTATATGGTTAAGATGTAAACAGGATTTATTATGGGAATGTTCACTTCCCTGGGGGGTTAGGTAATACATTTCAATAGACCTAGAAACTGTGAATACAGAAGATATATGAGGGCTTATCAAATGGTCATTTGATCATGCCCCGAGACACTAAACCAAAATTCATAACTGCTGAGGCATTACATTAATGGGTGCTAATTTTTTTGTACCCTTTCAATTAAAAAATGCTTTGATTTCTTTGTATGGTTCTTGCTTTGGGCCTACAAATACATTCAGGAGTATGTTTATGGTAAATATGCCTAATAGTCCTTTGATAGTGTATATTGTTTTATAATTATACATGAATAGGGAATAACAATCCAATGTGTTATTACACAAACATTAAATTAACAGTTAATTAATTATAGTCTGTAAGATTTCCCCACATTCTTGGAGCTCATTGGATATACAAATCTATATATTTTAACTGAAATACCACAGTACTACAAATATATAATATCATTATAAGCTCTAAAATATTAAGGTATTTCTATTTGCACGAAAGTGGAACTTTTGCAAAAAGACCTAAAAATCATGTGTTTTCTTGAATCTCCCAGGCATTTCTTGTATTTTACATTTTTTTTTCTTAAAATGCTTTTTTTATGGAAAAACGTAAACCTTTTTTCCAGCTGTACTAGACTGATTATATTGATCGCTCTGTAATGGGTTTCATTTTCACTTGCAGTTTGCTTGACAAGAAGTCTGGGAAGCAAACAAGAAATGGAGAGGATGTGATAAGCCTTCGTTCAGACTATGATGCTCAAAGCATGAGAAGTACCAGATCGATGCCGCGCCCCGATAAGTAAGTGCAGTAGCTCTTCTCAGCTGTGTTATTACTGTTTTCATGTTTTATTCTGTTAGACTGTTATGTTATGTATCTTTAGTAAGAACACCCATATATTTATTTTTAATGAAGAGGTAGTTCCATGAGTCTTATGTGCTTGGAAATTAAGTCATGTATTGTGGCATAATTAGGATTCAGTACTGCATAAACACTTGAGGTAGCTCAGAGGGGCAGTGTCTGACAGATGTACCGGACGGGCTAAGGTCCATAGGGTCCCGGAGAGTCGGACATGACTGAATGACTGAACAACAACAATTGCATAGAAGCAGCCTGTATTAGACTTTTTTGCCACAAAATACATCAGCAGTACGGAGTATAATTAAAGGTCTACTGTAATGCCCTAGCAGGAGAAGCTAGTTATTTTAATTATGCATTCATTATTAATAACATCCTTATTTATTAATTTGTAATAGCAATATTCTAGATTGATTAATGAATTATTTTTCAAAGATTAGAGATATAGGTCTAAAAGGTTTTAAGAACAATCAAATTTGATAAGAGAATAAACAATGATTCCTAGACTGTCCTCACAGAAAAAGCTCATTGCCAAGGGAAACCTCTTCAACATAACAAGTCTCCAGCCAATGGACATCATGGTGTTCGTACACTTTGTGTCTGGGAAATTAGCAGCTGCTTGCTAGACGTATTAACCTCCCCCCATTGACCTTATAGTGAGTTGATACAAGCAGCAGCTGAGTCTGAACTTTTAAAGTAAATTTAGCTTTGAATTTTTTTTTTTTTTTTTTAACTATTGAATACAATATGGGGAAAAAGTATTTGATCCCCTGCTGATTTTTAATGTTTGTCCACTGACAAAGAAATGATCAGTCTATAATTTTAATGCTAGGTGTATTTTAACAGTGAGAGACAGAATAACAAAAAAAAACAAGAAAAACACGTGTAAAAAAGTATTTGACCCCTTTGTCTTAGTACTTGGTGGCAAAATCCTGTTGGCAATCACAGAGGTCAGACGTTTCTTGTAGTTGGCCACCAGGTTTGCACACATCTCAGGAGGGATTTTGTCCCACTCCTCTTTGTAGATCCTCTCCAAGTCATTAAGGTTTCCAGGCTGATGTTTGGCAACTTCAGCTCCCTCCACAGATTTTCTATGGGATTAAGGTCTGGAGACTGGCTAAGCCTCTCCAGGACCCTAATGTGCTTCTTCTTGTTTCCTTGGCTGTGTGTTTTGGGTCATTGTCATGCTGGAATACCCATCCACAACCCATTTGCCATGCCCTGGCTGAGGGAAGGAGGTTCTCACCCAAGATTTGCAGTTGTCCTGTCCCCTTAGCAGAAAAACACCCCCAAAGCATAATGTTTCCACCTCCATGTTTGACGGTGGGGATGGTGTTCTTGGGGTCATAGGCAGAATTGTTCTCCTCCAAACACAGCGAGTTGAGTTGATTCCAAAGAGCTCAATTTTGGTCTCCTCTGACCACAACACTTTCACCAGTTCTCCCCTGAATCATTCGATCGATCATTCAATGTTCATTGGCAAACTTCAGATGGGCCTATACATGTGCTTTCTTGAGCAGGGAGACCTTGCAGGCGCTGCAGGATTTCAGTCCTTCACAGCGTACTGTGTTACCAATTCCTCACCGTTCTCAAGATCATTGAAACTCCACAAGGTGAGATCTTGCATGGAGCATCAGACAGAGGGAGACTGGCAGTTATTTTGTGTTTCTTCCATTTGCGAATAATCATACTAACTGTTGTCACCTTCTCCACAAGCTGCTTGGCGATGGTCTTGTAGCCCATTCCAGCCTTGTGTAGGTCTACAATCTTGTCCCTGACATCCTTGGACAGCTCTTTGGTCTTGGCCATGGTGGAGAGTTTGGAATCTGATTGATTTCTTCTGTGGACAGGTGTCTTTTATACAGGTAATGAGCTGAGATTAGGAGCACTACCTTTAAGAGAGTGCTCCTAATCTCATCTCGTTACCTGTATAAAAGACACCTGGGAGCCAGAAATCTTGCTGATTGATAGGGGATCAAATACTTATTTCCCTCACTGACCTGCAAATCAGTTCATAACTTTTTTTACATGTGTTTTTCTTGTTTGTTTTTTTTGTTATTCTGTCTCTCACTGTTAAAATACACCTACTATTAAAATTATAAACTGATAATTTCTTTGCCAGTGGACAAACGTTCAAAATCAGCAGGGGATCAAATACTTTTCCCCCCCACTGTATGAATTTTATTAATTGCCCACTTCACAAGGAAAAAAATATTTGTTTGAAATTTTAAGTCTAAGAACATAATCATGAAAATTCATGTTTTCTTTCTCCTTCTTCACCTCTCTCTCTACTGATAGCCAAACTACACACCTTCATGATTCAGCTCTGAGGAAGAGATTTGACAAACAGAAAATGGATTCATAGACTCGTAGAGATTTTTCCAATAAATGTTTTATGTCCATGATTTACACAGCTGCTAATATTGTTAGTTTGTCACATACTTTTTTACTTTTTTACTTGAACTGCAGTGGTCCTTTAATGATCAATACCTAATTATAATATTTTGCTTGTGTTGTTAGGGCTCTACAGTGGTCCTTTAAAACAGTTAATAGTGATAAAGTTGCTGGTGTTAACGCAAGTTAGAACAAGTTCATTAGAATTTGTTTCCATTTTTCCACAGGAGATCTATAGTTGATATACACAGTCTCCCAGAAGCATCGCAAGCTTTGGTTCACTATGACCAGGATAATGCTGATACGCTTAGTCAAACCAGCTTTAAAGTTGACTCACGGCCTGAATCCAAACGCAGTTCCCCTGGCTCCATAAGGTAATAATGCACATCAGATTTGGGTAATGCACTCAGAGACTCTGTGAAATCCAACAGCACAAGAGATTAAACTCTCACTCAGGTGATTATGAAACCGATATATAATATATATATATATATTATTGAGCAAAAGAGAGAGAGACTTCTGCTGTAAATCACAGCTTTTCCCAGTTTCACATGCCAGCAGTTATGACAACACACAATCTAAAGGTATGCTTTTGCAGCTTTTTTTTTTTTTTTGGTCTCCCCAAAATAGGTAATTTTAATATTAAATATTTTGCTCTTTCACACTGTGAAGAGCATTTGCAATGACTCCAGTGGCCCTTTAAGAACACCACCAATACATAGTTCTGATGTTTAGCAATCTCCCTTCATATAAACACTTCACACATTCCTACTTTCCAGTGTGTTATTTGAGTGCATCTGTTAAAACCAGTTTAGTGTCAACATATTATATGTACATGTAATTCAGTGCTTTCTATAGTTCTAAATATGCATATCTCATATATAAGAGGAAGAGAAAATACAGTAGGGGAGATATGTATGATTAAATGTGACTATGGGCCTATTATTGGTGTTAAAACTGTATACTGGTATTTAACTAATGATGATGCTTGCAGTGCATGCACAACAACCACATGACATTACATAAAAACCATCTGTACATGACTTGCAAGTTATACCATAGTTTTATATGCATACCATTGCTCATTTTTATATGGCACACTATAAATCAGACTTGTCTAATGTTGTCCTCAGGGCTTGATCTAGGCTGCATATTCAGGATATTCCTGTCAGTCCAGTTATGTTAATCAAATGGATTAAGACATGACCTGATCCACCTGTACTCAAACAAACAAATATTCCTGAAAATGTGGTCTGGATACAGCCGCCAATCTCTAATGTTGGACAAACTTGAAGTAAATGATGGTAATTCCATGCACACTTGATTGCATGTGTGTATGTCTACATTCAATATCTGCATTTAGATATCATTATTATGTATGTACTAATGTCATAAAGCCTCTAATAATGTCTTCCTCTGTGTAACCATAGGCAATAATAAATAGCCTATGGTTACACATAGGAAGTAAAAAAAACATGACTAAAATGCTAGTCCAATGTGCCTCTATAGACACAATATGCATGTTCAATATTTTAGCTATTGGTTTTATGCAGTATAGGTGCAGGTATCATCTTAATATGGAACAAATAGTAACCTTTTTAACTTTAATCATGCATGTTTTGAACATTGCAAAAGTTATTTTTTCATGAATAAAAAATAAGTATAACTTTACTGAGACTTAACAGAAAATGCATCTGTATTTCTGCACATTAGATGACAGGGACAGACCTCCACTGGCAACTATAAATTCAAAGTAGTTTATTTTGATACTGGAAATTTTGTTTTTTTTTGCAAGAAAAGAACCACATTGAAACATCATATACAACAAAGGAAAAGTGCTGTAAATGTTTTTTTTGTTTTTTTTTTAATTACCACGATCAAGCATAAATGCATGCATATATTAAATATTATTGTAGTGTTTTTACAATACTGTTTCTATGTATTGTGTTGTTATTTTCTTATCATGAAAACATATCTTCCAAAGTTACAAGCAATGTCATTAAAAATGTATGCAACAATAAAAAATGAATTTCATATTTTACGTGGATTCTTCTGGAATCCGAGCAATGAGTTCAAAGAGAGTCTGTTTCTAATAAACAAGGTTATCAAGCCACTGGAGCAGGACCACTAGGGCAAATGCTAAGTAACCCATAAAATAAAGCCGAACAGGTAGGATAAATAAAGTCGTAGAGGAGGTTAACCGCAAAAGGGCCAAAAGCTTGCATCATTTATGCTCTCATTGCTATTTTCTCCATTGAGTATTCATACTAAGATTGTTTATTCTGGATTTTACTGATTTTTCCTTTTAACCCTTTTAGAGGGAGCGTCCTTTCTCTGGACACATCTGGAGTGGGGGCCAAATCTAATGGCAGTGTAACGTCAGCACAAGGTACAACTCGAAGCAATAACTCAAAGAACAGCACAACAGGACCAGTGCTTCAAGGTTCACCAACACCAAGTAAACGCAGTGTGTCTTCCAATTACAGCCAGAAAGTGAGTGAAAAAAAAACAATAGTATACTTAAAATAACTAAGTCTATACTTGTATAATACTAGTGTAATAGTATACTAGCTTAGCAGAAAAAGGGTGTACAATGTTTCTAGTGCATACCGTAATTACTTTTGCACACATTCAGACAAAATGTTTACAGTCTACAAATGCAATATTTTAGGATACGTTCTTCCTTTATTTAGTTTCAATCATTTTGAAACAGTATGTTTTATTGCTTAAATTACAGTATATATGCTTGTATTTTAAGCAATTCATTATTTTGTACTAAATGTATAATTTATACTCCCTAATCTATTGCCGACTCCATTTAATCATTTTGTATTGCCTACAATCATGACTCCCGTCCTCGCTCATTATCCTGGTCCCTCACATCATCTCTAATCATCTCACCCCTCTCTTCTATAGCATCTCATTCTTTAACATCGTTTTATCTCCTCCTTTCATCTTACCCACTCCGATTCTTCTACGTCATACACAACTCAACTACCATGTCATTGTATCTTCTCTTGCACCTCATCTTCTCTCCACCTCTTATCTCATCCTCTGCCTTTCCTTTCTTCTCAGTATTTCCCTTCTTACACATTATCCTTTCTCCAGTGGCATAGCTACTGCTGGTGCAACAGGTGCAAAGCACTGGGGCTCACAACTGGGCAGGGGACCTCTGTGAAGGTGTTTTTTTAATTAATTAGGGGAAAGGAGCAGATAATTTATTTTTATAGAAGGTGACTTGATCACAGTATTGTGATCTGACCACCTACATGTATTTTTATCTTTACATTGACCCCCTATAAGCACCTACTTTGTAAAGAGAAGTTGCAAGGGGGGGGGGGGGGTGAATTATTCCCCACCAGGGCCCTTCATTCACTAGCTCTGACACTGCCTCTCCCTATGTCAACCTCATTCCGTTCCCCACCTTCCATCTTGTAAATTTCCCTTGTATACCTTATTCTCCTTTTTTACTCTCTCAGTCTTTTCATCTCTTCCTCTCATCTTCTCCCCCCTTTCCATCTCATCTTCTGCCCTCATCCGCCATCTCATACTCCTCCTTCATTCTATCTCGTCCTACTCTTTCCTCCCAAGTTTAACCTCTGCTTCAGTGTCACCTCTTGCACCTTATTCTCTCAGCTCACACCATCACATCCTACCCCTCCCCCCTAACATCTCATCCACTACCCTCTCTCCAGCTCATTTTCTTCCTTCCAACTATATTGTGGTCTTTTCTTGTAACGCTTCTCTCATGCTTCTCTCTTTTTGGGTTGATTCAAAGATGCTCTTCACATTAAAGTCAGCAAAGCTCTGATTTTGAATCTGATCCAGTCAGCTTTAAGAAAATAATATACAAATAAAACAGAATAATATTTCCATGTTTCTAATGCTACTATTTTTATACTGTAGCCTCCTGGTGTAGAAAATGGCATTACTACAAGTTCAAGCATCCCAGATCTGTTTAAGAAACATCAAAGAACAGGTTCTGGAACTCCTTCAATAGCTATATCTAGAGTGTCTATAACTTCAGGTATGTGGGTAGCTGTTTGTTTTTTTAAGGTTGTGAAATATTTACTATAGAAATCTGACATCCTTAAGATGGACATTTTATCGGAAAATTATATTGCAAATGTTGCTAGCACCTTACTATTAAATACCTCTATAGTTATATTTAGGTACATCCCATATGTTAATTGGTACATCCCATACGTAAATCCTGTTGTTGGGCATTACAGTGACACCCTAATACTATATTAATGTATAAATAATAATAATTGAATTGATACCATCCATGAAATTATTATTCCTTGCCATTTATTGTGCAGCTAGCGAATTGCCCATCAAAAAATTACGGCAATGAAATTGTAAGCGAGCTAAGGGTGTTTGGTGTATATAATGTGGCTGATGTAGCGTTGTTAGTTTACTATGTCGTGCGAGTTTTTCGTATTATTCCTTTTCTATGTCGTGCGGGTTTTTCGTAATATTCCTTTTCTATGTCGTGCGAGTTTTTCGTATTATTCCTTTTCTATGTCGTGCGGGTTTTTCGTAATATTCCTTTTCTATGTCGTGCGAGTTTTTCGTATTATTCCTTTTCTATGTCGTGCGAGTTTTTCGTAATATTCCTTTTCTATGTCGTGCGAGTTTTTCGGAATATCCGTTGCTGTTTTGCGAGGTCGTAATGGGTCGTAACGTGTCTCGTATTTTGTTTGCGTTACGACGTCAATTTTGCGAGGGTCGCAGTTGCTGACAAGGAGCGCCTTCGACTATAAATAATGAAGCAAAACTTTATTTGCAGATCGTAGCAGGTCAGAACTGGACTTAAGTGGCTCTTTTGCAGAAGGGAATGAAGAAACAGGAAGCATAAGAAGCAGATCTGTCCCAGGGGGGTTAAACAAAGATTTGGTGAGTTACACATTAGGAACACCACAATGCAATTACCATATCAGTGAGGGTAATAAACATTTTGAAAACATTTCCACTGACAGGAAATGTGGTGACAAGTATGTCTTCCATTTTTAAAGATTAGCACAATATGGTGTAATGGTTTGTGGCAGAGCTCTTAGTAAGGTTATCTGATATTCATATGATACATTATTTATTTTTTCATTGTTTTTCACGGTTATATATATTTCCTAAAATCTGTTTTGAGAAAGTCATGTATTAGTTTGGTTTCTCAAATATAGCTTGTCAAGCTAAATTACCAGCCGTCCTATCTATTACACAAATGTGTTGAATGGAAACAACCATACATTTATAAATATTGTTAAGATTTATGTAATATTGCCCACCATGAATAAGAACTAAAATATAACTTTTAGTGTGATTTTTAAAAATGATGGAATAGAACCACCATATGAACTCACGCCACCAAACTATTGGAATGACAAAAAATTTTAGTAAAAGAAAACAAATGACGGGTACTTTGGAACTAATATTGGTATAAACTGGTATATCCTGCCAATAGTAATTAATATATATCAGGCCCTGCAAGTATTACATATCATAAGCAGAATATACCATTGATGTTAGAGAGGGAAAGGTGGTTACTCCATAGATGAATGTTCGGTCTTGTTTCTATTGTGCTGTAGTAACAGTTGAAGTGTATTTCGCCTCAAAATATTCTGTAACAGATAATATATGTTTTGTATAAAAGCAAAGGCTCAATTGTATCGGGCTGCAGAGAAATAAATTACTATAGTGCAAAGATAATTTGAGTGAAAGAACACACTATAATGTTAATATAACATTAGATATTTGCCCATTTGTGTTGCTATAAGATAAGGCCTACTCTATTTATTAGCATCAAAGCCCTTTACAGTCTTAACTTGGTTTAGAGCACTTAAAGGGACATTGAAAGCATTTTCTCCTTTGTTGCATCTTAAAGATTTGATAATGTACCACTGTGTTTTCTTTTTTCTAATGATGCTCTTAAAGCTGAAAAAATAAAAAAAATGCTAGACACGTTCATATGCTTTGTGCACTTCCTGTTGGTTTCAATGCGGTTTGATGGGTTTTACTTAATATTTTTTATGCAAAACAAATCTTTAGTAATGTTTAAAGCATGTTTTTTGAAAAGCATGAATGAAAAAAATAAATCCATGTCCCTTTAATACATTTGATGTGCAATTGTCCATTACAGTCTATTGCAAATACAGCATGGCACTTTGCATTGCATATTATCCTTTTTTTAGTCATAATGCAAATAGATGTTATGCATCTATTTAACTCTGCATACTAAGACTCCATTTCTGTAGTGTGTTTAGGGTACATAAAAAAAAGAAAGGTAGCCGCAGAGCCCACTTGCCGGTCTTGTGAAGGAAATGAAGCATAGCTCATTACAACAGCCACACTTCTGTATCTCTCCAGAGAGTCCCAGGCCAAATGCTCTATTCACACTATTGATTATTATGTATGAGAGCCGCAGGATACAGTTTTGCTTTATTAGTCTCCACAGTCTGCTTATGTTGGGAAAACTGTGATCCTAACTGCTAAAGTGTGTTAGCAAATTAACTTCAGTGAAACCAAGAACTGGAAAAATAAATGCAGTGATTGGATGGCGTCCAGCTGCTGTGTGGTGTGTACAACCAGGAGAGTCCACATCATGTAGTTATATCTGTTATAAACTGGTATGGTTATAGTGTGTGATTGTGACAAACAAAAATTAAATGTGTATATACTACTTTAAAAGAACAAAGTATTATGGGGCTGCTGAAATATCAATAAGGCACTCTTTAGTTGTTTTATTTACAATTATTTTGAAGAACTGCACTTGAAAATGAGTACAATGTTTTTAGAAATTAAACAAGATTTATGCAACCTTTTATATATTTCATTATGACTAAAATCTGGGTTTATAGTTCTCCGGCACAGAGGAAACTTGCTTTGTATTTCTGCTCTTGGCTGATCTTAAGGCTGGGTACAGACTGTTTTGCTTCAGGAGATTTCTCCTCTTTAATGGCAAAAATAAGCACAATCTCAAAAGACTGCACGCTGAGTGGTTATTATCCAATCTTTTTTTTGTCTTAGGTGTGAGTCTTAATTTTTTTGCTTTTGTTTACTGATAATCTAATAACTTTTATATGCATTTATGCTGTTGTGGGAGCGGCCATTTTTGTTTTTGCTGTTCTGTTTTTTTTACAAGTGGGCGAAGTCTTTGAATGCACAGAAGTTTGCAGCTGCTACAATTGAAATAACTTGTGCCTACAACATAATTTATATACATTTTATTAAAGGTATATGGAAGTTTCTCTGTTTTTAATATTAAAATAAACTACCTAAGTGCTTGCATAACTAAACATAATTTTATTAACACATGCTTAAAAGCTTTGTTTTCACTTACTGCAACCTTCCAAACAGTCCCTGCAAAGGTCTGCTCATGCATACAATGTTCATACCCGAAAGAAAAGTTAAATGTATGTGCTGCAAAACTTTGTAGGGACTATTGGGAAGGTTTCAGTGAGTAAAACATGCACCTGTTAATTAAATGATGTTTAGATATGCAAACAAACACTTTGTTTGTGTTATTAAGCCGTGTCCAACTCTACGTGACCTCATGGGCCGTAACACACCATGTTTATTCACTCGGTTTTCATGGCAGAGACACTGGAGTGGGTTGCCAGTCCCTTCTCCAGTGGGCCACAGCATATAGCTCCTGGTATTCCTATGTGGTCTCCCATACAAGTACTGACCAGGCCCAACCTTGCATGGCTTTAGGGTTGTGACCTCTTGGTTCCTTGATTGAAATCAATCCCATGTTGCAGCGGTGAAAGCACCGAATCCTAACCACTGGACCACCAGAGAACCCTTAAACAAACACTTAGGAAGTATATTTTGATATTACAAACAGGAACATTTCCATATACCTTTAATCAACCATTCTTTCCTCCTCCTCCCTTTTAACAAATCCGCATGAATATGCAACTGATTTGAGGCAATGACTACCCACAGTAAGGAAGAATAGCACATAATATTTAAAGAGTTAAAGGCTACCTTTACCCATTATCAAGTGTAGCTCTTAAAAGATATTCTAAATATTAGACTACAGTGGTATGAATTGGACAATATTACATTTGGTTTCCAAGTGTGAATTCAGATCTTATACTGCTTCAGGCCCATTCATGAATTGTGCTCCCCACACCCCAATTACAACTCCTCATTTCCCTTGCTTTATCCCAAATCATAGGAGGGGCCGCATTTGCGGAAGGTGGAGGCTTCAACGTCGGCTGCAATGAGCTGAAGGCTCATTGCAGGCTGCAAATACGGACCCTCGCAAACCGAGGGGCGCATTTGCGGAGGTGGAGGCTCTATGGCGCCTCACAAGCAGTTACAAGCAGCCACAGAAGCGGGACTTTGAAAAAAAAACTATAACACGCAATGACTAAACACGGACACAAAAAAATATGAGCCGTGGGACTTAGAAAAAATAAATTACGGACTAAGTCCCACGGCTCGTATTTTTTTGTGGAAGTCCAATCGCTTTTTGACTTGATAAAGAGAGGCATTATCTCTCGAAAGCTCGTCGCTTTATTATGAATACGTTTGTCCAATAAAAAAGGTATCACCATTCACTGCAATACTCTGATTATTCAACTGGGTTACTGGACATTCATGGCTACCCCACTCTTCATATACATATATATATATGCGCTAGGCCTTATGCACCTAGGTAAAAACATATCACTGTTGGCTTCTATACTGTACTATTATTTTTTTTTTTTTTTTAAGTATTACTAATTATACTTTGTATACTTATGAGTTAAATATGTTTATATTTTTATTTTATAATATAAATGAAATCCATTGCAGATTACAAACATCCATCCTTTAAGAGCTAACATATAACGTTGATCCTTCATTACATCTTCTATAGTTTAAGGGCGGTAGTCCATGTAAGCCTCACTTGGCCAACTCAGAATTGTATAGGAAATGTAGCTCTTTTTAATGTCTGCTTTGAAGACTTATACCTTTGGAGTTTTCCGTATTTCATCTTTCAAGAACTTTTATGTTTGTCCATTAAAAGGTTTCTTCTACTTCAATTACTTGCTTTTTTCAGGATCAAGGCAACCATCACTACACTTAAAAGACTGTTGTGCATGTTTGTGAAGTATGCAAAAAACTAGCAGCATTAGCAACCATGGGTATTTTAGTAGACTGTCCTTGCTCATGGTATCTGCCATGACAGTAAAACTTATTTTTCAAGACATGATGGCGTGTATACAAAGCAAGGCATGTCCGTCTTGAGATTTTAATTTTAGTGCCTTGTACTAATCCGATGCGGGGAAGGGGAAAGATGCCAAATAATAAAAGCTTATTTGAAACAACAAAATGAGCCAACAAACTCCCACCTCTCCCCTCCAACCTCCTGCAGACTGATTGATGTCCTTTAATTACATATATCTGTTTTCATAAATCCCGATTATACTTCTATGTTCTCAATAGCCAGTGCATCATATACTTCGTAGTTGGCTATTATAGTTACACTTATTATCTGACCTTTTTAAATATTTCCTCAGGAATACCTAGATGAAATTGAAGAAGATATTGATGAATTGATCTCTTCACATAAGCCATCCAGTTTAAGAAGTGGACTCTCAACTGTAAGTAAAAATGATATAATTTGCAAAGGTTAACCTATTTCTGTCAATAAATTTGAAGTGCAAAATATATGTAAAAAAAAACTAAAATTCAATTAAGAGAAAAAAAAGACCAACACTGAACTATGCAAAAATATGAAATAAATTAAAATATAAGCAACAACTGTATTAGTAATAAATATAGTGCACCTATAAAAATAATATACCTATATATTGTGTGTGAGAGATATGTAAATGTAGATTTTTGTACTAAAGAATTCACACTCTTTTCATAATTTAATTTCTAATACTATATATATTAATAACTCGTTTGGCAGGTTTTTTTTTATTATTGTTTTGTATGGTTGTGTTAACTAGGTTACTTGTGTAAATGTTATATCACAATTACATGGTGGAGGATAAAATTAATTTTCACTTTAGTTCTTGGAAATTTCCAGAGAAACAGATTCTGGATCCTCCCTGTTCTCTCTCATGTAGCATGCCATGTTTCACAGCTGTTATCTAAAACAATACATAGGGTGGGGTTTCATAAAACCAGTGTCTCATGCTGCTGATAAGCAGTTAGCGACATGTTGTGTGTCTGAGTGACATAGTGGATCACATCAGTGAAAAATACACCATACATGACAAAGTACAGCAAGAAAGGGGGTGCTCCTGAAGGTAAAACTCTATTGCTCTGGGGGCTTCCTAGAAGTAAGTGAAGTGTACATTTTATATGACAATTACATTGAGGAGGAAAGATAAAATTAATTGTAAAAACATTCATATGAAAGAAAAAGAACGGTTAAAGTATCCCTTTAAGAGCAAATAAAAATAATAAACTAACATTAATGATTTCAATGCTTAGCCTCTACTTTTTATCGAAAGAAAAATATAAAACGTGAAAATACTTGTAGGTGCCTAATTTTAAAATGCCACCACTCAAGTGTATTTAAGCCCGTTACCATGTCAACACAGCTAGCTCATTTAGGCATGAGATGACCACTGCATTTAGATAAATGATGGAAAATATATACATTTAATACAATATACTAAACAAAATACAAATAACAGAACATTTTATTATATTTATTTATAAAAACCAACAATGGGATTGATAATGGCATTGGGTAATACATCAGCCACTGATTTTGTTAATTTTATATCACATTGTTCCCCAGTTGATCTCTAGATTAAATTATGCATCAGTAGGAATCCACAAGGACAAGAGCTAGGGAGGTTAACGATCTTATGTCTTGTCTAGGCAAATGGCAAACGTTGGACCTGTCAATATTTCTAGTGTAGCAATGGTCTCTAACCAAACATAATACTTCCAAGCTTTAGGCTGTTGTCAGGAATATTAGGTTTCTGTTAGTGGGATATACTAAATAATAACAATGAGAATTTCTCTGGAACTTGTGAGGAATATCCACAATTTTAAAAGTTTTTTTTTTTTTTTTTTAACTATGACTTTATATGTCTAATGAATAGAGCTTCAAGTAAGGTGAAAAAAATGTCACTATAAGTCAGTTTCCTGATAGGCCAACCAGTTTTTGATTCATATTTATTTATGGCGAGAAGAAAAACAAATATAATGTGTAACTGTGTTTTTTACTTATGTGTTCGCTTTAAATTCAATGATTAATTTTGTTTGTGAATAGTCAAGTTGAACACGTTTTCTTTACAGCTAACATCTTATGGTTGCTCCTTTTTTCCTACTTTATCCTTGCACTCAAGGTCTTGTTTAGCAGTTTGCAGGTGAAAAAAAAATCATAATTTCTATTAAGTAATTTAAGTATTTATATCATAAACCGATGCAAAAACAGCCAACTCTCATGCATAATTTTTATTACATATTATTGTTTAAGCCTTTTTTGGAAATTATATGCTTCCATTTATTTTAAGAACTGTTGTAGTAGATACTGCACTATGCATTTGGTCAAATGAGCCAGAATAGGTGCAGTGCATCGTGACCTCCTGCTAAAACCAGCCCTGCTACATTGACATCAGGGGAAGATGTATTAAAGGATCCTGGTGGCTGTGATGTGCTAGGATGGGGTGTAATGATTTCCTGTTTCTAATAAAACCAGCATAACTCAAGGGGGGTACCAATCTAAAGACGTTGGATGTTTTTAACACTTCTCATTGGCTGAAGCCCCTGCCAACGAGAGCATGGAAATTACATTTTTAGAAACCTGATTGTTAATATTAATTAATCAGAAAAGGCTTCTGACTCCTGTTCTGATTGGTTAATATATATTCAATCAGATTTCAGTACACTTATATTCAACTATTCAATATTAGCCAGTAAGAGAAGGATTCTATTCCCTTGTTTGATTGGGACCCCCTTCCACTAATATACCATGGGCCTCATTCAATTACAATTCCCGCAGATTGCGTCCTACAGGCCGTATGTCTGCGGGATTGAAATTTGCTACAATTGCAGATCGATCCAATTGAACAAGCCCGCAAGTTACAGCCCGAAACCATAAATCATGAAATTGTATGTAGCATTTCAGAGCATGAACATGATCAATTAAGCAAAGCCGTAACTACCCATTTAGAAACAGCCATCATCATTAGGTCAGTAAATCATGAAGGTTGCATGTCAATCAAGTAGTGTTTAGGGGTCCAATATGTGACCAGACTCGCAATGCTGCAATGTACAAAATAATAAAAATGAATGAAGGAAATGTTCTAGTCCATGTGGGTGGTTTTGATATGTATTAACCCATTGTTTGATATAACAAAAACATTTTTGATTGCAGAGCTTGAGACTGTTGTGCAATACTAATGTCTTTCATGGCTTTCCCTGTCTTTTAAAGTGCAGTATTGATTTTTTAATTGCATTTACAGTGCTACGAACACGGTTTAAACTCCCTCGCAAGTCCAATCTGGTACCCGTAGGATATTCTTCTACATTTGACATTTATGGGTGTGAAAATATTTGTTGGCCTGAGGAATTGTAGCAATTGAATAGCGATTTGCAATTGTAACTCTTGCGGTCTTGAAAGATCAAAGGCTTAGATGGGTTTTAAGTTGTAACAACCGCAGGGATTTTCAGTCCGTAACCCGTAGATCGTTTGCGGCTCGCAAAAAGACGCTAATTGAATAGCAAATTATTTTACGGGCTACATTACAGGCTCCCATAAGCTACAATTTCTCAATTGAATGAGGCCCCATGTGTTGCATGCCTGGAGGGAATCCTGAAGATTTCCCTTATTTATTACACTATATTATACTTTTTATTTTTTATTCCACCCTGCCATACCAATAGCCTACCATTATAAGACCAGCTTGTAATTTAGATTACAAATAATGGTATGCAGAAATGTAATTGGAATTTATAATCTTAAATGTACTACACCTGTAAAATTAATAGATTAAATCATATTCAGTATGATATTATAAAAATGTTATGTTACTTCATTTGAGCATGTATTTTACCCACAAGTCAAAGTGTGTAAATTGGTCAATTAACCTTGGATTATTTGCCTAATACAGTTATTGATTTTCTAGCCTTATCTTGTAAATGTGTAACATTAGTCAACCACAATGGACAATGTCATATAGTTCCTTTACAGTATAGTAAACACTTTAAATATTGATTAATTCGGCACCCTTCAATGACACAATTATGCAATGAAGTATCTTCTATCTGAAATTATTGCTAAGAGTTTATTTTTTTATCAATTATAATTTTTTTTTGCATGACTTGATTGCTGTAGTAAATAACTACTGTATAACAGTAAAGTAATGCAAAATACTTACACACACAAAATCTGTTTACAAGCCTCTACAATATTTTAATTATCATCCAAATTTGGTTGACACAGTATTTTATGGAGGCTTATTATGTATCTAACTACTTTTCTTACCAATCAAGGACTCTGAACTCATGTATACTGTTCTGCACCAATCAGTTAAAATTAAGTGGAATAGGTTCAAAAAAATAATTTGAAGTTCTTTTTACTGTTTTGTAATTTAACGCTGTTGTGCTATTATTTATTATTATTGTTATTATTATTGTTTATTTGTAACCCACCAACATATTCCGTAGTATTATGCAGAGATTAAGTATAAATAAAAATACAATATTAAGACATGGTAAAAAAAATAGAGGTCCCTGTCTTTGAGCTTAAAATCTTTAGTACAAGGTGCTTTTTCCCAAATCACAGTACAAGATGGAAAATTTGCAAACCTGCAATCTAAAAGCAAATTCGCTTTGAGTATCCATAAGCATTTGCTGCACCCCACTATTTATTAAACATATAGGAAAGGAACATAAATTACAGGCTCAATCAAAATGTTTATATGTCTTCTTCACTGTAGGTATAATTATAAATGTATTTTTTTCCTTTGGTCTACAATGTCTAAAGATCCCAAAGGAATATGCTGACATTTTGTTACTTGTATTTTTTTATCCTTTTAGAAAAACTTAAGCCCAGGAAGCTTTATACTTCTGTTACAGAACACTGATTGTGCATTAGCTAAAAGGTTCCACCTTAAAGAAAGAAAAGAGTTCACAGTAAGAGTGCATAAACTGTGGAATTCTAAACGAGGTGGTGACATCGCATTCGATAGATAACTTAAAAAAGGATCGGATATATTTTAAATAAAAAGGACAGTCAGGGTTATCTTGGTTAATTAGAGTATTGACCCAGGGAGGAATCCAATCACCAGTATTTAGGGACAGGAAGGAGTTTTTTATTTTTCCCTTTTGAGACAAAGTTTTTTTTTTCTGTTTGCCTTCCTCTGGAGCAGTTAACAATGAACCCGCATATCAGCGCTACGGAATATGTTGGCGCAATATAAATAAAGATAATAATATAAATAAAGATAATAATAATATTGCAGATCAGAGGAGATATAAAAAGGTTGAACTTGATGAACTAAAGTCTTTTTTTCAACATTACTTTGTTACTATGCTGCATAAATTTTTTTATATTTTTGAAAAGTTAAATCATTTTGTCACTTGGTTTTCAGTTGTTTCACTGATAAGCAGTATTGATTAATTCTATGCCACTTTAATGCTACTCACTCTTTCCTGTGCCTCCTCTTTTGCCTTTATAATAAACTACATCACACAAAGGGAATCTGTTCTAATTGTCAGCTGCCAATGTGAAATTGTAAGGATATAATCACATAAAGCAGACATTATGAGCAAAACTAGAGATAGTTGTGCAACTAGAGGGGTTCATACTAAATAACCAGTCAAAATGTGTGGATGCTTGTTTTTCATGTATTGCTCATTTATATTTTTCCTGCAGCTTCTATTGATTTCCAATAGTAGTAAGCTTTAGGAAATAAGTGAGTTTTTTTTTAAATTTAATTGTAATTGAAACCTGTGGTGCAGGTTGTTAAATGTATCAATTAAAATGTGGAAATCTTTATTAAAAGCAGTTTAGGAAACTATTTTATTATTTTTATAATCAAAAATGTTAAAATTTATAGGAACCAGAATACTAAAGCAAATGCATCTTAAGACAGCTCTGCAAGCAAGGTTGACCCAAATGTTTTCTCACTTCCTTGCTAGTCTCCTTTCCAGCGACAATCCTATGAATACACATCCCATTTCAATTACAGTTTAGACCTCAGTATGTATTTTCTCTATGAAAAATATAATTAACAGGCAACTAGGGATGCTTACTTTAAAGGAAAATTGGCAGGGTGTAATATGTCTTTATTGGGAGTCTAAACCATCTTAAAAGCACTTTATTATCTAGAAACAGTGTCATGATATGGTTTAATTCTCCGTGCACAGGGTTCCCTTCACCCCTCATCAGCTGGAGCAGACAGCAGAGTTTCGTCAGATCAGACACAACAAACAGAGCAGGAAAATAACATATGTGGTAGAACTATGTCTTAACCAGAAGATCTATTTATTGAACAGGATACAGCATATTTATAGGAAAAATATAACCATTAAAACGTTAACACAAAGTACTTAAACAGTGGTGTCATTAAACACTATTACTTGGCAATGTAATCAAGTTAAATAGATCAGAAGGCCAAGTTTAACTAATTACACAGAGCTATTGAATGATCTGTGGCTGGTTAGGAAGTTTGTTGGTTTCATATCTCCACAGCAGGCCTTGATCAATTGTCTTATTTAAAGCATTGTGTCAGCTCCACAAAGGACCTCTTAGATCCACCTTTGCAAACAATAATTTATTTACACATAGACCAGGTCACACAGTTTACTTTGAGTTACCGTAAAGCTATTTATAAAAAAAAAATACAAATATCATGTTTAATCACATATAATAGTTGTCAAACTGCCAGACGTCGTCACGCTTTGCATGGGGCAACAGCCAGGTCGTCTGTGAGTGAGGTGGAACGCAAATTTAAATTGATTTATATGATTTTCGCCACACGAAAATCGCCTAAGCGAGGGAAAAAAATGGCTGCCCAAAAAAAATGAAAACGAGGCTACACGACCCCGGTCCGTGCAAAACACTGAAAACCGCGTAGCACTTTACACATAACACTACGACCTCCAAAATACACTATTACAAAAGCCGGAAAATGCTCACGCGTTTCACATTAATAACATTACGACTATACAATGCCGCTTTACACAATAAACCAACGGCTTTACCTCGCGCACGCAGCATATTTAGAATGCACAGTTCAAACATTCATTACACTTTATAAGCAGGGCACTAACACTCACAATGTATATTGTATGCAGACGCAAAATACAAACAGATTGTTAGCTCTTCAGCCTATTGCTCGCTGCATATATCAATTAAAAATAAAGTATATTAATCTATTGCATAAATAATTAATTCCTTAATTAATTAATTGAATAAATAATTAATTATTACTTCACTACATATACATAGAAATATATATCTCTCTCAGAGGACCAAAAGTACACGACAGGAGAGGCTCGCAATGAGCGCCGAAGGTCCTCACAGTACAAAACGGTTTCCATTATGTCTCAAATAGCATTCCCATGGCTTAAAATTGTATTGCCCCGCCATTTTTGACGGGCAAGTCGCTAGTATTAATATAATCATTATAGCAAGCTGTCACACACTGATATAATACACCCAGTATTACTTAATGTTATTAATATAGTGAAACAACCATCTCTATAGTATAGTGAATATACCTAGAGCGGGACATGGTACCACCAGTATTGTGAATTTGTTAGCCTAGAGGCCTACTACAAAGAGAATCCCTCACACAGCCATGACTGGCACATGGTGGTTTGTGACAAACACTATTTCCTCCATTTGATTTAGATACTTTCATTTATTGGATAGACAAAACAAATTATGCAAGAGACCATATAAATATCAGTGTGTGCTTGGAGGTGATATGAACATATCGTTAATGTTTTTATGCTTTTTTTTACCCTTATAGTCATGATAGCAACTCTGTAAAATCACAGGGCGCCATTACTTTACTATGTAATACTTGTCATCTGCCACTACCCTAACTCTAAAACCAAATTCAACAAAATCTCAGTGTGCCACGTTGCACCATATGCTGGCCGCTGCGCCCCACTGCGCTGGCGTATACATAGCAGGAGAGGTCCCAAGATTATTTTTTTGTTTCGTTTGTTTCCTACAGACATACTAACCCCAAAATATTAAAGGGCTGAAATGTATTATTGTAGTGAAGAGAGCCTGTAAGCATTTAAAAAATTATTTATGGGCCTTTTATGACCTTAGGATTTTCCAACACTTTTTCCACACAAGGTCACTATATCTCCAGTTAACATGGGGATATTACTTAAGGTAAGTAAACTGTTTGAGTGCTGTCAAAGTTAACACTGCAACAGTTAGACACAGTTAAAATAGCTTTAAATGCAGAGTAGTATTCATGAGTTCGGAGTCCCTTTTTAAAAGGAATGCTTGTTAAAGCAGTTAAAAGAACATGTTTTCAACAATACAAAAGTTGTTTTTTTGCATGAACAATATTAAGTAGATTTTTAAATCAATTAATTTCATTGGTTCTCATAGGGCAAGCCCCCAAGAGGAGTTACATTTCAGAATACATTTGTCTTTGTGCTCTGACACCTATATTTAAAATAATAAAATATACTGTGACACATTATCAAATAACATCTTTTTGATGCAACAAAGAAAGAAAATGCCATGTCCCTTGAAGTAAACAAAATAATCAATAAAGGACAATTCTGCAGTTAAATGATTAGTGTTATTTACAGATAAATGCCCTGTTTTCAAGTCTTGAAAAATGTCTGGACGTGATTTGACCAATTATTGTGGACATGTATAGTTTTCACATCTTTTGGCAATATGAGCAGAAAAGTCTTGTAAAAGCCCATTGTCTTATTCATGAATTGCTAATATCCTAGCACCTTGCCAGAAACGCCAACATTATAATAGTTTTGTTGGCTCAATATCTGCTGCAACTAAACAAACAATTATCTGTTTAATTAAAACATTTCTAATTTGGCAAAAATTGTATTAATCATATCCAACTTTCTTCTCTCCTGTCTTAAAAATAATCTTGTCCTCTCAGTCACAGAGGAGCTGGGCTGGCAGCGACTGAAATAAATTAAATAGAAAACTTGCCCAGGTAACAAAGGAGGAACCAATGAGCCATAAAATCCCAGTGCCATATGCAAATGTAGCAGTATGTTAATATGGGAAATTTAAGAATTAATAATAGAAAATGTCACGTCATGTAACTTTCAAATAAAAATTGATTCTTAGTCTAAAGGTAAATAGATAAGGACAATGGGCCTCATTCTATTAGCGGCCGCAGCCGTTGCGGGGCCGCAAGGACCGGCCGCAAGCTATTCGGCTATTCTATTCCCTTACGGCCGGAGGCTCCGGCAGGCTTGCGGCCGGTGCCTTGCTATCTCTTGCGGCCGCTCGCGCCAGAGGAAAGCCTTTGATCTAAAACGGCCGCAAGAGTTTTGCAATTCAATTGCTCCGGGAAACCTCTCTGCAAGGCTAAAAGCGAGCCGCAGCTTACTTGCAGGAAAGAGGTCCCGCTAGCACCAATTAAGCACATAAAATAGCTCAAATAAAACCATCCTGCACTTTGAGAAGACTATAAAGGGATTTTAGGTGTTAGAATAAATAGCACATAATTATCCTGTACTCAAATCCGTAAAATATTTTATTTTTAATATCCGTAAAATATTTTATTTTTAATATCCGTAAAATATCCATGTAAAAAGTCCAGAGTGCTTGGAGCACCTCAGACACACCCACGCCGCAGCCGGAAAATAAACAGTTAATTTGAACTCGGGTTTGGGCTGATGTGCAAGCTTGAGAGGGGGTTCCTTTTAATCCTCATGTCCCCCAATATGATCCCTAGCATTTACAGAGCTGTACAGTGCAGGCTTGAATTTATTTTTGAGTTTTTAGATTTCTGAGATTACGGCCGGTTCCAAGATATGCGGCCGGCCGTAAGAGGAGATCCTTGCGGGGCCGTATAATAGAATCGCGAGTTAACTGAACCCCCGCAAGGAATCGCAGCCTTACGGCCGATTTACGGCCGCTAATAGAATGAGGCCCAATGTGTATAATACTTTCTCAAAGTGGCAGAGTTATAATGAGTTTAGAATATAATGAGTTTAGAATTGTTTCCATTTGCTTTAGTGCAATAAAAAAGAGGCACCAAATAGACTCAAACAGCCCTATTAAATTCGAAGCCCGTAGCCGCATCGGCAAGGCCGCAAAGGCTGCAGGCTTGAAATTTGGCTGTGTTACAGAGCTATTAAATTAGACCATGCTGCGAGCTACGGGCTTGAGAAGCAAACCCGTAAACCTTTATTTGCACGTTGGATGTGCGGCCATGAACATGATCAGTTAGTCAAATCTGTAGTTACGGGTTTAGATGGAGCCAATGGCAACAGAGATCGTCATCATTACGTCACTGAAAAATGGAGGTTGGATTTCAAAGCCTTACGGGCTTCAATTACGAGTTTCGATCGGTCCCACATTACAGAAATAATGCAATATTAATAAATCCATAAATATGATATTCTAATCCATGTGAGTTCCATTATATGTATTAACACATTGATTGCCGGGATCAATATAACACGGAAATTAAACTGAAAATAAAGTATTTTATATTGCAGATTTGCGGGCTTGAGAATGTTTTGCTATTAATTTGAATATCTTACATCACTTTTCCTTTACCTATAAGTACTGTATTGTGCGTATATTTGCATTTACAGTGCTACAGATAGGACTTTAACCCCCTAGCGGTTCCTCTCTAGTACCCGTCTTTTTTTGCTCCATTTGTGAGTTACGTGATTGAACGCCAGGGAATTTGTTGCAATTTAATATCGTGATTGGAACATAACAGTTACAGGCTTGACAGATCAAAGGATCTTCGGGCGGGCAGTTCAAATTTCCTTGTCCCATAGTCTTTTCTCGCCCCCTTACTCCGCAAGTCGTTGGCTTTTCGGGGCCAATTAAATAGCCGCAAGGATTGCGGCCTACTGTTTTTAACGTTGAGGGAATTTAATAGGCTAATAGTAAAGCATATTCAAAATTGGCCGGCACTTCCAAAATAAATAAATATAAAGGATCATGACATGCGACTCCATACATAGAGAAGTGCTCAAAAAATGACTACATTTGACCTAAAGAGTTGTATTTATCCCCTACATCTAGAAACTATCTGCTCTTGCAAGATGAATTGCTGTCTACTGATGGGGTGGTAACTTTCTGTAGTTTATGTAACTATAAGCAATTATAATATGTGTAATTTGATTTGTCTGAATGCTGACTTTGAATGTTGCTTGAATAATCTTTCTACCTGACTAATGATCTGTCTTGATTGGAACATATATTGGACTTGATCATTTCCTCCAATATATTTACAGCAGAATCTAAATAACTGTATCAACAGAATATAGACACCTCTATTTATAAGACTTGCTATTTGTACAGGTTTCTGTTTTCACGATCACATGGAATTTCAAGGAAGCTTCAAAAATAATGTTTTCTCCCTGATTCTCTTAAAATGTACTTCAGCTAGTGTTCCTTGCTTCGCTTGTCTCTAATGCTTTTACTTCTGTCATTCTTTGCTTTGATTTTCCTACTTGAAAGAATGCCCAGGCAATCTCAGAAAGGAAATGGAGCCACTTAAATGTGCCTGATGCAGAGGCTGATACTGTGAGTCCTCTTTCCTCTCTACTATGTACTGCATGTGTACTGTATGTGTACTGCATGTGTACTGTAGTCTGTGTGATTTATCATAGGATTGCGCTCTATTTCTGTGACAGTATTGTGGTGATCTAATTATTTGTGCAGATCTGAGAACTCATGGATTGAACCAGAGACAACTAATTAACTTAAAGCACCACTGCATGATTTTATATATATATATATATATATATATATATATATATATATATATATATATAATGTGTGTGTGTTTGGAAAATATTATCTCAGAGCATTATATGGCGACAATAATGCCACACGGTTTGTTTTAAATTAGATAAACAATAATACTGATGCCTCTGCCATACCATCCCTTGTATTTTAATAAAATTGTAATGTTTAAGAGACAGTTCCTTTAAAGTGTATGTCATCATATCATGACATTTGTTTGAAGTCTGTCAGTGGTTTCAAGCGCTTTAATTTGATATTACTCAATTTAAGTTTTAAGCTCATACATCTCACAAAACACGCTCATTAGGTTTTACGTTGCCTTAGGCCTATTCAGACATTTGCACCCTCGCGTTCCATTTACTTTTGCACACAGCTATTACTCCTTCTAGCCCCTTGCTATATCCCAAATCATAGGTTGAAGATTGTATATATATATATATATATATATATATATATATATATATATATATATATAGGTACGTTTACAGAAATGTCATTACAAATAGACATTTCTATCCGTATGCAATCATTATTCTTTGGTACTGCACTGGCATGTTCAGGCAACCTGCTGCACACTGAATGTGCTTGGGTCTAGATCTAAACACGCTACTGCCTCAAAAACATTAACATAATTATATATTTTGGCTATGTGTGAATGAAAGTTGAAATAATTACCAAAATATTGTACCATGCTGGTTCTATATGTGTTCTTAGAACTGCACGTTTGCTTTTCCTTTTGCATGATACTGGAGATTGTAAAATATTAGTACGAAGTCTGTGTCACAAAAATGTCAATATTAAGTGATTCAAAGACTGTTACCTTCTGCTCAGCAGCAAGCACTTGGGAGCATGTGAAGGCGTTTCATGTTTCTACTTGTAAAAGAATAGATGATGCCTATCGCAAAGCCGAAATGCTTTGAAAATATAAATAGGAAAGATTTTTAAGCACAAGAGGCTGTTCATCATAATTTTTAATTTAACTTAAGATGTGGACAGTAATGATTACATTGTATGTTTTTATTGTCTCACTTGTTGGGTAAGGTATCGTAAATGTAAGCCATTAAAACAATCTGTTTTCAAGTAATTAAGGTTTAATTTTTAACTAGGATTGTAATCTCTGAGATTGCAGCAAGTTCAAGTTTCCTACCCTGTGGAAAATCTTCCTGGAAGGTGCAGGCCTGAGAGATACAATAGGCCTCAAGCTATCAATAAGCCATTGATGAGCTCATAAATTAGAATTTGTAAGCACACAGGCATTTTCATTACAAAAGCCAAAGTAACTGCTTAGAGCTAAACATCCCCAGCTCCTTCAGGACCAGAGTAAAAATGTCAATACCTGTATCTAACTTGCCAGCCGCTTTTACATCAAACAGATTAATGGGGACATTGGGAGATAAATGCACGGAATAGTGCTAGTACAAAACAGCTTGGTTCAACGCAGACCTTGAGGTGAATTAAGATCACAGAGAAAATAATGATTTTGTTTAAATTAACTGAAATATATATTGTATCACATTTTTTATGTAGGTATTTTTTTTTGTATTAAACAGTGTGTTTTTCTTGATTCAAAATATATGTCTCATATTTAAAACATTCTTTTGAAGAACTTACGCTAAAAGGCAAACTTTTTTAGAAAATTAAAAAATATATAAATACAGTCTGTAATTTTTAACTATTGTATTTAATTTTGTATCAATATGGGAGATTTTTCCCCCCCATAATCTATATTGTTACCTAGATGCAGATAAGATTAATTTCTATTGAAAGTACTACCTCAATAGTAATTGCCCTTCGTATTCGTTAATATTGTATTTTTCCTTGTGCCCTGTACAGCGCTACGGAATATGTTACAAATAAAAGTTCATAATAATAATTAATAATAATTTTGATTATCACAACTAGTTCTGATACTATAAACATGGGGCTGCAATGGTCATTTCAGTTAAGAAATGGAATGATGCATAATCACATATTATTATTGTCAAACTGCGAGTTGTCGTCATGCTTGCAAGCCTTGCAAAGCGAGGCGAGCTATTGAGGCATTGAAGCCTTCCGAGCTTGCAGGACTTAGGCAATGAGCGCCAAAGGCGCTCATTGTCCTGCAAGCTTTGCAAAGCGAGCAGTTGAGGCATTGAAGCACATGGGACAAAGGTCGAAACGAGCAATTAAGCAGCTGTGCAGCACTTACCGAAGGCGCTCATTGTAGCCAGCGGCCCCGTCACACATGCGAGCTCGGGGGGGGAAAAATACGACCTTGGAAAAATACGAAGTTAATGGCCGACCCGCGGAAATCGAAAAACAAGAAAAATAATTAAAAAAAAACATAAAAACACACTCATACACAGCTCAGGGGGAAAGCCAGGAAGCCTGGGAGTGAGGTTGCAAGCAATTTTGAGCCATATTTGATGTGTTTCGTTAGTCAAAAATCTGCTCAGCAAGGGGGGGGGAAAGGCGGTCAAAAAACGTAAAAAAATCCGAAATTGGCTTTGCTTAGCCTCGTTTTCATCCAGATACGAGGGATTTAGAAGATACACAACAGCAAAGACACTAACACTTACACCAACAACGCCAGGCACACAGGATTTTGAAAATACACGACGGCAAAGACACTAACACTTACACGAACAACGCCAGGCACGCAGGACTTTGAAAATAAAACTATCAGCAATCCGCGCCCCCCACACAAATAGTCAGCAGACAAATACAAGAGAAATAAACAGGGAAGGCACAGGGGGGAGATGCTGGAAAGAGACACATGGCATTCCCAAGCACAAAGCTTACAGGTTAATGAACCCTGTAATGAGCGGCCCGTACAGTAGCCAGAAGGAAAAGTTTGCAATGAGCGCCAAATGTGCTCAGAGAAGCAAAAGCCTCACATTGTGTGGCAAACAGCATTGCCTGCCTTACAATTTTTTGCCCGTTATTTTTTGATGGGCAATTCGCTAGTAAAGATATATCCTGGTATCGAAAAATTAAATGTTGCTGTGAATTAATGTTATAGATGTTTTTAAAAGCAGATATTTTTACCCTTAAGTAATCAAATAGGCAAGATGTAAATAATTAAAATATAGCCATCAGTGATAAAATATTGTAAAAATAGACTGGTAGATCTGTGTAATTGTAAATGCTTTCTTACTAGATAGAAAATAAAGGAACTGATATCGTAATAGCATTACCCCTGACAAAGAATAGAAAGTGATTACATTGCTCTATAATAACACAGCATAGAGCTATATAGTCAGAGTAGGACACCAACCGACATTACTAAATGATGGTATTTAACACCCAATGAGCAATGTTTTTTTTTTTTTTTTTAAATAACCCTGATTAGAAGCCAATTTACTTTGCTAATTACACATTTTAATAAAAAAAAAAAAAATCATGGTAGTCTTTTTCAAGTTTGCATACCGGGAATCATCCAATCAAGCAATTTAAGAGTAAACATTAACAAGTCATACTAAACAGAATAATTATGAGCAAAGACACCTCCTCCTCATCTCCCTTTCAGTAAGTAACAACTGAGATTTGGGCTGTTTAAATCCTTTCCTGGCATCTTGGTAATTTAGGGAAGGTGGAATATAATAGGAGTATTTCTGAGACAAGTTAGTTAGCTTTTTATGTAGGCCCCTCTGTGCTGGGAACCACTGAATTAGAGTATAGGACATACAGTGTAAAGCAGTGGTTCTTAAACATTTTTGATCCAGTGCTCACAAAGATGGCGTCTGAAATCCAGAATATTTACAACAGTTTTCATCTAGTTTTGCACAGATAAGAATATTGTATATTATAACTGCAGGTACATCCCTCAAGAATCTATCTATAAGTGCAATGATTTGATAATTGGAGCAATCTCTTGCACTGTCTTTTTAGGGGGGATTAGGATATACAGTGGATATAAAAAGTCTACACACGCCTGTTAAAATGTCAGGTTTCTGTGCTGTAAAAAAATGAGACCAAGATAAATCATTTCAGAACTTTTTCCACCTTTAATGTGACCTATAAACTGTACAACTAAATTGAAAAACAAACTGAAATCTTTTAGGTGCATGGAAGAAAATTAAAAAATTAAAATAATGTGGTTCCATAAGTCTGCACACCCTCTTATAACTGGGGATGTAGCTGTGTTCAGAATTAAGCAATCACATTCCAAATCGTGTTTAAATGATGGCAGGTGTATGCTGAATCCTATTTAAGTGCATCTGATTAACCCCAAATAAAGTTCAGCTGCTTTAGTTGATCTTTCCTGAAATATTCTTAGTCGCATCCCACAGCAAAGGCCATGGTCCACAGAGAGCTTCCAACGCATCAGAGGGATCTCATTGTTAAAAGGTATCAGTCAGGAGAAGGGTACAAAAGAATTTCCAAGGCATTAGATATACCATGGAACACAGTGAAGACAGTCATCATCAAGTGGAGAAAATATGGCATTACCAAGACATTACCAAGAACTAGAGCTCCCTCCAAAATTGATGAAAAGACGAGAAGAAAACTGGTCTGGGAGGCTACCAAGAGGCCTACAGCAACATTAAAGGAGCTGCAGGAATATCTGGCAAGTACTGGCTGTGTGGTACATGTGACAACAATCTCCCGTATTCTTCATATGTCTGGGCTATGGGGTAGAGTGGCAAGACGAAAGCCTTTTCTTACGAAGAAAAACATCCAAGCCAGGCTACATTTTGTAAAAACACATCTGAAGTCTCCCAAAAGCATGTGGGAAAAGGTGTTATGGTCTGATGAAACCAAGGTTGAACTTTTTGGCCATAATTCCAAAAGATATGTTTGGCACAAAAACAACACTGCACATCAGCAAAAGAACACCATACCCACAGTGAAGCATGGTGGTGGCAGCATCATGCTTTGGGGCTGTTTTTCTTCAGCTGGAACTGGGGCCTTAGTTAAGATAGAGGGAATTATGAACAGTTCCAAATACCAGTCAATATTGGCACAAAACCTTCAAGCTTCTGCTAGAAAGCTGAACATGAAGAGGAACTTCATCTTTCAGCATGACAACGACCCAAAGCATACATCCAAATCAACAAAGGAATGGCTTCACCAGAAGAAGATTAAAGTTTTGGAATTGGCCAGCCAGAGCCCAGAACTGAATCCGATTGAAAATCTGTGGGGTGATCTGAAGAGGGCTGTGCACAGGAGATGCCCTCGCAATCTGACAGATTTGGAGTGTTTTTGCAAAGAAGAGTGGGCAAATCTTGCCAAGTCAAAATGTGCCATGCTGATAGACTGATACCCAGTGCTGTAATAAAATCAAAAGGTGCTTCAACAAATTATTATTTTAAGGGTGTGCATACTTATGCAACCATATTATTTTATTTTTATATTTTTTCTTTCCTCTACCTAAAAGATTTCAGTTTGTTTTTCAATTTAGTTGTACAGTTTATAGGTCACATTAAAGGTGGAAAAAGTTCTGAAATTATTTATCTTTGTCTCATTTTTTACAGCACAGAAACCTGACATTTTAACAGGGGTGTGTAGACTGTTTATATCCACTGTAAAATGACCTTTTCCAATCCACATGTCCTTGTTGGGTTTTCCAAATGTTTTGACATAATTCATGCAACACTTTTACAGCATCATCTTTTAGGATTTTGAACAGTTCAGCTGGGATTCCACCCGTTCCTACAAGGCTTCCTAGGGCCAGTCTCCAAGATGTCTGGCTCCAGCTCATTAGTCAAACTATTGAGGTTATCAATGCTATTAAGATTCTTCCTGCATAGATATTCAGTGTATTCATGCCACCACTTCTTTATCTGATCTGCTTCTATTACGTCCCTGTCATTTCTGTCTTTTATCACACCCACTTTAACATGAAAGGTTCCTTTGAGATGCCCAATTTGATGAAGATATTTCTTGACTTCCCCATTCTGTTATCTTCTTCTATCTTGTTGCATCTCTCATTATAAAATGTATCCTTGTCTCTTTTTGCTATTCTCTGGAATTCTGCATTCACTTGGATACATCTTTTCCTGTCTTCACCACATTTCACTTTCCTTCATTCCTGGGCTACTTTCAAAGACTCACCAGTTTGCCTTCTTAGTTTGGTTTCTTTTGGGGATATTCTTTGTTGCTGTTTTCTGGACAGTGCCAAAAACTTCTCTCCAAATTTCTTCAGAAAATCAATCTATTCTGTCTAATCCTTTAAATCTATTAATTGCCTCCACTGCATATTCAAAGGGGATATGATTTATTTCATAACTGCTTGGTCTGATGATTTTCTCTCAGTTTAATTCTGAAATTTGCTCCAGGTCTTGTATTTGCTGGCTGTATAGAGCTCCTCCATCTTTGGCTACAAGCTATATAGACAGTTTTCTATTCTGATTTCCATGTTGTCCATCTGGTGATGTCCATGTGTAAAGACGTCTCTGAGGCTGTTGGAAGAGGGTTTTTACAATGACAAGCAAATTATCTGTCCAGAATTCTACTAAACTTCTGACCAGCTCCATTTTGTACCCCAAGGCCAATCTTGCCCATTATTCTAGGTATCTTCTGGTTCCCTACTTTGGCATTCAAATCTCCTAGGATGTGAGTAACATAATTCTTTGCGTTGTATTGAGTTGTGAATATCTTCATAGAATTGAACTTCAACTTCTTCAGCATCTATGGTTGGAGCATAGACTTGGATCACTGTGGGCCTCATTCAAATGCGATTTGGCCAATTGAATAGGGCTCTATATAAGCACATAGCATTTTTTTTACAGAAGTTTTTAGTTAGTAATGACCTTGCTTTTGGATAGAAATTCCCTGACTGAAAACTTCTATAAAAAAATATATGCTATGTCCTACTAAATTGGCCAAATCACATTTGAATGAGGCACTATGATTGTAATGGCCGGCCTTGAATTTATATTGAAATAATTCTGTCATTGAGTTATTGAGTTGTGACCAAGCACTCCTTTGGTCACCCTTTGATTATGAACGCTACTTGACTATAGTGGAAGATCTGGTGGTTGATATGAAATGTCCCATTCCATTCTATTTAAGTTCACCAATTTCCGTGCCCCTACTTACACATCCACAGCACCCAACCACTTCTTCAGATCTGTTGTTACAGAAACTCACCCTCTACTCTACCCCTGTAATGTAGTAGACACCTTCTGACCTGAGGGGCTCATCTCCTGGTGCCATATTGTTATGCCTCTGGTTGTGCTTATCCATAAAATTAACTCAACAAAGATACTGGAGTGGGTTGACAGTTCTTTCTCCAGTGAAAAACAATTTGTCTGACATCTCTGCTATGACCTGCCCATCTTGGGTGACCCTGCATGGTATAGCTCACAGCTTCATTGAAGTACACAAACACCTTCACCATGACAAGGTAGTGATCCAGAAGGGTACCCCTTACTAAACAAAACTGTATAACCACTGTAACTACATTAATGAGAGATTGATATGTTTTGTGCCAATGTTACATGGTGTATAATTTTAAATTGGTTTTTACATTTCAGAACCATTGAAATGACTGCATTTGGAGTCCTCCATATATAAAAAGTAATTATATTCTTTATGTATTTATGGTTTTTCCTATTATTTCAGACAAGTTTGAACAGCATGACAAGTGTCTACAGTGAAACAGGAGACTATGGCAATGTGAAAGTGACCGGCGAGATCCTGCTGAACGTTAATTACAGCTACAAAACTGGTGCTTTAAATGTTCTAGTGAAGAACTGCCGAGGGCTTGCAGTGGCCGATGAAAAGAAGAAAAGAACAGACCCGTAAGCAAACATCATTTTTTTCATGTAAAAAAACTGTTGTAATGTTTTAAAATATGCACTTTTAAATGCTTGGAAAAAGAACTGTGTCATATATATCTCTCTAAAGTTAGAATAAGGAAATAGTGGCTGCCCCAGTAAATGACCACTGTAGTTTGGGAAAGCTTCATATGTTTGTGAAGTGGGTACAAAATTAGGAATATAACATCATAAACAATGAACAAAAAAAAAAAGCATTTTTGAGAAAGGAATCGTACATTTAATGAACTCTCTTGTTACTGGCAATTGCATCTAGGACTTCTAGTTTGACTTGAGTCCTGGGGGGTGGGGTTATCCTACTAGGATTTGCTCTTCTATTTACTCCTATTGTCAAATGACTACTCACAGAATGACTCTTTCAACGGAATGGAATAGAAATGTTAATTGCATCCATTCTGTTCCTCTCAGATATGTAATCCTTCTAGAAAGATAAGAAAATATCTGCCAGCATTAAAGGAAAATTCAATATAATAATTAAAATGTAAAGGCTGTATTTTTTTATAAAAAAAAAAATCTAAAAACATTTTGCTGATTGTGAAATCAAATTGTTTACAAGAGCATACTTTAAATCTGGGACTTCAGTGTCAGTGATCACTTAATGATTTTTTGCTTCAATAGATTACTACAACCTCACACTTTTCTCCTTTATGTTACGAAATGACAGCTGAAGCTGTGAAACCTTAGTCTGTAACCTTTTATATATGAAAGACCAAACTGCATCAAACTTCACATGAAAAATCAGTATCGAGGGAAAACATTATTTGCTTAATTGAAAATATCCATCTTAACATTAAAGATAAAAGGAATCTTGTTTAAGGATATCTCAGATACTTTTAAGTAAACATAATTTGTTGTTCATGTAGGGATAATGTAAAAATATATGTAACATTTTATCTTGCTTTTTAGTTTTAAAGGTATACAGTGGATATAAAAAGTCTACACACCCCTGTTAAAATGTCAGGTTTCTGTGCTGTAAAAAAATGAGACAAAGCTAAATCATTTCAGAACTTTTTCCACCTTTAATGTGACCTATAAACTGTACAGCTCAATTGAAAAACAAACTGAAATCTTTTAGGTAAAGGGAAGAAGAAATATAAAAATAAAATAATATGGTTGCATAAATATGCACACCCTTAAACTAATACTTTGTTGAAGCACCTTTTGATTTTATTATCGCACTCCGTCTTTTTGGGTATGAGTCTATCAGCATGGCACATTTCGACAAGATTTCCCGCTCTTCTTTGCAAAAACACTCCAAATCAGATTGCGAGGGCATCTCCTGTGCACAGCCCTCTTCAGATCACCCCACATATTTTCAATCGGATTCAGGTCTGGGCTCTGGCTGGGCCATTCCAAAACTTCTGGTGCAGCCATTCCTTTGTTGATTTGGATGTATGCTTTGGGTCGTTGTCATGCTGAAAGATGAAGTTCCTCTTCATGTTCAGCTTTATAGCAGAATCCTGAAGGTGTTGTACCAATATTGACTGGTATTTGGAACTGTTCATAATTCCCTCTATCTTAACTAAGGCCCCAGTTCCAGCTGAAGAAAAATAGCCCCAAAGCATGATGCTGCCACCACCATGTTTCACTATGGGTATGGTGTTCTTTTGGTGATGTGCAGTGTTGTTTTTGCGCCAAACATATCTTTTGGAATTATGGCCAAAAAGTTCAACCTTGGTTTCATTAGACCATAACACCTTTTCCCACATGCTTTTGAGAGACTTCAGATGTGTTTTTGCAAAATGTAGCCTGGCTTGGATGTTTTTCTTCGTAAGAAAAGGCTTTCTTCTTGCCACTTTACCCCATACCTCATAGACATATGAAGAATACGGGAGATTGTTGTCGCATGTACCACACAGCCAGTACTTGCCAGATATTCCTGCAGCTCCTTTAATGTTGCTGTAGGCCTCTTGGTAGCCTCCCAGGCCAGTTTTTCTTCTCATCTTTTCATCAATTTTGGAGGGAGCTCCAGTTCTTGCTAATGTCACTGTTGTGCCATATTTTCTCCACTTGATGATGACTGTCTTCACTGTGTTCCATGGTATATCTAATGCCTTGGAAATTCTTTTGTACCCTTCTCCTGGCTGATACCTTTTAACAATGAGATCCCTCTGATGCTTTGGAAGCTCTCTGTGGACCATGGCTCTTGCTGTGGGATGTGACTAAGAAAATTTCAGGAAAGACCAACTAGAGCAGCTGAACTTTATTTGGGATTAATCAGAGGCACTTTAAATGGTGGCATGTGTATGCTGACTCCTATTTAACATGATTTGAAATGTGATTGCTTAATTCTGAACACAGCTACATCCCCAGTTATAAGAGTGTGTGCAGACTTATGCAACCACATTGTTTTTCTTTTTTCTTTTTCTTCCCTCCACTTAAAATATTTCAGTTTGTTTTTCAATTGAGTTGTACAGTTTATAGGTCACATTAAAGGTGGAAAAAGTTCTGAAATTATTTATCTTTGTCTCATTTTTTTACAGCACAGAAACCTGACATTTTAACAGGGGTGTGTAGACTTTTTATATCCACTGTAGGCATTGTGACCTATAGTGAAAACAGGAGAAATTAAGTAAAGCTGACACAAATTTGAATTTGCAGTTGGAATTTAATCCCCCAAAAATAAAAAATATCAATAGACCTACAAAGTGGGTTTGATGTTCTTTTCCAGTTATCTCCTGCTCCACTCCTAATTAGCTATGGCCACATATAAGTGGATGATTAAAGAGCCATGTTTCGTTCTTTATACCTCCAAATGTTGCTCTTGGTTACTTGCACTAAATCATTCATTTAATAAAAAATGTATCAATGTCTTTATGAAAATAAAGTCAAGGTCCAAAATCCATACCTTTTTATGGATCCACAAACAAATCACTATAATAGTTGTCAGTGTGGGGAACGCTTACGATGTTGGTCATAACTTGCGGCCCATAGGGCCGCAACAGCGAGCCTCGCACAGCGAGGCGAGACATTGCAGCCCATAACCACGAGGGCTGTGGGACTTAGTACCTGGTTCCTGCCAGTGGAGGACTCGTAATGATTAATTCAGAATGTAGAACAGCAGAGGAGGTGAGTGTGGCGCTACTGGCAGGATTCCATCCAGGTACCAGTTACACGGGGAAAAGTGGGGTTGGAATGAGACAAGGGAGGAAGGGAAAGGAGGCAAGGAGGGAAAGGACACAAGGGATGAAAAGGAGGGGAAAGGAAACACAGGGGGGATTAAAGAATACAAGGGAGGGAAAGGAGGGGGGGAGAGACAAGAGATAGGGAGAGGAGGTGAATCGGAGACACAAGGCAGGGAGAGGGGGAGAAGGAAATACGAGGGGGAAAAGGGAGAGTGGGAAAGGAGGAACAGGAGAGGGAGAGAGCGGGGAAAGGAGACACAGGGGAGGGAGATGGGGGAAAAGGAGACACTGAAGGGAGATGGGGGGAAGGAGACACAGGGAAGGGAAAGGGGAGAAAGGGAGAGGGTGGAAAGAGGCACAGGTGAGGGAGAGGGGAAAAGGAGACACAGGGTAGAGAGGGCGGTGAAGGAGACACAGGGGGGAGGGGGGGAGAAGACACAGGGGAAGGGGAGGACACAGGTGAGGGAGTGGTGTGGAAACCTTATTCCCTTAATTTTTGTGTAGCAAACAGCATTGCCTGATTTTCACAATTTCACTCCTGTCATTTTTGACGGGCAAGTAGCTAGTATTTTAATATAATACAGTTCAGAGGGGTACAGGCGTAACATTTACAGAGTGTATGGGACCTGGAGAAAGAAAATCATTCATGTGAATTGTTTATATTAGGCTTAGAAGCTTATAATAAGATATATGATACATTTAATAAGCAAAGGAATTCAAGAAGAAAGGGGCTCCTAATTAGGTCCCAATTCTACCTATTGACTACCCCTGCACTAAATGAAGCACAGATGCTGAAAACATAATTTTAGTGAAATAAGTTTTTATCTACAGAAAGTAAGTATACAAATATATTTAAGGCAACAGAATGTGCTGCTTTTTAAGTATACTTTGTATACTATTGTGCATACATGTTACCTTATATTACATGGGCTGCTGTATTATATGATGTTTTGTGCAATAATAATCAATATCCCAAAATTATTTTTAGCACTTTTTTATTATTTTTCATTTCATCTAATTTACTCATATCATAAAAAGGGATTCTTCATCTATCTACAAGATTACATTCTAACCGTGTAATACTTTGTATACAGTCTAATGTAGAAAGTTGTTCATACAAAAAACATTTAAAACCATAACTTAAATTTTGTTATCAACGTGCACCTTTCCTGGATAATCCACTTGAATATTTTCAGATAAGTTCAGAAATCTGTCATCCAATCAGACAGAGCTGGAATGTCTCTGCTGCATCAGCTGTATGACAGAAGGAGAAGTTGTTTTTTCTGTGTCACAAGCATGTTGAATTTTTCAGTGTAGGTTATCTGAATAATTTTAAACTCAATTTGTATTAGTAATATATAATACTAGGAACTTGCCCGTCAAAAATGACGGCATTAAAATTGTAGGGCTGGCAATGCTGTTTGCCAAATGTGAGGCTTTTGGTCCTCTGAGCACCTTCAGTGCTCATTGTGAGCCCCGCGGTGAGCGCCTTCAGCACTCATTGCGAGCCCCCCCACCCCCCACGTGTACTTCAAGTTTCCTGCTTTGCACTGATCACCTCATCGCAAAACCCCTCGCTGAGCGCCTTCGATGCTCATTCTCGGGGCTCATTGCAAGCCTCACCTGCTCGCGGTGCCTATTGTGAGCCCCACGATGAGCATCTTTGGCGCTCATTGCAAGCCTTTCCTCTCGCCTACTGTACGGGCTGCTTATTGCAGGGTTCATTACCCTGCAAGTTTTGTGCTTGGGAATAACCTGTGTCTATTTCCAGCATCTCCCCCCTGTCCCTTCCCTGTGTCTTTCTACTCGGTGTGTGTGCTGAATGTTTGTGCGCTGTGACTGCCGTTGGTTTTTATAAGTCCTGCGTGCTTGGTGTTGTTGGTGTAAGTGTTAGTGTGTTCGGTGTGGTGTATTTTCTAAGTCCCGCATGCCTGGCGTTGTTCGCGTGTTACTGTCTTAAGCGTTGTGTATTTTGTGCGTCTTGTGAGCCTGTCGTTGCTGAGCCTGTGTTCATGCTGTTTGTGAAATTTGGCGTTTTTCGTCCGCCATTTTTTTCTCGCTTAGGCGATTTTCGAGTGACAAAAACACCAAATATGGGTGTAATTCACTTGCAACCTCACTCGCGAGGGACACAACCGCATAACCAACATGGCAAATGTCACCAACATCACAAGATACACAACTTTATGTGTAATCAGCTTGGAAAATCACCATATACATATTCGTATATATATAATTTTTTTTAAATATGTTGTTTTATGGAGATAGTATGTGGTTTAGAAAGATTTTAGTGATCTATTTGCTCATATTACTCTAGGGGACTTTATATGCTTTTCAAATATTATTTGACTAGATGGCAGATGTGATTTGATATTAAAAGACACATTACTGGAGAGATTCAGAATACATTAAATAAATGATACTGAGGTATCAAAGTAAAATGCATGATCAGGTTTTGAAAGGATGATCCATCACTCCCATGCCATTATCCAATATGCCATTCTCTACATGAATGTCCTCCCTGCTTTCTCATCTCTGCATTTGTCCTGACTTTTTAGTTTATTATTTTTCATATGAATGCGATTACTACATATATGAAGTAAGAAACATGAAAAATACATTTCTCACTAAAAGTGGTGTAAATCTTTTCTATTGTCAGGGAAATACACGAGACATTGAATCAATGTCCAAACTTAAGGGATATTTGGTACAAGAACTGAATACAACTATTGATAACAAAGAATGGTTAATGGTTTAAAATGTTCTATTTGTAGCAGTAAAAAAAAACACTATTTTGCAGAGTTATCTTGAAATGACATCTAAAATGTATATGGTTCCAACTAAAACATTTTTAGTATTATTAAACTTCATATTGCAACAGATTGGAAAAAGTAAAAAAATGTTCACCATGGACAGAAAAAAGGAACATTGAGCAAAACAAATTAATATTATTTGTGTTGCTATATTTTGTTTAAAGTTTAAGAGTTTTCATTTCTCAAAGAAAAAAACAACAAATTGGACCACAACATAGATTCAATGTTGAAACTGGAAATGTAATATGGTTTGTATTTAATAACATTGGTCAAGTATATTGTACCTGTCTTGATATGCTGTTTTATAAAATAACTGTGTCTCCTTCAATAAAAATGTAATAAAAAAAAAAAAAAAAAAACTATTTCACATAATAGAGTTACAAAATTGTTTGACATACCATCAACAAAAAGCTCTTTATTTAGATAATTGTTGTCCAACTCAAGGTCAGCAGTGAGGCAATCCAATGCATTTATTTGGCCCTATTTTGAATCATTTTTACAGCAGAAAAATACCATCTTTATGTTCCCCTCTTCCTCTCGCTCTATCTTCTTTAGTTCTTTCTTCCCAAAACTCTATATATTTTTAAAAGCACTTCACATGCCTTATAATGATACACACTTACGTTCAGCATTCCTAAATGTGAAATAAATCATTTTGTCACTTCAAAATGTGAATGTATGATTTAAGATTTAAAAACATGTGGGAAAATAATTTTCTGTGTTTTCCTTTTTGAAATTGCTGTTAAATTAATAGTTATAAGCATTTTAGTTAATGATTTTAGTCTGCTCTGATCCTCCCTGAATCAGTCAAATTTATAATGAGCTTCTTCTTGCTGAGGTACTAATTAAACCAGCTGTGCAGGATTTTATTGTTTTCTTTTTTATATTGTTCCTTTTTTAGCAATTGCTAGTTTTGTAGACATATGATGAAATTGTTAGAGTAACTCACTTTGAAATGGAGGCTATGAGTTCGAACCCAATCAGTTTTTTTTTTTTTAAATAACTTGTATTTACATTACAGCACAAAATAGAAAACATATATAAACTGTAAAGGGTGGTATATGACAAATGTGAGAGCTATGCAAATAAAAAAAAATATTAATGTTCTGTTGCTTCTCAATATTTTTGTTTTACTTCCATGTCCCTTGAATAATAATTTAATCACGTTTTATTGACATTCAACAGAAAACGTGATTAAATTATTATTCAAGGGACATGAAAGTAAAAAAAAAATATTGAGCAGCAACAGAACATTAATATTTTTTTTTATTTCCCACAAATCATTATTTTAAAAGGCTTTAAACAGCATCATTATGATACATTATTGTAGTTTGAGTAGTAATAGAACCATTGTAAATTGCTTTATTACTGCTGCAGTATAGAGTCAGTGGAATACTCGCTGCTATCTTTATGTTGCTATCAGATTATGAGTGTTGTTTATTCATTCATTAATTCTATGTTTCCAGGTATGTGAAGGCATATCTCCTCCCAGACAAGTCCCGCCACAGCAAACGCAAAACAAAAATCAAGACCAACACCACCAATCCAGATTTCAATGAAGTTCTCAGGGTAATTATATTATTTAAATGTTACAAACCAGGGGTGTCAAATTTGCACACCACATGCAGTCTACAAACTAAAACATTTTAATGTTGTGAGGTCCTCACTGTCCTGAAGTTAGGTGTATTTCATACTATTATATATTATGGAAATAATAATGTATAAAAATATAGTAAAAGCTTGTATCTAAAGTTTGTATATGTAAACACACTGTTAGATTATATATATATATATATATGTATATATATATATATATATATATATATATATATATATATATGGGTATGGAAATATTTATGTAACATTTTATATATATATATATATATATATATATATATATACAGTCAGGTCCATAAATATTGGGACATCGACATAATTCTAATCTTTTTGGCTCTATACACCACCATAATGGATTTAAAATGAAACGAACAAGATGCGCTTTAACTGCAGACGTTCAGCTTTAATTTGAGGGTATTTACATCCAAATCAGGTGAACGATGTAGGAATTACAACAGTTTGTATATGTGCCTCCCACTTTTTAAGGGACCAAAAGTAATGGGACAGATTAACAGTCATAAAACAAACTTTCACTTTTTAATACTTGGTTGCAAATCCTTTGCAGTCAATTACAGCCTGAAGTCTGGAACGCATAGACATCACCAGACGCTGGGTTTCATCCCTGGTGATGCTCTGCCAGACCTCTATTGCAACTGTCTTCAGTTCCTGCTTGTTCTTGGGGCATTTTCCCTTCAGTTTTGTCTTCAGCAAGTGAAATGCATGCTCAATCGGATTCAGGTTAGGTGATTGACTTGGCCATTGCATAACATTCCACTTCTTTCCCTTAAAAAACTCTTTGGTTGCTTTTGCAGTAAGCTTCAGGTCATTATCCATCTGCACTGTGAAGCGCCGTCCAATGAGTTCTGAAGCAGTTGGCTGAATAGGAGCAGATAATATTGCCCGAAACACTTCCTACTGCTTTTGTCAGCAGTCACATCATCAATAAATACAAGAGAACCAGTTCCATTGGCAGCCATACATGCCCACGCCATGACACTACCACCACCATGCTTTACTGATGAGGTGGTATACTTTGGATCATGAGCAGTTCCTTTCCGTCTCCATACTCTTCTCTTCCCATCACTCTGGTACAAGTTGATCTTAGTGTCATCTGTCCATAGGATGTTGTTCCAGAACTGTGAAGGCTTTTATAGATGTTGTTTGGAAAACTCTAATCTGGCCTTCCTGTTTTTGAGGCTCACCAATGGTTTACATCTTGTGGTGAACCCTCTGTATTTACTCTGGTGAAGTCTTCTCTTGATTGTTGACTTTCACACACATACAACTACCTCCTGGAGAGTGTTCTTGATCTGGCCAACTGTTGTGAAGGGTATTTTCTTCACCAGGGAAATAATTATTCGGTCATCCACCACAGTTGTTTTCCGTAGTCTTCCAGGTTTTTTGGTGTTGCTGAGCTCACCAGTGCGTTCTTTCTTTTTAAGGATGTTCCAAACGGTTGATTTGGCCACACCTAATGTTTTCTCTCTGATGGGTTTGTTTTGTTTTTTTCAGCCTAATGATGGCTTGCTTCACTGATAGTGACAGCTCTTTGGATCTCATATTGAGAGTTAACAGCAACAAATGCAAATAGCACACTTGAAATGAACACTGGAGCTTGTATCTGACCTTTGTAAATGGGATAATGAGGGAATAACACACACCTGGCCATGAGCAGCCAATTGTCCCATTACTTTTGGTCCCTTAAAAAGTGGGAGGCACATATACAAACTGTTGTAATTCCGGTAACACCGTTCACCTGATTTGGATGTAAATACCCTCAAATTAAAGCTGAAAGTCTGCAGTTAAAGCACATCTTGTTAGTTTCATTTCAAATCCATTGTGATGGTGTATAGAGCCAAAAAGATTAGAATTGTGTCGATGTCCCAATATTTATGGACCTGACTGTATATATATATATATATATATATATATATATATATATATATGTGTGTGTATAAACTCCCAGTGAGACTGGGAGCCAGGGCAATTAAACTATTCATTTTTAGATATTGTACACCCCTGAATGTATCTATATATATATATATATATGTGAATGTGTGTGTATGTCTCTTATATAAATATATACGTGAGAGATCAGGGGTATTTACTAACAGGACATGCAATGAGCAGTGACCTACCATGGCTCATCTCGCATCGGTTCTACTCGGGTCTCCATGCTATTTACTCAATAGGTGATATCATTTGGTGCAAGATCACCTTTGGTACTGCTGCTCAATGCAGCACCTTGTTTACACCCCATATTTACCCCTTTACACAACGCAATCCGAGTAGTGCATGCAGTTTTTTGGGGGTCAGGCATGTGCAGCGATGGCTGTTAGTTTAGCCGGCAGATTGTTTGCAAACCTGCAATGGTTGGCATTACGTCAATAATTACATATAGCAACAATAAACCCAGCAAAATCATACCTTTGCATGGTCAGTTGCACTACATATTAATAAAATATCTATGTAAAATTAACACCGCACACTAGCCTGTCACCCTTATGAGCCCTATACCCTGGAGGACCTGAAGGGGATGTGCAGGCTCATTATCTACATCAGTGTTCCTTTGGGGTCTCGAAGTATAACCATGAGGGTTATATGGGGTTCCTTATGGAACCCCATAGCACCCAACATTAATATGTTACCATGAAGGGTTCCTATGGTAATAACATGTATAACCATTGGGGCTATAGATTAGATAACCTAAAATAAACACCTATATCATGGGGGTCCCTACGGATGCCCATTGTATACTTATTATTTGATTTAAATGTAAAATATCCTGCTAATGTGGGGCTAAAACACGCAGTGCTAAATGTTAGAATGTTAGCGTTCAGTTAATTCAGAGAACTTTGGTGTTCAAGATAGATGCAGATTACACTCCCATAACACACCCCGATCACTACAACTCACGCCAGCAGTGATGAGTATAACACGGGAGAAGGGGCTTTAATAAATTGCACAATAAGCTGAGAAGCTGCATCGCCTGTTAACACGCTCCCACAATCCTTTAGAAAATTCCCTGTTATATACACTTTTATTATGTTTACAAAGATGTAGCTGAAGAGATGTATAGATAAATCTATAGCTAGTTTTTTTCTCTGTGTATGTCTTTATATTTACGTAGACTAGGAAATTGCCCGTCAAAAATGACAGGAATAAAATTGTAAACTTGGCAATGCATTTTGCCACACAATGTGAGGATTTTTTACCCCTCTGAGCACCTTTGGCGCTCATCGTGAGCCTCTTCCCCCGTGTAGTTTAGGGGCCTCGCGATTAGTGTTACTGCCTTGCGTTAAATGTTACTGGCTGGTGTTACGTGTTAATTCCTTTGGGCTGTTTTTTGCTGCTTTCAGCATAATTTTCATCCTGTTACATTTTTTCAGACGCCATTTTTTCTCTCAATAAGGCGATTTTTCGTTTGTGAAAAAACGGCAAATATGCCTTAAATGAACTTGCAACCTCAGCACAGGGGGAGAGCCAGGGAGCCTGTGAGTATGTGTGAGAGTGTAAGTGAATTTGAGGCATAATTGTTTTTTTGGTGGTCTTTCCAGTTGCGTGGTTTGACCGCTTTACGTGCTTTGGTCCTAAGTCCTACGGGGCTCGCGATGAGCCTAAGCGTGCCTCAACTGCTCGCCTTGCTTCGCGAGGGCCGCAAAAGCGTGACCAACATTGCAAACGTTCCCTTCATTCGCAAGATCTGCAACTATTAGAGTGATAATAATTATTGCAGTATACTCCTTGAGTCAGTTTTGTGAAGAATCTCTTTCTCAAGTTTTGATAAATAATACCAGCTAACTTTCTTTTAGAATATTTTAGTCCAATCAAAAAAGGTATCATTTTAAAATAAAGGAATTGTTTTGTATCTACATTGTTAGACTAATAGTTATCCCCTAAAAAACTATAGATATGTATAAAGCAATAGTCCAAATTCTAAATATATTCAGAGATCTGTCTGTCTATCTCTCATATCATACCTAGCTCTTCAGCTATCATATCTGTCTATGAACAGTTTTCTATGTAAGTGGATATAGACAGTTCCATGCTGATGTTATTTATTACAGGGTCAGAGGAATACTTTACTAAGGCAGTGGGGCTTTTACATTACTTTAGCAAAAGTCACTTTTAATTTTTATTTCTACCACTCAAAAGAAATGAGGTCTGACCACACTTCCACCCGAGTCTCACAGAGTAAAAAGCCAATATATTTACATTTACAACTTGCTCCTGGGTAGCAGCTTTCTTTCTGAATTTTGAAAGACATTTGGATTTTTTTATTTTTAATTTCCAGATGCATCTTCATCAGTTTGGGAGTTATCACTTATTCTCTTTTGATGTAACCTAGCAACTATCAGGGAAATTCAAGTAGCGGCAGAGGGAAGATGCATGCTGAGAAGCTTAAGCAAGGATCAGTGCTGGCTGCTTAGAACTGTGTATTAAAAATGTATCTCATGTACAGTAATGTGCACATCTAAGGCTTTGAAACAGGCGTCCTATCAAACGGAGAGTTAATTTTTATGAAATATGTAGAAACTGCAGATTTTACAAAATTAAGCCGTGTTCGTAATTAAAATATGTAAACCGGCACAATTACATATTACTGAAGAGATATTATTATTACAGTTTATAAAAGGATCACTGTATGAATATTTTTTTGTAAGGCACACTGCATGTGTAATATGTATGCCACAAAATGGGAATTGAGCTCATCACATGGAATAAAAATGAAATGTTTTAAAAATAAGTATTGTGAGAATGTAAGGAGCCGGGGACAGATTATTGAGGGCCGTTATGTAAGCCATAGGCTGAACTGCTCCTTGTATCCAGCTCTCAGGGAGTTAAAACACTTAAATTCACCTGGTCCAGTGCTTCACTATAAAAACCCCAGGAAGCCCCAGTGAAGGGGAGGGGTGTGCTGCTGATTAGGCTCTGTCCTGAGTAGTTTGGAAGCTGAAGCCAGAAGCTGGGGCCTTGCCTAGGAGACCAGCTGGAAGGAGCCTGTAAAGTACAGCTAGTTGAGAGGACTGACAGCTGCCTGAATTGCTGCGGGGATGACCAAGGTGAATCGTTTGGAGAAGCAATGTGGTGAGTGAGATCCTGCGGTTTCTTGGAGCTGAAAGGTACCAGACTGATTATGCCTCAGGGAAGTTGTTGAGTGTGGAGTTGACAGAAGCCCTGTTTGAAGGTACCAGACTGATTATGCCCCAGGGAAGTTGCTGAGTGTGGAGCTGACAGAGGCCCTGTTTGAAGGTACCATACTGATTATGCCCCAGGGAAGTTGCTGAGTGTTTGACCGGTACATATGCAATAATTTAATACTGCTGTATCAAAGGGTCCCTGGGGTGAAGCATACGGGAGAGACGGGCGGGCCCTATGCTTCATCCGCGGCTACTGATGTAGAAACGTGGAAAAGACTAGAGACTGTTTGTATCCTGGCCACAAGGTGGCAATATAGCAATAGTCGGAGACTATTTGTATCCTGGCCACAAGGTGGCAATCTTTCAATAACCAGAGACTATTTGTAACCTGGCCACAAGGTGGCAATCTTTCAATAACCAGAGACTATTTGTAACCTGGCCACAATGTGGCAATATAGCAATAGTCGGAGACTATTTGTATCCTGGCCACAAGGTGGCAATCTTTCAATAACCAGAGACTATTTGTAACTTGGCCACAGGGTGACAAATTATAATTAACAAAAGACTGTCTTTATCCTTGCCACTAGGTGGCGCTATTCCTAGGAAATTACTCCTTCCCGAGTACAACGGAGTGGGAGCTCCATCCTGAAGACACCGGGGTGTAGTCTTTTTGTCCCTGTTGCAGGTAAGCTGCACAGGTATAGTCAGGGCATTCCTGTGTCACAGTCAGTCCGTATATGTAGATGTTTATTTTCGTTATTTAAGCAGAGTTACTGCTCCTGTTTGTTTTTGTTATTTCATAATAAACCGGTTTGCTGCCTCACCAGAAGGTATCCGTTTCTAACTCAAGAAAGCACTGCTCTACACGGCCATTCTGGTCACACTGGCGTCAGAAGTGGGATTACTTATTTTGTCCTGGTTTCAAGGACTGCCCCATCTTCAACGTGGAGGATCTGATGAAGACATTAATGATGGGAGCGGTGGCTCAACAAGAGACTTACAGGCTGTTGGCCATTTAAGTGAACCAAACCCAGGCCGTTCTTGAAAAACTTTCCGTGGGTCCAAAACCTGATGCAGGAGTTAGAGCCAGCCACCGATTACCCAAGTTGAGTCCAGAGGATGACATAGAGACTTATTTATTGTCATTTGAGAGAATTGCAATGCGTGAGGCTTGGCCTCAAGCCCAGTGGGCCGAAATTCTTGCTCCATTCCTCATTGGTACCGCCCAGCAGGCTTATCGTGATCTTACGGCTGACCAGGCCTTCGACTATACAGTACTTAGGAGGAACATCCTAGCCCACGAAGGAGTGAACCCTGCAGTGAGGGCCCAAAGATATCATCAGTGGAGATATTGCCGCCAGCAACCAGCCAGGCAACAACTATATAATCTCCTCCATATCACCAGGGAATGGTTAAGCCCTGAATTGAAGTCCCCTGCACAAATAGTGGAAACCCTAGTCCTGGATCGCTATTGGAGGGCCTTACCCAAAGAGATGAGAGATTGGGTTGGTCAAGGGGGCCCTACCACCATGGAGGTAATGATTGATTGGGCAGAACGATATCAGGCCTGTAGAGAAGTATCTGAGAATCTCAGGCTGGATGTACCTCCAGAAGAGAGAAGGATCCGAACTGAGAGAAGGAGGCCTGCTGAGAGAGACACTGGCGCTTTCAGGGGACCCCCACACGATGTCCAAAGGCTCGAAAAAAGGGAACCCAGAGAGACGAGAGGAGAAGAAAGACCCTCATACAGCCCAATAGAAAGACAAAGAACATTTGGAAGCAGGTTCAAGTGATTTCATTGCGGAGAGCCTGGTTATATACCTGCGAAATGCCCAAATCCTGAGGTACCCATGCAATGTGAGCTCGGACTCAAACAGCCTCGAAGTGACCTTATAACACTTGTAGGCCTAACAGAGCCAGTACACCGTTTTCCAATGGAAGTTCTACTCAACGGGAGGAAGGTTCGAGGCCTAATAGACTCTGGGAGTGCAGTCACTTTAATATCCGGAAGAAGCGGGGGCTCCCTTAGCACAAGAACGGGGAAGAAAATGGGCATCGCCTGTGTACATGGCACAGTCATGACTTATCCCACCCAGACGTTTTAACATAGAGGTACAAGGGATCAGAGCAAACATGACAGGCCCCGTGGTTCCTAGACTCCCATATCCGGTCTTGGGGCGAGACTTCCCTCACTTCGATGGTCTGCTCCAGATGAAACCCCATCAGATTAAGGTGAGCAGCCAGAATATACAGGTCAGCTCCGCAGGAGAGCTTGGAGAAATATTCCCATTTGATGATCCTGATCTGTGCTATTCCCAACAAAAAAATAAGAAATCGAGAAAAGAAAGAAGAAAACAGAAAAGATTAGGAGCAGCGTATAAAAACAAACAGATCCAAGGGGAAGTCCTAGCAGCCTCTCCAGACAGACCCAATGAAGGGACCGAAAGAGAAATTACGGCAAGTGACACAAGCCTCCTCTGAAAACCCAGCAGTAGAGGAGATTCCCTGAATAGGTAATACAGAAAATTTTGGCCGAAGCCAAGCAAATGACCCCCTGTTAATGAGAATACGGGAAGAGGCCGCAGAGGTAAATGGTATCTGGGTACCAGGTAGAGAACATCCCACAAGTCCATACTTCATAATCTGAAATGACCTCCTATACCGAGTTATAAAGACTGCTGAGGAGGTAGTGGAGCAGTTGCTCACACACCAGAATTCCCGAAGGAAAATCATGGACTTGGCTCACAGCCAACTCCTAGGGGGTCACCTAGGCGTAGACAAAACCATGGTACGTATCTTAAAAAGATTTTATTGGCCCGGGATATACGAGGAAGTAAGAAGATATTGCTTGTCGTGTCCTGACTGCCAACTGACAACCCAGCCTGAGGGCTCCTCTGGTACCACTACCCATCATAGATGAACCCTTCCAAAGAATTGCCATGGACCTAGTAGGGCCACTTGAGAAAACCTCCAGGGGTCATCAGTACATCCTGGTAATCTTAGATTATACGACCAGGTACCCCAAAGCTTTCCCACTACGCACGGCAAGCTCGAAAAGCGTGGCCAAAGAACTCTTTCTCTTGTTCTCTAGAGTAGGCATTCCAGAAGAGATACTCACTGACCAAGGCACTCCCTTTGTCTCCAAACTCATGTCTGAATTGTGCAGACTGCTGCATATCCGAACCCTGCGGACCTCGGTCTATCACCCCCAAACAGACGGACTGGTCGAAAGATTTAACCGCACCCTAAAAAGTATGATACGGAAGGTTATTGACCTCAATGGAAAAAATTGGGATCTGCTGCTCCCCTGCCTTCTGTTCGCCATACGAGAAGTACCTCAGGCCTCAACCGGGTTTTCACCCTTCCAGCTCCTGTATGGACGCCATCCTAGGGGTCTCCTAGACACAGTCAAAGAAGAATGGGAAGAGCAAAGAGTGCCTGGGCAGAATATTATTGAATATGTCCAAAGCCTAAAAGAAAGAATGGCCCAAGTCATACCCTTAGTCACGAAAAACATGGAACGGGCCCAGGCTCAACAGAAGACAGAGGACCGCATCGCTCAAGTTCGGAAGTTTCAGACCGGAGATCGGGTAATTATGTTAGTCCCTACTGCTGAGAGTAAGCTACTGGCCAGATGGCAGGGTCCTTATGAGGTCATAGAAGCCATTGGAGATGTAAATTATAAAATCAAACAACCAGATCGCTGGAAAACTGAGCAGATTTACCATATAAATTTATTAAAGGCCTGGAGAGAGAGAGAGAAGCCGAAGTAAGTTTTGCCTCCCCGATTTCTGAGTTGGAGGAACCCGTTGCAGACATACCAATCTCCACCGAATTGTCTCCTCTACAGAAGTAAGAAGTGTTACAGATGATTACCCGTCATCAGGACGTTTTTTCAGTATATCCAGGGAGGACCACAGTGGTTTGTCATGATATCATTACAGCACCAGGCGTTAAAGTAGGGGTTAAACCATATCGGATACCAGAAGCAAAAAGGGAAGAAATAAGAAATGAAGTACAGAAGATGCTGCAAGCTGGAATAATTGAGGAGTCATCCAGTGATTGGTGCAGTCCCATCGTCCTCATACCCAAGCCTGATGGGAGCACACGGTTTTGCAGCGATTTCAGGAAACTGAATGCCATATCCCAATGGGATGTTTACCCACTTCCCCGGATTGTTGAGTTGGTGGATAACTTGGGCAAAGCCCGATTTTTGTCCACGTTGGATCTCACGAAAGGCTACTGGCAGGTACCCCTAGCCAGGTCTGCCAAGGAGAAGACAGCATTCTGTACACCGGAGGGACTGTTTTACTATAACGTGATGCCATTTGGGTTGCATGGTGCCCCGGCCACCTTCCAACGATTAATGGACAAACTTCTGCGACCCCACCGGGGCTACGCAGCGGCATACTTAGATGACATCTTTATATATACCCCTGATTGGGATACCCATGTGGAAAAACTCAAGAGTCCTTAAAACCCTTCGGCAGGTGGGACTAACAGTAAATCCAGCAAAGTGCAACCTTGGTAAAACAGAGGTAAACTTCGGGTATGTTGTAGGTCGTGGATTGGTTCGGCCTCAACTGAATAAAGTTGAAGCCATACGGGCCTGGCCAAAACCTCTACGGAAGAGGCAGATACAAGCCTTTATGGGTCTGATCGGATACTATTGCAGATTCATCCCAGACTTTGCAACCTTGGCAGCTCCCCTAACTGACCTTACCAAGGCTAAACTCCCAGAGACGTTGAGATGGAACCCGGAGGCTGATGCAGCCTTTGATACGCTTCGGTCAGTACTATGTAAGGAGCCAGTCTTAATAGCACCTAACTTCGACCAACGATTTGTGCTGTAGACTGATGCCTCTGAGGTAGGGTTGGGGGCCGTATTATCACAGGTGCTGGATGGAGAGGAACAACCGGTGCTCTATCTCAGCCGAAAACTGCTGCCGAGAGAACGAAAGTACTCCGTGGTGGAGAAGGAGTGCTTGGCAGTAAACTGGGCCGTGGATTCACTACGATACTACCTCTTGGGAAGGAGCTTCACTTTGATCTCGGACCACGCTCCCCTGCAGTGGATGCACCGGAACAAAGGAGCAAATGCCAGAGTGATGAGATGGTTCTTATCCCTGCAGCCCTTCAATTTCGACCTGATTCATAGGGCAGGAACTCTCCAGGGCAACGCTGATGCCCTCTCCCAGATCCACTGCCTCTCGGTGGATGCTCACTCCCCTGTCGTTGAGCTGAGGGGGGGGGGGGGGGTGAGAATGTAAGGAGCCGCGGACAGATTATTGAGGGCCGTTATGTAAGCCATAGGCTGAACTGCTCCTTGTATCCAGCTCTCAGGGAGTTAAAACACTTAAATTCACCTGGTCCAGTGCTTCACTATAAAAACCCCAGGAAGCCCCAGTGAAGGAGAGGGGTGTGCTGCTGATTAGGCTCTGTCCTGAGTAGTTTGAAAGCTGAAGCCAGAAGCTGGGGCCTTGCCTAGGAGACAAGCTGGAAGGAGCCTGTAAAGTACAGCTAGTTGAGAGGACTGACAGCTGCCTGAATTGCTGCGGGGATGACCAAGGTGAATCGTTTGGAGAAGCAATGTGGTGAGTGAGATCCTGCGGTTTCTTGGAGCTGAAAGGTACCAGACTGATTATGCCTCAGGGAAGTTGCTGAGTGTGGAGCTGACAGAGGCCCTGTTTGAAGGTACCAGACTGATTATGTCCCAGGGAAGTTGCTGAGTGTGGAGCTGACAGAGGCCCTGTTTGAAGGTACCAGACTGATTATGCCCCAGGGAAGTTGCTGAGTGTTTGACCGGTACATATGCAATAATTTAATACTGCTGTATCAAAGGGTCCCTGGGGTGAAGCATCTGGGAGAGACGGGCGGGCCCTATGCTTCATCCGCGGCTACTGATGTAGAAACGTGGAAAAGACTACCGATATACAAGAGACTGTTTGTATCCTGGCCACAAGGTGGCAATATAGCAATAACCAGAGACTATTTGTATCCTGGCCACAAGGTGGCAATCTTTCAATAACCAGAGACTATTTGTATCCTGGCCACAAGGTGGCAATCTTTCAATAACCAGAGACTATTTGTAACCTGGCCACAAGGTGACAAATTATAATTAACAAAAGACTGTCTTTGTCCTTGCCACTAGGTGGCGCTATTCCTAGGAAATTACTCCTTCCCGAGTACAACAGAGTGGGAGCTCCATCCTGAAGACACCGGGGTGTAGTCTTTTTGTCCCTGTTGCAGGTAGGCTGCACAGGTATAGTCAGGGCGTTCCTGTGTCACAGTCAGTCCGTATATGTAGATGTTTATTTTCGTTATTTAAGCAGAGTTACTGCTCCTGTTTGTTTTTGTTATTTCATAATAAACCGGTTTGCTGCCTCACCAGAAGGTATCCGTTTCTAACTCAAGAAAGCACAGCTCTACACGGCCATCCTGGTCACAGTATACATATACTTTTTCATATGGACAATTCTCATTCTTTGGCATACTTCTTGTACAAGCAGGGTGCCTTAAAAAAACAACGTTCATCCAGTTGTCATAGCATACTTGTCCCTAGGCAGCTGCCTTGTTTGCCTAGTGAGAAATCCAGCTATATGTATAGGATATCCTGTTGGTTAAATCTGTGTGGTCACTGGGACTTAAGTTGGGCACGTTGTTTCTACTTCTCCCCAACACTGTGTGAATTAATCAGTCTAGATAAGGTAAATTTAAAGAGAGAAGGGTATTTTTAGATCATTTATACATAAATAACTTAACTTTCAAGTCCATCTATCTTTACAATCTTCCAAAATATTTAATAACAACCCATTGCAAATATTTATATTTATTAGTGTATTTTTCATTTATTTGATAGTTGGGACCTTTGCTGTATTACTTTAGATCATTCTAAATCTGTTCAATGTGCCTTCCACCTAGAGTAGATCATCATCCTCAGTTAAGAGAATACGTGTTGATGTCATTGTCAATATAAACATATAAAGATAAATAAATATGCAATAAATTAATATTTTTACTACTGTATTTACTGTATTTTTGTGTGTTTACTTTTTCTGATTATCATAGGAAACAGTTCGGTGGTTAGCAAAGCTGTGATATATTTTACAGAACTTTTGCATGAGCCATAAAATGCAATAGTAATGGCTATAAAACAATTTAATTTCAGCTTGACTGAAAACTGGAAACCTAAACGGCAAATGTCTCTCCAAGGAGCCAGGTCGTTAAAGTGTTATAACCAGTATTGATTGTTGCTATGAATTCAAGTAATTGTCATTTGACTACAGATAATGGCTATTATACTTCAAGGAGACACATTTCACTTAAGATTATTAGCATCAATGCCTCTTCAATGGGGTTACACCTACATTAATAATTCCAGCTGTTTAAATTAAATCAGTATTGGTACCAGTGTTTTAGAAGGAACGACAGAAGTGTAAAAATGTCAGCCCTGGCACACTTTTTCCTGCAATACATTTTTTTCTAATTCAGAATGTATTGTCAACAAAAATGAATAAACATGAAAAATGTATGTAACAGCCAGGTAAAGAATAATTAAGTAGTCACTTAGGCGACAAATATACAGTAGAAGGTAGGTGCTCTATAGCATGGATATTAAGTGCAAATAATATATTCCAATAAAATTCAAGAGGGAACGGTCTTCAAATAATGACCTCTTATTCTTGCTTTCCTTTTTTTCTCAAAGTTGGAAGGTGGTAGATTTAGGGATAATGTGAGAAATTGTTTCAGAAAGAGTAGTAGATAAGTAGCCTTCCAGTGGAAGTGAAACCTTAAAGCTATCATGAGGCTTAATTGAGCCAACATTTTAAGTGGCTAAAATGGCAGAATTGAATGACTCTAAAAGAGATACACTTTAAAAAAAGAAAGATGTGCTTGTGGTTACTTTAGCTGTCTGTGTAAGATGATAAATAATATGGAACATGACATTTCAGTGCTCACGGTGTGCATGGCATAATAAATCTGTGTTCTTTATCTCTTTTGTAGTATGTAATCAGTCACACACAACTGGAGACCAGAACTTTACAACTTACTGTCTGGCACAATGATCGGTTTGGACGGAACAGTTTCTTAGGTGAAGTAGACATTCCTCTGGACTCGTGGAACTTTGAAAACAAAGATGATGAATGGTTTACATTGCAACCCAAGGTAAGCTGACATTAACATTCCTTTAACACTCCCCCTCTTACTCCTTTTCCCCTTTTTTTTTTACATATCTCAAATCTTCTTTCCAACCTCTTTCCTATATCCATTCCTTTTTGCCTCCTTCCTATCAGTCTCTCTTTCTTAAGGTGTTTTTTTTAAACTGACCTATGGTAGAAAACCTATATGTAATAAAGTTACTTTTGTAATCAAGTTTCCATTACCAATGACAAAGTCCGTGAAACGGCGCTCATCCATTACAAAACTTGCTAAATATCCATATTTAGCATTCTTACTATTTAGTAGTTTGTCGAATGTGCATAGAATAACATAGTCTAACTATTCTATTTATATAAAAAGCTTTACTTAATAAATCCTCATCAAAGCCTTATGCAGGGATTCCTTAACTGTAACTTTCTAATACTTAAATCATCCACCCTCACACTACAAGCTCTACATATTACAGTCAAGAAGTCGTTCAGACCATGAACCATTTTCTAATTTTTTAACATCCTTTTGGAGATACAGCCCCAAGAAAAGGACACAGTTTATTAAATTCAGGTTGACAAGGATTGACCTTTTATAGGACCAATCAGTATAGATCGGTCACCACCATAACTGCTGGTAGTTGGGAAATGGTAAACAGTAGGCTGTAAAACAAATGAAAATCAAATAAGGAGGATGAGCAAAAAAGAACCTTGTTGGGGAAGAACTGGACATAATCATAACAATAAAGAGTCTGCACCTTTAAGAAGCACAAGTGAAGGAAATAATGAGACCATGTTGCTTCACATTAATGGGAACTGAAAGAGACATTTAATTTAGTATATACAACCAGGCAGATAGGCACAGGATTTGAACCCATAGCTTTTAGCTTCAGAGTCTAATGCATTTACCCACTGAGCCAACAAACAAAAAATGTAAATTTATCAAATGAGTCACAAATGTATCTTTGTAATATGCACCAATTTAAACATTGCTGTGGTACCATATATGATTGTGGAATAACTCTGATAACAGATATCAATTAATTTAGCTTGTCATTTACTGCCTTACCATTCAAACTACATTAAAGGACTGCTATCAATCTCTATTTAACATAGACTCTTTTGAAAAACTATATTTGGAAATAGGCAGCATATTAGAATGTAAAAAAATATTTCCTCTAATTTATTATCTTTTTATATGCAATTATGTTGCAGTGGATTCTACCATTTTAGTTTTTACTGATCAACTTCCTAAGTTGGGAGGAGACTTTGAATGCAGTTTCTACCTGCAAAATGTGAATGTGGCAACTAAAAATGCCTTTACTTTCAACAAGACTGACACATTCTCCTGAGAATTTAGCACTCAGAATCAGGTTGCAATAAGAAAATAGAAGCTTACGTTAAAGAATAATTGCATATACAAGATCAAATTTAAAGATTATGTATTTGTTGTTTGCTTTCTAAAATCAACATGCGCATTATCAAGTTTAGTTATTAAAAGACTACTGTAGTCCTCTATTTATGGCATTTTTCATAAGGGACCATATTTTATTTAAACGTACATATTACATTTTTAAACTTCTAAAAATATGCATAAAAAAGTTTTTATACTGACAGAATCAGATGTAAGCGTGACACTGTTTTGTTATAATCTGTAGTTCTATTTGTAGATTTGGATGTTTAATGAACCAGGAGATCCAGGAAACAGGCTGTCAGCTCTTCCCGGGTGTCCTGCGGAAAATATTTAGTATATTATGGGTCTTCTTTTAGCTAGTCACGGATTTATAAAATGGCTACATGAGAGCGTGATTAACTGCAGTAAAAGTGTATTGACACAAATGCTATGATTTATAAATCTTGAGATTCACTACAATAATTCAGAAAACAAAAACACTTAGTCCAAAAATACATGTAAAACTAAAGCTATTTCCAACTAAAATTCTCCTCAGACTACTATTTTCCCTGTCTGTGTTTTGTATGTGTATTTTTTTTTTTTTTAACATAGAGTTTGCACCTGCAGAGTCTTTCTTTTTCTAATCACCATTACTTTTTTTAATCTTAGCAGATGCCTCTAACAAATATAGACCAAAATGCCTCCTCTTGTCTCTGTACCTTTTAATGTGGTCATTTACTTGAGCTCCCTACCTAGCACATCAAGAAATAGACAATTTGCTGATTTATATGGGTTTGGCAACAGCCAGGCAAAAGCCAATTATTACTAAGCTAAAGTGTTTTGTTTAATATGGTTAGAGAGCATTAGCAATTAACCTGAATTGTTCTTTATGATCAGTTATGGCTACTGTCTTTTTAATGCAGTGGTTCTCAACAGCCTGTTCTAGGACCAGCGCAGGTCCCCGAGATCATATCTGTCTGTCATCAGAAAAGAAGAGACCTCAGTGGTTCTCAACAGCCTGTTCTAGGACCAGCGCAGGTCCCCGAGATCATATCTGTCTGTCATCAGAAAAGAAGAGACCTCAGTGGTTCTCAACAGCCTGTTCTAGGACCAGCGCAGGTCCCTGAGATCATATCTGTCTGTCATCAGAAAAGAAGAGACCTCAGTGGTTCTTAACAGCCTGTTCTATGACCGGCGCAGGTCCCCGAGATCATATCTGTCTGTCCTCAGGAAAGAAGAAACCTCAGTGGCCCTTAACAGCCTGTTCTAGGACCAGCACAGGTCCCCGAGATCTTATCTGTCTGTCCTCAGGAAAGAAGAGACCTAACTCTTAAAAATACCTCTACTATAGTTATAAATAAATGATCAAGCAGTTAAAATGTACTGTACTCAAATTGGAGCAAAACTAAATGGATAATGTAGTGTGCCACAGGCAGAATCGTCCTCATAAAGATGTTTTGGATCACATGAGCATTGGAAGGTAGCCAGTTGGTCCCCAACTCAAAAATGTTAGTATTTTCACAGAACTATTTTATCCCTCATTCCACTGCCCCATACTGTTTACACATCATGGGAAGGAGTGTGAAAGCATTTTTTTCCCCAAACAGCTGCATTTTTGTAAACTTTTAATTAATAGTTTTACATTATTTGTCCATTTGTTTTACCCAAGTGTCAATTGGAGTTAAATAAACTTGCAATAAATCTGGAAGATTTAAACATAGAAAATTGAACAAGTAACCTTGAAAAAACATAATTAGATTATTAAATTACCATTGTTTAGACCTACATTTTAATGAATTATGAAATATTATATTAATAGGAAAACATTTTTGCGTAGGTATATGTGACTGTTACTTTTCTCATAATATTTTTTGGTTTGTGTTTAAGATGGACATGTCCTCTGATGTCACTCTCCAATATAAGGGAGAACTTACAGTTGGCTTGCGTTATATTTCTCCAGAGAAGAACTTGACACTTCCTTTGGAACCAGTCACAGGTACAAGGACAAATATTATTATTTGCTCTCAATAAACTGCAATACAATGTACTTTCTCCATTTTATCCTTGAAAACTGAATTTCACATAGACGTCAACAGAAAACTGTGTTAAAATGTGCTTATTTTTACCACTGAAAACTCAGGCAGATGTTTTTCAAATGTCTATTTTATAGGGTAAATGCCATAAAAAATGCTCCAGGCAGGTACAAAACTGCTACAAATATATAAAAAGGAGTAAGAGATTTAGGGAAAAATGTATAAACTAGGTTAGACACACAGTTCTGGTTTTTTTATTGAATGTCCCTATAATACTGAGGGATCAATCATATTATATATTATATTAATACTCTTAAGTGAAGTTATTTAGTTCACAGTTAAAACAATTGACATTTTAGCATGACATTGTTGCAATAAGATTTACATCTAAAGGTAATAAATGTAAAGTTAAGAGCTAATATCTTTAAAATTGCAACCAAATATGAAAAGGCTGGCTTTTTATTTCACCTCCCACCCTTCAACCCAGCGAAAGCTAGCTAACCAAAGTTCTCTGGCAACATTAGTTTATCAAGTAAAGAATGGACAATTCAGCTAATGGAATAATACAGGCTTTGGGTCCTAGGCAGTGGCGGAGCTAATGAGTTGAGTGTCCCGGTGCAAATATATATATTATGACGGCAATGAGATGTGTATGTTTGGAAAGTTGTTTAGTTATTAATATACATATGGAATTGTAAGGTAGCTAATGTTGTTTTGTGTGTACTACTGAAATATATAATACAAATTAATAAATGAATATACTTTACCTATTTTGAAGCATTGTGTTAAATGGCGGGTAATGTGTGGTATGCGTCTTAGCGGATTATCCGTAAGTGTTTTCCGTGGTTATAGTGCTGTAGCCTCGTTTTCGTTTTGTTCGGCCTCCATTTTTTCTCTCGCTTAGAGAATTTTTTAGTGTCTAAACTCTTTTATTTTTAGTTAAGTGAAGGTGTAAGTAGTTTTTTTGAGGTCCTGGATGCTTCCTCTTGCTGTAGGTAAGCTTTTTATGTATGTGTTGTGTGTATTTAGTGTGTTTTATCTTTTTTACTGTCCGCGGGTTGCGTCCGATTTTTGCAATGTCGTAATGTGTGTTATGCGCCTTCGCGGATTATCCGTAAGTGGTTTTTGTGATGCGAGTGCTGTAGCCTCGTTTTCGTTTTGTTCGTCCAACATTTTTTCTCTCGCTTAGCGTTTTTTTTAGTGTCTAAACTTTTTTATTTTTTTGAGGTAGTGGATGCTCCCTCTTACTGTCGGTAATGTTTTTATGTATGTGCTGTGTGTATTTATTGTGTTTGGCTTTTTTTGTCATGTTCGCGAGTTGCGGCCGTTTTGTTTTGCTACGTTGTAACAGCTCGCCTCGCTATGCGAGGCGAGCCTGCAATGAGCGCCTGCGGCGCTCATTGCCAAAGTGCTACAGTTTAACGGCTCGCTACGCAAGGCTCGCCGAGCAATGAGCGCCTGCGGCGCTCATCTTTAAGTCCGCTAAAGTACTATGGTTTAACGGCTCATTATGTAAATAGTCCTGCCCCTCCTGGCCCCCACCCCAAAAATAATCAGTTCATAAAAATAAATAAATGATTGCAGTAAAGCATAATGTGGGAGAAAGTATACAAATGTAAAGGCTGTGTACAGTATTTCACTTGGCATTGACTGGGCACTTTGCCTGTTATCAAGTTTAGTTATTCAGAAGACAAGAATATTTGACCACAGTGGTCTTTTAAAATAATAAAACACATTATATCACTATTTTTTACTATTTACTCTAATGATTATTCGGCATTTTAGGATAACATCTAATATTCAGTCCACCGTTCCAGAAATTATATGTCAGAAACACAAGTGAGAGCATTCACTGTTCTAGTACAGTGATTATAATTATAATTCTTTATTTGTAATGTGCCAACATATTCCATAGTGCAATACAGGGGTAAAGTGCATTACAGAATAGAATATTATAACGCATTGCAAAAGAGTGGAGGTCCCTGTCTTTTAGCTAAAAATCTTATGTAGAAAGGGATTTTTCCAATGCACCATACAAGAAAACTTGCATACTTACAATCTAAAGGGAATGGAAGAGGCAGAAACCTGGGCAAGAATAACAGATAAGGGTTAGGATGTGTCGCCAAGGAAGTGAAAGTTTCCTTAGGTAGGAAGGTGAGCAAAGTTAGAAAGTTTTTCATTTAGTAGGAGATGGGATCTTATATAAAGTCATTGTGAGGTGAATGGCTCTAGAATGTAGTATGTTATCTCTGCCTAATGGTCAGATACTTTAACCTGCAAATGGGACTATCTGGTGATTTATAATTTGACCTTTTATAAAGCTACAATAGTTGGGGGTGGGAGGCATTGAAGTAATTGCTTTAATGGTGAATTTGGCTGCATGGCAGAGGTCTTTGGAGATAGGAAAGAGAATGATGATCCACAAGCACACAGTGGAGGACACATTCAAACTACTATGCATTTTCTAACTTTGTCTTATTATTTTGTTATTCAAAAACTAATTGGCTATGGTAAGCTTTGCCGTCTGCATTTTAAAATATTATATTTAACTAAGAAATGGAATAAGGTGCATAGTTGCTGTGGCAACTGAGATATCAGGTTATTACATTCTTTGCTGCTTTACTTTACAGCAAATTATATTTATTTTTCTTTTTTGTGTGAGCAGCAAGTTAATAAAGCAAATATTTGGTGACCAGTTGCTAAAGAAGAAAAAAAATTATGTTTATTGAGCTAAGAATGGCCCCCAACTCTCTGAAAAACCAACATACTGTATTACTATGATGGCTCCAATGTATTTTGGCAATTTTCAAGCTATCAATCCTTGCTAAACTGCTGCTCCTTCTCACCAAGAAACACTGTTTAATTATTCAAAGAATATGCAGCTTTGGCAAGAAAACACCAAGGAAGTCCTCAGATCTGTAGATCTGGCATTTCAAACCGGAAACAGGAGTGCTAAAGCAAGTTATTGAGCCATTGTGCAACCAGCATATAGTACAACACATACCATTCTAGTGCACTACTTAAATGACAAGATTCAATACCTATCACTTCAAAACTCGCAACTTTTTTTTTTGTTATATCCAGTAGATCTAAAATATCTGTGGCCAGTGACTCCAGTGCTATCCCTGGAATCATATGTTTATCTACAATAATTGTTGCTGTACAGGTTGTTTTGATATTGAATTATTATTATGGAGTATAAAGGAGTACATTACTGAACACACATTTGAGAGCATACAGTGAGGTTTGGATTTGCTGTTAATATGATGCAATGGGCTAGAGGCATAAGTCATGTATATGTGTGCAGTAGGTCAAGCAAAGGTATCAAAATAAGCAGGGGGAAAGGGTTTCGGTTGTACCTGGATTGGACAAAGATAGGTGATGGATCATCAGGGAGGCAATAATTGTATGCATTGGAGACTAAGTTTACTCCAATGAAGTGTCAGGAGGGAAAAAGAATAGTAGCAGGACTGAGTACAGGGTGGGAATGGGACTCTGAGATGGATTCACATTGTTGAGAGTGTTGTGGAACATAGTAAGATTACTATGTATACATTTTATAATTATGTAAGACACCATTTACAACCATAAATAAGTTGTTATTTAGTCGTTCATTCGTGTCTGACTATCTCTGACCCTATGGACTGCAGCATGCAAGGCACATCTGTCAGCTACTGTCCCTCATGGTAATTTCTTCAATGACCTCATTTATCCATCTTTGCCTCTTTGTATGCCTTCTTAAGTACTGGAGTAAGTACTCTCTATGAAGTCCAAGTTGACACAGGGTGCATTTTTGTAGGCATGGGATGTTATTATTGTGCATTTGAGGGCAGCAAAATTCATTGATCTACAATGCCACAGGCATGTAATCTGCCACCTGGGGATCGAAATCATATATTCCCTAATCCAATAAAGCATTTGGCTGTTTTGACCTTTTAGCACATGTTGTCTTTTGACACATTATGCGCTGCCCATATCATGGGGAATTTTGTAGCTATTCATAACCTAGCCTTTTATTCTTCTTTGTTAATAATTAATCTTTGTTCCTTTAGGTTTCAGAACTTTATACTTTTTTTATGTTAACTGAAAACTAATAATAACTCTTTGGTAACCAGTTACCAAAGAAAAATATAGTTAAAAGTACAGAATTGGCTATGGCCTTATGTGCTTTAAAACTAATATAGCACTATTCTGACTCCACCCTGCTTTAGCAGTTTGCAATTTATCCATCCAAACCAAGGCTTATCGCCTTCTAACCAAGACAATATTCAAAGACAAATGCCACAGTTTACTACTTTTTAAATAGTAGTTTAAACAACATTATAATAAAAAAGCTGGACCATTGTAATTGCCACTAATCTTTATTATAGGTAGTACTTGAGAAATGAAGGCCTTCCCTCGACCTCATCAAATATATATATATATATATATATATATATATATATATATATATTTATTTATTTATTTTTTCAGAAAGTTTGTGATACTTCAAAAATACATTTCATATACAGTGGTCCCTTACTTATACTAATGTGTGTGTTCATTTACTTTTATTTTCTTTCAGGCAAGAAAAGTTTTAGAAGATCAAAGAAACAAAGTATTCAAATGCCAAGTGGGGGAGTACTGGAGGTACTTATAAAGGAGGCCAAAAATTTAACTGCAGTGAAATCAGGTGGCACTTCTGACACATTTGTTAAAGGGTAAGAGTCATATAATAACGTAATCTTGGTTGTACTCAATGGGGTAGGAGCACTAAATGCTGGAAGTGGTGGAGAGTGATGAATGGCAAACTACCTCACAAGGACATTGTTGTAGAGAAGTTATAATACAGGGTAATCTTGCTAGGTAAAATAATAAAATTTACACTTTACATTTAAATGTTGGATTCTAATATGATATTCTCACTACCCATAAACACGAACAAGATGGCAGGGTTTGTAGGTTATGTTTGCTGTTACTTCATTTATGGCAAACTGGTTTCCTTTATACCAATAAGAAAGGGAACATATAGTGGTTATTGCCTATTATATCCCCACGAGGCAAGGCGAGGCTTGCATTGCTATACTGTAGGTCCATTCCAAAAACAGCTATCAAGTCCATTTGCCACAACTTCTAACTTGAGTGCATCTAAGCCATTGTACTAATACCTACACATAATTCTGACTATTTTAGACTTCCCCATCAGTACATTAAAGGACACAAAATTATATGAAAGAATTGTGAATTATATATATATTTTTTATGGTAAACAGTATTGGTATTGTTGAACTGTAAAATATTAAGAAATGGTTTCCATATAGGAAAAGGACACATTTTATAAAGGAAAGAAAGGTTAATAGGGAAGTTAAAGAGATTGGATGTGAGTGAAAACAAATGACGGGGGAAGTAGCAGAATAAAGTGTTGGAAAAGGATAAAGAGAGAAATGTAAGGTTGGAGCAAAGAAGGGAGGGGTGGAAAACTGAACTTGGAAAGTTGTGAAAAGAGGAAAGGGGTGAAATGCAGGAGAACGGAAATTAAATGTGGGGAAAAAGAGGATAAGAAGAAAATGGAGAATGAAAGAGTCAGAAACAAAAAATATGAAAGGGAGGAAGGCAGATTAGGGGTGATGTAAAAGGTAAGAGATAGAATGAAAGATGCATACTAAAGAGAGTAAAAGGGGTAAAAAGAAAAGTAGGAAAAGAAGAGGGTAAGAGATTTGAACTAAGTGGGAAGTGAAATGAAGAGATCATTTTGCCCTTGGATTATTTACTGCCCTAGACCACAGATTTTGTGGTCTTTTGGGCTATTGGCCTAAGTTTAAGTATTTCTGACCAGCTGGTGATTTCTATACTTCAGATTGAATTTTGTGTTATAGGTCAGTTAAATCACATTTACTTCTTTACACAGATATTTGCTACCCGATAACAACAAATCATCAAAGCACAAGACTCCAATTATCAAAAAGAATATAAATCCTCACTGGAACTACACCTTTACCTTCCCCAGTCTGCAGCCTGAGGACCTACAGAACGTCTGCTTGGAACTTACCGTGTGGGATAAGGAATCCCTTTCTAGTAACGTATTTCTTGGTGGAATTTGTTTGGGATGTGGCACTGGTAAGGATTCAGTCTTGTTTAAAATAACTTTTTCCACTTTAAATTAGAAATATGATTTTTCTAGGCAATCTAAAACACTACTTTATAAATAAACTAGCGACCGCCAAAAATCACAAGCCCCACAATGAGCGCCTTCAGTGCTCACTGCGAGCCCCCCCACCCACTACTTTACGGTCCTTGCGATGAGTGCCATGGCGCTCGTTGCAGGCCTCGTCCAACCCGCAACTTTCTGGCCTCACGATGGGCGCCTTTGACGCTCATCGTGAGCCAAGGGAGGGAGAGGAGGGGGAAAGGAGACACAAGGGAGGGAGAGGAGGGGGAAAGGAGACACAAGAGAGTGAGAGGAGGGGGAAAGGAACAGGTACACAGGGGAGGGAGAGGAGGGGGGAAATGAGACACAAGTTTGGGAGTGGGGAAATGAGACACAAGGGAGGCAGGGAGGGGGGGAGGATGAGACACAAGGGAGGGGGGGAGGATGAGACACAAGGGAGGTAGGGAGAAGAGGGGGAATTGAGACACAAGGGAGGAAGTAAACAGGGGTTCTCACATTGGGTGGCAAACAGCATTGCCAGGCTTACAATTTTAGTCCTGTCATTTTTGACGGGCAAGTAGCTAGTACAATACAGTTTCCTGTCACAAATGAAATATAATAATGTAGAAAAATCCAGAGTATGCTTTAACCCATTAGAAAAATGCTATAAAAATATATGGTGTATTTTAAAATGATATTACTCATATAACCACTTGTGAAGCCTTTCTGGAAGGGAAACAAGTATGTTGGTAGTCCGTGACAAATGTAGCCGTTTGTATGTTTTATTTTATGCTATCTGTGAATATGTCGAATATGTTGAACACTTTCAAATGGCTTTTCTTTAGGGACTGATGTCAGTGCAGTTTACTCCATGCTCATCGAGCTTTGTAGTGTAGTGTAATTATGTAGATTTTTTGTTGACATACCACTTATGCAGTGCTGTGGTTCATTACATCTTATTATAAATTACACTAGAAATAGATGTTGTGTAGTTCTTCATAGCCCTGCAGCAAGTATTTAGGCTGGCTGTTATATTTTCATTAATTCTAACACAGTGTTAGAACAATTCTTGAAGACAGAGACATAAATATTTGAATGTATCCCTATCTTCATATGACTATTATTAATAGATTATGTACTGCAGAATACATGCACTTCTTACAGTATTTCTCCTAAAATATGTATAAATCTGCTAGGAATCATCACTTTATGGTGTGAAATGTGTCCGATATCTGAATTCTCTGTTTGATCTGCTCACATCATTGTTTCTATGAGTTGCTTATATTTCCATGAATAAGTTAATAAATTATTTATTTCTAGTTTTGTGAGACCTGGGACTTCTGTTTACACAATTGACTGTTATTTTAATCATATACTTGTTATAAGTCTGCTAGTACACCAGTATCCTGATCAAGTATTACTGTACACAAGGCACATCCTCCATTATATTTATTTCTGAATATTCTTACAGGAAACTTTATTTTGTCATTGACACAAATATTTGTGATAATTTACGTATTTGGTTACCGCATAGTTATTATGGATCTGTTGGCTATTCTTCATTTTGCAAGCCGATCTATGAATGTTCTTACCTTGATATGCAGCAGATGCAGTTTATGGAAGACATTTATATTTTAGGGATTCACTATTATGTTATCTTCGGTGTGAATTTTCCAAGTGTGATTTTGGTAAAAGTTATGTTTTACATTTTATTCTTTAATGTGATTAGTACGGTGTTTTAACATGCTTTATATTTGGGCTTTGCTTATGAAGTCTGATTGTAACGATAATATTTACGTTTTCTACTGATTTTCACCACTTAACTCCACTGTGTTTTTATAATTTACAGGTGTAAGTTATGGAAATGAAGTAGACTGGATGGATGCACAAGGGGAAGAGCAATATTTGTGGCAAAAAATGATGGAAAGCCCAGGAACCTTGGTTGAAGGGACTCTAATGTTAAGATCGACAATGGCAAAGCACAAGAAAGCTTAAATATTTCCATCAGGAAGGCTTTAACAATCTGTAAAAATGTGTATATATATATATTTGTGCTGTGAAATAAGAGCTTTGTGGTCAGATCTCTTTCAAGGAGGAATTTGCACTTTTGCCATGGCCTTGTAATACTGTGAACAGGGATTCATAAAGTTGATGTTCAGAGCGTGTGTTGCAGAGCTGATAACATTTTGTGCAAATAGAAAATGTATAAATGGAAAGAGTCATCCAGCAGAATCTCCAAGCCATTGTAAATATATGCAGAGTCCAAGAGGAACACAAACTGCCTAATATTAATGCCAAATCAATTCTGTCAATATTAGAAACTACCTGAACACACACAGATGTTCTGAGGCTATACATATTATTTATTCCCATTGTCTTGCTGAGATCATTGTGTTACTCAGTGCATACATCGGGCACTTCATGTTTATCTTTACATGCCTTGCTCTACTTCAATTGCAGACTGCCAAGAGTTCAAAACTGTAATTAAAACCAGGTGTTTGTATAACCAGAAGCTTTTTTTTAATATTAAGGAACATTTTAGCTGTTGTATAAAATATAAGTACTGAAGATCATATTTCATCCTCCTGTTCTGTATGGGACTGCAAGTGATAAATTAGGAAAAAATACCAAAAATGGTATAAGACTTAAAGGGATGCTATAGTGGTAGATACTAAGGGCCATAATATATTCTAACATAATGAAAGCCCTATGAGCCCAACTATTCTAAAATTATGAATTATTATTATTTTTTAAATGTCCCTCTGCGAACCTCTAGGTGGTTGCCATGTTGACCTCTTTACTAGCGCCCATCTCTGAATTTGTAACAGTGGGAGATATGCATGCAGTGAATCTCCATTCATAATCTTCATATTGCATCTTCTAAAGTAAACAAAGCACGGCCAACAGCCTGCTATAGGTCCCCACTGTCATGCACTGGCTAATGCACTAATATGGTACTGGCTAATACACTAGTAGCTACACCATATGACCTAGAGGACCAAGAGGAAGCTGCTGGCCATGCTGTGTTTATACTACAAGATGCAACATGGAGAATAACAGATTGCTGCCAGAAGCCTCAACTAGTGACACATTTTGAGGCATGTGAGGAAGGAGTGAAGGCAGCAACATGGCATGACCCCATAGATGAGCCAATGGTAATTAAATAACTAGTGTTGTAAAAAAAACATAAATAAAACAGGTATATAAAAATACAGAAGAAATAGCCTAACAAATGGGCAAGATAAATCTGTTATTTTAGACCTAGCAGCCAGAAGCTGTTTATTCTCTGCATTGGAACACGTACAGTAGCAATCCAGGTATTGGCTTTATGTCCGGGAAGCTTTTAATATCTGTGAGAAATACACTTTGATCTGGAACCCCTGACTTTACTTATTATTTAAAAAAATCTTGCTTAATTATGCTGTTAGACTCAAATGTTCAAACATAGATATTTTTTGTTTAATTTTACAGTTGCCCATTAACTTTTTTCCAGTCTTGACTGATTCACTACTTTCCTCGAGTTTTTAATACTGCTATTCAAGCATTTTATTTGTGTGTTTATTAAGAAAAGTGAATATCTCTTCAATAATAAAATAATTATGCTTGAGATATGTGTATGTCTAAAACGTTCATGACCCATTGGCTTTAAAATCAAACAATCAAGGTTTTGCTCTTTGTGTCAAGTCAACAAAATCTGTGCTGCCATGGCGTTGCAAAGTTTGCAGTAATTAGCACATGCATTTATTTAAAATGATATCTTTAATGTTAATATGGAACAAAGGCTTTTCCTTAGAAAAAATTGTAAGTGTGTTGTTAAGATGTATCTCTTTCCACACAATTAGAAACTTTTTCAGGTTTATTGCCAGGTTGTCTTACATGTGGAAATATGTAGAATGAACAATATTGCCTGGATGCTGCTGCTTCGCCAGACCACATGTTGGTACAGTGTTATGTTCTTCACAGTATATTCATGATTTATGTATTTATTTACATTTCTTTCTATTATCTCTAGCTGCAAATTGTAACCTTCATGAAGCTTAATTGATATATATTTGAGATTTATAACATATAAGCACCATGTATGTCATCATCATTATACATTCTGCAATGTCTTTACAACAGAGCTAGATGTTTTAATTAGGCATTGATCATTAATAACATTAATATTCAATGATTTAAAAGCAATGTTCAATGTTAAAGGGTCACTGTAACAGTTTTCTTTTTTTCATTCATCTAAAAATATCATTTAAGAACGGAACAATCACTGGATTTATTAGAAAGAACAATTTGAGTTGTCTTACTCTGTGTAATGGCTCCCTTTCTTGTACCTACTGCAATCAAGGCAATAATAGAAGATATACCAGGTTAGTTCCCATGATGCCTCTGTCTCTCTCCTTCAGCAGAAATTGGCAACAAATCATGTGATTAGGGAGGCAAGGAGTAGTGCTTATAGGACCGGTTAATAAAGGAGCCATGAGACAGTGTAAGACATCTGAAAAATATATTTTTAAGCTTTCACAAGCATCTTGTTTCAGTAAATACAACAATCCTCCTATTTTTTTATGTCTTTAGATGACTGCAAAGAATATTTACATGCGTTCCCTTAAACTTACTAAGTTTAGGCACAGCTGCCGCTGATCTTCACCTAATATTAGATTAAAGGGGAGAGGTTGCTTTGTCTATCAGACAGCTACAAGTTTCCAGGCATAAGATTCTAAACACAACGGTCTCATTGGGTTGGAGACTTGCTGTGTTAAAGAGGTTTACCCTGGCAACAAGTTTTGCTATGGGCAGCCTAAGAATGATTGCTTGTCCTCTTATCTAATCAGATTAGAGCTGTCTCTCAGACAACCCACATTCCCTGTTGACGACCTTGTCAAGGTGATGGCAAAGAGCTCAACTGGATGTTCATACTCATCAATTTGAAAGTGATTTTAATATTGAATATTGCTATTATAAATCATTAAATATGAATGGTTTAATATTTAATGTATAATTAACAACTAGCTCTTCTTGTTAGGACATTACAGTGGTCAGTTTATCTCCTACAATACTCTGAAGTTATACGTTTGCGAGTTTGAGACCGATATGGTTGGAATTATGGGGACAATGGCCTGCCTGTGTGGGTTACTTCTCAAAATGTTTTAATCACATAACTAGTACTGCAATGAGCCTCCCATGTGTATTCATTTTACAGTGTCCGATTCCTTGTAAATATGCCAATAATGCAAAACAAAGATATTTAAAAATACTATTTTATTATGCATTTCTTAGCCAAATAATTATAAATGTTTTAATAGTGATGGTTTCAAAAGCACAAGTGTTGCATTAGGATGAAGTCTCTGTCAGTTACAGTGCTCTAGTTGTCAAGTCTCCTCTGTGCCTCCACAACATTAAACACAATAAAATAATATAACTGCTTCTTTGTTATAACTTATTCTGTGACTCAAAGCAAATATGATAGATTTAAAGGGACATTAAAAACTATTTTTTTTCTTGATTGCATCTGAAAGTGGGTATTGCATGTTTTTCTTTTTTCAGATGATGCTTCCAAAGCATAAAAAGTAGATTCAAATGTTTACTGATCTGGGGACTTGTTCCTGTCTGCCAATGAGCAGTAATATAGATATATGACTCAAACTTGTCTGTGAAAAAAATCTCCAGTCGTACGTATGCTCTGTGCATTTCCTATTCGATTAAACATGTTTTTACTTATTTTTTTTGCAAACACACAATTTTGGTAATGTTTAAAACATATGGTTTTAAATCCATGAAACAAATAATTGTGTTCCAATGTATGTATTTGGAATGCTTTGTGAGTGAAATGTGCTGGGCTGAGTCACTGATGTATTTGTTATATAGAAGAGTAAACATAGGCACTGAAACCCAGTACACTTAGTATCAAAATCAAGGTCTATTTTCAGTCCCCTTTGCGTTGCCCATACGTAGCATTATAAAAATAGCTTTAGGTAAGAATGTCCAATCATGAGCCAAAATGTATATTGCCAAAAGTTTTATAATCTTGTGATCCAAATATTATAATAGCCAAAGTTATAGAAACAACATTGCCCTTAATCTGGGGTCGTCAATCTTTTAATACCTACTGCCCACTTTTGATGGTATTATTTCCTTACTGCCCATGGTGCAACAGTAACTCAGTTTACCCCATCTCATTTCTGGTTACATAAATCACATGACCCTAGCTATGTATCGCCCTGTACTTACTAGATAGTGTTTCGGTCCTGACTGCTGTCCCTAGCTATGTATCGCCCTGTACTTACTAGATAGTGATCTGGTCCTGACTGCTGTCCCTAGCTATATATCACCCTGTACTTACTAGATAGTGATCCGGTCCTGACTGCTGTCCCTAGCTATGTATCGCCCTGCACTTACTACATAGTGATCCGGTCCTGACTGCTGTCCCTAGCTATGTATCGCCCTGTACTTACTAGATAGTGATCAGGTCCTGACTACTGTCCCTAGCTAGGTATCGCCCTGTACTTACTAGATAGTGATCCGGTCCTGACTGCTGTCCCTACCTATGTATCGCCCTGTACTTACTAGATAGTGATCAGGTCCTGACTGCTGTCCCTAGCTATGTATCGCCCTGTACTTATTAGATAGTGACCCGGTCCTGACTGCTGTCCGTATCTATGTATCGCCCTGTACTTACTAGATAGTGACCCTGTCCTGATTGCTGTCCCTAGCTATGTATCACCCTGTACTTACTAGAGAGTGACCCGGTCCTGACCGCTGTCCTTAGGCTCTCTCACCAGCTCTCAACGAGGCCAAGCGTGGTACTGCGGGTCTCCAGCATGTGACGTCACTCGTCAGCTATGCCACCTAGCGATTACCCCACTGCCCACCATGAAGGCTTGAATTGCCCACTAGTGGGCAGTAAGGACCAGTTTGAATACCACTGCGCTTCATGAAAGAGCTGGACAATTCATCAAGATGCCTGTCCTGTATGGGAATTATGTCATAATGGCCTCGATTTATCAGAGGGTACGTTAAAGTTACAGTGCCTTGGCATTTTTCGTGTTTTGTTGCCTCACAACCTGGAATTAGCATGGATTGTTTGAGGATTTGCATCATTTAATTTACAGAACATCCCCACAACTTTGAAGAATTTTTTTTTATTTTTTATTGTGAAGCAAACAACAAATTGGACAAAATAACAGAAAAAGTCAATGTTCATAACTATTCACCCCCCTAAAGTCAATACTTTGTAGAGCCACCTTTTGTGGCAATCACAGCTCCAAGTCACTTTGGATAAGTCTCTATGAGCTTGCCACATCTTACCACTGGGATTTTTGCCCATTCCTCCCTGCAAAACTGCTCCAGCTCCTTCAAGTTGGATGGTTTGTGCTTGTGAACAGCAATCTTTAAGTCTGACCACAGATTTTCTATTGGAGTGAGGTCTGGGCTGTGACTAGGCCATTCCAACACATTTACATGTTTCCCCTAAAAACACTCAAGTGTTGCTTTAGCAGTGTGTTTGGGGTCATTGTCCTGCTGGAAGGTGAACCTCCGTCCTAGCCTCAAATCACGCACAGAGTGGTACCGGTTTTGCTCAAGAATATCCCTGTATTTAGCACCATTCATCTTTCCCTCAACACTGACCAGTTTCCCAGTCCCGGCTGCTGAAAAACATCCCCACAGCATGATGCTGCCACCACCATGTTTCACTGTGTGGGATGGTTTTCTTTGGGTGATGTGTTGGGTTTGCCCCAGATATTGCGTTTTCTTTGATGGCTGAAAAGTTCCATTTTAGTCTCATCAGACCAGAGCACCTTCCTCCATACATTTTGGGAGTCTCCCACATGCCTTTTCGCAAACTCAAAATGTGCCATTTTGTTTTTTTACTGAAAGTAATGGCCTTCCTCTAGCCACTCTGCCATAAAGCCCAACTCTATGGAGCGTATGGCTTATTGTCGTCCTATGTACAGATACTCCAGTCTCTGCTGTGGAACTCTGCAGCTCCTCCTTGGTTACCTTAAGTCTCCGTGCTGCCTCTCTGATTAATGCCCTCCTTGCCTGGTCTGTGAGTTTTGGTGGGCAGCCATATCTTGGCAGGTTTGCTGTTGTGCCATGTTTTTTTCCATTTGGTTATGATAGATTTGATGGTGCTCCTGGGGATCGTCAAATATTTGGATATTTTTTTATAACCTAACCCTGACTTGTACTTCTCAACAACATTGTCCCTTACTTGTTTGGAGAGTTCCTTGGTCTTCATTGCAGTGTTTTGTTATTGGTGCCTCTTGCTTAGGTGTTGCAGCCTCTGGGGCCTTTAAAAAAAGGTTTTATATGTAATGACAGATCATGTGACACACAGGTGCACACAGGTGGACATAATTTCACTAATTATGTGACTTCTGAAGGTAATTGGTTGCACCAGAGCTTTTTATGGGCTTCATAACAAAGGGGGTGAATACATACGCACATGCCTATTTTCTGTTTTCTATTTCTAAAAAATAGTTTTATGTATATATTTCTCTCATTTCACTTAACCAACTTAGACTATTGTGTTCTAAACAATCACATACAATTCAGATTAACAAAACATTGAACTTAAGGCTGTAATGTTTTAAAAATAGAGCTAGTTTCCACCCCCCAGAGCTGTTTACATAGGCACAGTGTACCTACCAACAGAAACACTGCATTTGGGTTTTTAACCCTATTCAAATCTTCAAGCCAACAGCAGCACAATGCAGAGATCTGAGCTGCTCCTTACTACACATTCCTTGATGCTTTGCTGCACAAACTGGCATCACAGATTGAAACAATTTATTAGCTGCCTGTGATTGGTCAAAACTAATTATGACTTTATGCAAGGATTTTCAGTGGTCAACTTTCAAATTCAACTGCTAGCAAACTCAAGAGATTTAGCAAACTTTCGGGCAATTTCAATAATGTTTATTTTGGTATTTTTTCTTGCAAAAAAATGTTTTAATACACTACTGATTCTCCTCTATTGGATGCACTCGTATTCCATGAAACTTAAATAGGCCTTTAAAGCACAACAATATGTTTTATATGTAAAAAAAAAGAATCAGTATTTGAAGATATGTTTTAAAACCTATATTTGACCTGTAGTACTTCTGACCTCATTAGGTCTGCCTCTATCCACTCTCTACCAGGGGCCAAGGCAAGATCTGCCCTGGAGGGTTTCCTCATAGGAGTCTTTTTAGCTGCTTCTTTCCCTGTAATCGCCAAATGCAGGCAAAGGGCTACATTTAAATTATTTCCTTCAAATACTAATTTTATAGTTAACTTGTATACTGTATAACTAACTTTTGCTGCTAACAGTCCAGGCCAGTGCTTTGTATCTCTTTATAGACTGAGAATCTGAACCACTACATGGTAATAGCTGTAATATCTATAGCCTCAGAATGCAGCTAAACAACGTAAGTAACAATAAATTGGTTAGCAACAGTAGTTTAAAATGTATATATTTTTTTCATTTTAATTAAAATAACACAAGACCTTAAAAATGTAATTTGTTTTTGTTTTTTAAATAATAAATAATAGAATACTAAACAGTAGAATGTCTTGATATTCTAATGGATATAAATAATTTAATTAGCATTGCAATAGAAGGGAAAGTGTAACTCTTGTTGACATATTAACAATCATCAAAACTTGCAGTGCATTGTAGCATTTGTTTCTCTACAGTAAATCATTACTGAGCTATCCAGCATGGTTTGTGCTGCTCATCTATGCTAATGTAGCTCAGAGTATTTGATTATTGTGGGAAAGGGGATATAATTGCATGGTAATATTGGGGTTGCATTGTTTTGGTCACCAAAGAAAAAACAAGATACTAATTGACACATCAAAGTATTTAAGAGTTGCTTGTTTGCAATTTAATTTTATTTAAACAAATGCTGAATATCTCAGGAATTATTTATATTATAAATTAATGGCTAGTACAGTGTATAGCAGGTTTTTAATAGACTTTAAGAATAACTTGAAAACAAACTGATTTTGGGATGACAGATTTCCTTAAAATTTTATATATAAATGCATATAACTAAGATGTATATCCGGCTATATTGGGAGCAGAGGCGGAGCTACCTCTGGTGCCGACGGTGCAAGGCACCCAGGCCCCTGTCCTCTGAGGGCACCCCTGCGGACCTCCCACGGGTCCCCTGTGCCCCTCGCGGCCTTACTGTGGACCCTGCGGACCTCCTGCGGACCTCCTGAGGCCTCCGCTGATCCCTTGGGTCCCGTGGGGACCCTGTGGCCCCTTATGACCCACTGTGGCCCCTCAGAGGCTCCAGGGGACCCCTGTGCCCCCTGCTAGCCCAGTGATGGACCTATCTTGTTATATGATCGCACAATACTAGCCTGTGCGCATCCCCCTTGTGCAATTCAGCACCATCTAGTGTACAAAATTAGGTTGTGCCATAATGTGATGCTAATATAATTTGTGATTCTTTTAATAAACAATTATTGCTTTAATTAAACTTATTGTTGTGTCTTTATTTTTGCAGGTTGCTTTATTATAATTTATAATATTTTACAGTTATAAAATACATGTTTTTTATTCTTTTAATAAACAATTATTGTTTTTATTAAACTTATTGTGTGTTTATTTTTGGAGGTTGCTTTATTATAATTTATAATATTTTTACATGCGCTCATCGCAAGGCCCCGGGAGGTGAAGGACAAGATACTGGAGAACATATCACTGTCTGTGAAGAAGGTGAGAGACCCCCAGGCCCAAAAGAGAGACCCGGGCCCAAGAGCAGGCACATGAGGAAGGAGAGGGCTCCAGACAGGGCTGAGAGACACTTGAGGAGAGACACAAGGATACTGGGACTGAGAGAGGTGCAGAGAGACAGGAGACACACTCACAGACATGAGGGACTGGAGAAGATATCACTCACTGTATGTGAAGATGGTTAGAGAGCCAGGAATGGGAGAGAGACTATGACTGAGAGAGACAGTGTGAGGGGAGAGAGACAAGAGAGAGGATATAGATAGCTAGGTGAAGGGCAGGATAAGTTTGTGAAGGATAGAGATCCAGGAATGGGAGTGAGTGAGACTGACTGAGCCCTCTCCTTCATCATGTGCCCATTCTCGGGCCCTGGGCTCCCTCTCTCAGGCCTGGGGGTCTCTCACCTTTTTCACAGACAGTGATATGTTCTCCAGTATCCGGTCCTTCTCCTCCCGGGGCAGTCCCCAGTGGTGGCGCACACAAAACAGGATAGATCTAATCCATTTCTAATTTCAATAAATAAAAAAAACATAATAAATACACTTTTAATAAATTAAAAATCAATTTATAATATATCTAAAAAAATTATTGTATAAATGTAAAAATATTATAAATTACTAGGGTATTGCCCATCAAAAATGATGTAAATAAAATTTGAATGCTGGCAAAGCTGTTTGCTCTCCCACTGTCTACTTTACGGGCCTCGTGATGAGTGCCTTTGGTGCTCATCTCGAGCTCCGTAATTAGCGGCTTCGCCACTCATTGCAGGCTTCGTCCAACCCGTAACTTTCGGTCCTTTTGTGTCCTGCCATCTCTACCCCTGGTCCCTCTGTATCCTGCCATCTCTATCCCTGGCCCCTTTGAATCCTACCATCCCAAGCCTGGTCGATCTGTATCCTGCCATCTCTATCCCTGGCCCCTTTGAATCCTGCCATCTCTACGCCTGGTCTCTCTGTATCCTGCCATCGCTATCCCTGGCCCCTTTGAATCCTGCCATCTGTACGCCTGGTCGCTCTGTATCCTGCCATCTCTACACCTGGTCCTTGCAAGGTCTGCAATGAGCGCCTTTTTGAGCCTCTTCCCACTGTCTGCCCCATGTGTCTGTTTCACCCCTCTCCCTCCCTGTTGTCTCTTTGCCCCCTCTCCCTGCCCTGTGGTATTTTTTCCCTTTTTCCCCTCCCCTGTGTCTCCTTTCCCCCTCTCCAGTTGTTCATGCGATACCCCGCTGTTCAATGCACATGCAGTGGACCCTTCTCACCCCAGGAAGTGGAGTGCAGCACTGGGCAGTTAAGAAAGTATTTATAGTACTATAATATATAGAGATGTATATGTAAATGGGTACGTGTGTGTATATATGTGTGTGTATATATATATATATATATATATATATATATGAGTGATTATATGTGATATATATATATATATATATATATATATCACATATAATCGTTGTCAAACTACGAATCGTCGTCACGCTTTGCGAGCTCGCAAAGCGAGCTCGCAAGAACTACAAGGGACGCAGTATGGTCCGCAAATGCGGACCCTCGCAAAGCAAGGGGCCGCATTTGTGGAAGGTGGAGGCTCCAACGTCGGCTGCAATGAGCCGAACCGAAGAGCCACATTTGCGGAGGTGGAGGCTCAAAGGCGCCTCACACGCGGTTACAAACACCCACACAAGCAGCACCATTATGACCTCGCAAACCGCGCGCACCTAAAAACAGTCAAAACACAATAAATACTCACAAAAAATACATAAAAAGCTTACCCACAGCAAGGGGGGGGGGGCACCCAGGACCTCTAAAAGTGAAGTTACACCTCCATTTAAGTCCAAATTCCCGAAAATCTCCTAAGCGAGAGAAAAAATGGCAGCCGAAAAAAACGAAAACGAGGCTCAAAAACCCAGGACCGCCCAGCCACTTACAACTTAGCCAAGAAGGGATCCGAGATAAGCTCGGAAACCCGCATTAACCCCACGGGATCCGAGATAAGCTCGGAGACCCGCATTAACCCCACATTAACCATCGCAGTGGGGGTCCAGATCGCACGCGATCGGGGACCCCCGCTGCAATGAAAATTCTAAATTCCCGCGTTACAGGTCCTTAAAGGACCCGTTATAAAAAATATATATATACTAGCGACTTGCCCGTCAAAAAATGACGGTCAATAAAAATTAAATGTTGTGAAATTTGTTTGCAACACAAAATGAGTCACCTACATTTGTCCCTTTTTTTTTTTTCTAAAAATAAAAACACATTCATTTTTTTAACTTTTTATTTTTTTGACTTTCAACTTATATTTCACAAACATTAAACTTTGTAACATGCAACTTGTATATAAAATCTTCGTTCAACATTTTGTTAACAATACTAACACTTTTCAATACATATTTATCACTGAGTAACTGTGGACTATATTAACTTAGAGGAAGTAAATAGTTTTAACAATAACATGCTTTTTATCATTTGTAACATATTTGTTAAACTCTTGTTAAACTAAATTAGCATTGAATCCAGAGGAAGGCAAACAATAAAAAAACCCTATTGAAACTTGTCCAATTGTATCAAAGAGGGAAAAAAATGAATTCCTTCCTGACCCCATAAACTGGCGATCGGATTTCTCCCTGAATCAATACTTTGTCTTTAAATAATACATTTCCAATTATTATTAAATACTTCAACTTTATCCTAACAATACATATTTGACTATACCACATGTATATTTAACAAACTTTTTTACAAATTAAAAAAAAACATATTTAACATCTGAAATTGTAACATCAAACAATAACATTTAACAAACAATAACATTTAACTCTTGTAAATCCAGAAAAATTCAGTTAATAGTTTTGTGGGGCCAATCATGTAAATCTTAAACTTTGAACCCATTCAAATCTTTTAAGGATATTTTACTGTTGTTTTTGTTGTTATTTTTATTTATTTTTTTCAGTTTGTCCATTCTGCAAATATCACATAGATTTTCATAAGTGAAATAGTGGTCCCCTATTTAAAGAGTCCCAGAGTACTTTAATTTTGTACTGAAAGTCACTACTTTTTGTCTATTCTTTAGATGTTTTACGTGAAATATTTTTTTTTGTGCAATCATATTGAGTCCCATAAAATGTTGGCATTAAAATGAAACCATTGTCCTCTATCTTTCCAAGACCTCATAGTAGACAATGTTTTGGGTGTAAACACATCCATCGTCCAATAAATGACCTTGAGTTTCGTTTTCTTCAACATGCACTTTAATTTCTTTTGGATTAGTGCACCTTGAAAAAGCCACATAGAGTTGTCCATGTGCAAAAACTGTTTCCTTTAAAAAAAATCCCAACTGACTTAAAAGTTTGTCCTTGGGATTTATTCATGGTCATAGCAAATGCCATGATAACTGGAAATTGTCTCCGTTGAAGGACAAAGGGCAAACCACTCTCACTTGGAGCTAAATCAATTCTTGGTATAAAAACACGTTCACCTTTATGGGTACCAGTTATAATTTCTGCATGTATAAAATGATCTTTTAACTCATGCACAATTAATCTGGTCCCATTACAAAGTCCTTTTTTTGGATTCATATTTCGCAATAACATAACAATTGCGCCTTTTTTCAATTGTAAAATATGTGGGGGCATTCCAGATGGTGTTAACGAATTAATAAATTTGATACTAAAATTCGATTCACTGTCTTTATCATCTGACAGAATTGAATCTGCACTGTAATAATTCTTTTGTGGTGCATTGATATATTTTAAAATTTCGTTATTTACATTCAAGGCATCGATATTTTTTGATGTTAATATCACTTTGTTTGCAATGTCTGTGTAATCCTCATTATTAAGAGTGTTTAGAAATATGGCTGATATGAGTGATTCATTGCAAACCATTTCTGATGGAATTTCAATGGTATAATTTGGTAAATGCTGTATTTCTGGATGTTTTCCATCTCCGATTTTAATGAGCCAGTCATTGAATTCATTTTGGCCTTCAGATCTCATATTTAATTCTAATTTGAGATGTGTAAATATTTGCCACAGTTTACTGGTATACATGTTTCAATGATCTCTGTTCTATTTCCGTGTGGCACAACAGGTAATGTTTGCCTAAAATCGCCTCCTAACAGCATCACCTTTCCACCAAATGGCAACTTATTATCCATCACTTCTTTTAAGAATCTGTCAATACATTGCAGTGCATGACATGACATCATTGTTGCCTCATCTATGATAATTAGTTTAGTTAGTTTACATTTTTTTGCTTGTATGGAATTTAGTCGAATATCTGACACTGATGTTTCCAAAATGGGAACTGGCAGCTTAAATCCACTATGCACAGTTCTACCACCGTCTAACAAAAGTGCAGCAATTCCAGTTGTTGCAAATGGCATAGCTATCTGACCCTGTGATCGAATATAACTCATCAAACAATTGTACAGATACGTTTTTCCTGATCCACCTGGTCCGTCTAGATAGAAATACCGGTCTTTGACCATTTCATCATCTGTAGCATTTGTGATGGCATGAAATGCTTCTAACTGTAAAATATTTAAAGTTGCCAGTTTTTCTTGGGTTTTTTGTTTTTGAAGCTCAGTGTCATAATCATCAAAATTGATGTCATCTATAAGTCCTGGATCAGGTAAATTAAAACTTGCACAATTTAATCCATGAGCCAACAATATTTCTTGGATTTCCATCAATGTTTTTAACAGAGCTATTGGTTCTCTGTAACGTTTCAAGAAATCTTCTGACATGTTTAATTTAAATGTTTCCCACAAAGTGAAAGCATCAGGTACATTGCAAAATATACAAATGAATGCAAATTGTTGTCTCATTTGCTTAGGCATTTGACATAGTGCTTGTCTTCCAGACACCTCTCCCATTCTGTATCATCAGCTATGAAATTTTGATGTCTTGCAGCTAATAGGAATGTATCATAACCTATGTCATTCACTGTACGTAAATGCTCAAAACTCTGTGCACCGGGAACATGTAGCAGAAGTAATCTTAAGCTGAAACGTTCAATATCCCTTGGACTGACGGTATAAATGCGTGGTATGATTTTATGTGTATCTCTTCTTCGTTGTCGCCATAGACCATTTACAAATACATAGTGATATGGTATCTCTATGTATAAAAATTGTCTGGCCTACGTATCCTGACAGTTTAATTTAAACCACGCAGTAAGTGTGGTATCTCTGTCTTCACTTTGATATAATGCAGTTCTTTCCTTGAGTAAAGCAATTTCCTTGAGTAAAGCAAACCATCTGACTTTGAGGCAAATGTACAGCTAAACGATAGATAGCATGTGACCGATCATGCATCTCAAATTTCAAAAGGCGCCACATTGCTTCAGGAGCACTCACATACCGAGCATCTAAATAATTTGATAGTTCATTATGTAAAATTGGATTTTCGTTTTCATTTCCAGCACCTTGTACAACAACAGTAGCTGCATCATATCCTTTGTATATATATTTATACACATACTTAATTGATTTAATCGAAGTGCAAGCTTCCACATTGATGTGTGCATTGTACTTGATGAGCAAATGTGGATTGTATGGAACGACAAATCTATTATCAACCTTTTGGCCACGGATAATAGCTGTTTGTCCTTGTGTTCTTTTATACAAAGGATATCCATCACAATTTGCATAAGTTTGCATTTGAAATTGTTTTGGAAATTCTTTAGTACATTTTTTATTTTCCATACATGGGGAATTTGAATTCATCTCTCCACATGGCCCATGAATCATTCTATGAGTAACAATCTCCCAAAGTTTTGTATATTTTTCTTGGTCTGGCAATTGTGCAGAAATTACTGAATCCACTCTCTCTGCAGTGTTCAACTTGTCTTTTTCCTGCAGTATTAAAAGTATGTGAGCATGTGGCAATCCTCTTTTTTGAAATTCAATGGTGTAAACAAAAGCCACACATTGTCCAAATAAGTGTGCTTTAGTGATATCATTTATTAATGAATTAAGATTGATTTTAAATACTCTTGCCACTAAATCTGGTCGGTCAGAAGTAGTTTGTCCCAGATTCAAATTTTCCTTGATCTCTGGCCATTGTGGATTACACGTTAATGTAATAAATAAATCTGGTTTTCCAAATTTTGTAACAATAGCCATGGCATCATTATACCTTTCTCGCATATTGCGAGGAGATCCTTGGAAAGAGGATGGCAAAATAATTGCTCTTCCAGCTGGAATGTCTCTGTTGGAAGCTAAATCTGCCACATAATCCATTAATCCACAATAGTGTTCTACTCGTAATTTATTTTGTTGAAATTTAATGAAATTTAGATTATTGGCTTCAACTTGTAAATATGAATCAATAATCCATTGTTGAGTGAGTTTGCCTCCATGTAAAATTGGATTAAAACAATCACGGATAGCAGTTTGTGCCACTTTATATTCCAGCATGGAAATATTAGATCTAATACGAAGTTTAGTATTGGGATAACTTTCCAATTGTAATTTTGGTTCCCATCCTGGTTCCCCATTTGGAAAGAAAATGGGATGTGTCATTGGATCTAAATTACAGCTTAATATATTGATGTTGATAAATGGTTGTTCTTCATTGCGTGGATATATTCTAATATCCCGCTGAAAAGGTGGTTCACCATCTTCATTTTTAAACACCATGGCAACCTCATTTACAGTAGGTAAATTATATCTTCTTTGATCAGTGTTGCGATCTCTTTTTAACACCATATTGACTCTTGGTGTAGGCAATTGATGTCTTTCAGCATGTTCCTGTTGTTCTTTTTCAAGCTGTGCTAATTGTTTGTATGCTTGACTATATGGGTTTTTTTGCATAATTTTATCCAGCTGTTCAAAGACTATGAGCAAACACTGTCTATTTTCTGGAAGTGTCATTCTTTGTTCCACAGCTTCCATCGTATCTAAGACATATAACTGTGCAAATTTCCTTTGCTCTCCTTCTTGTGGGTGTAAATGTGAAGTTCGGTGGTATATTTGACCTTGAACTCTGAAACAGTAAGGACCATGTCCTGGTACATTTTCTGCTAATGTTGCACCCATTGAAGCAAATGAAATTGCACTGTTATAAGACCTTATGTTTTGTTTGAAATTATTATAATTTGGAAATGTTGGATCACTCATAATGCATTCTAAATAATATGGAAATGGGTGTCTTACTGGAAGTTTCACCTTTCTTTTCTGACAGCAACTAATGAAATTTCCGTCAGTAGGTCTTTCCTTTATAAAATGATAGGCCCCACAAAACTGACAAACCACATTAAGTAACCCACAATAATGAGTATCTACTTCTACTGCAGTAGTAAACACATTGTCATGCATTTCTTCAACACCGATATCAGACCCACTTTCTATATGTACATGTTTTTCTTGTGTGTCTACATTTAAGTCATTCTGCAAAATAGAATCATTGGACACTGGTTCACAGAGATGTTTTTGTTTACTTTTACGTTTCTTGGAAGCCCCAACACACTCACTTGCGGCTTTCTTACTCATCTTTCTTTTATTTAAAAGTCTCTGTCGATCTTCTTCTCGCAAGCGTTGTGAAGTTTCTGGTGTCTGAGCATCTCTCCACCTTTGCTTCCTTTCCCTTGCCAATCTTCTTTTGCGTTCAATTTTGTCTTCTCCATTATCCGCCATTTTAATCTGTAATTGTAAATAGTAATGTAATTATTGTTTGTTCTTTGTTTTGTATACATTTTTTTTAATTTTTGTACTGTTCCATTAAAGTAGATGAATAAAATAATAAAACATTTTCAAATATTGCACTTTAGACTGAAAGAAATGAAACCATTTTTCAAAGTATTTTATTGACATATATGAAATGGAAATAGCTGCACATATCTATCTTTATATTATTAATCTTTCAATTCCATTCCTTCTTCATTGAATTCACAGCATACCATCAATTTCTTTTTTTTTGCAAGTGTTGTAAGCTTCTTATTTTCTTTAAAAATTATTATTAATTAATTAGTATTGTCTTTTCAACTTTTTTCAAGTTATGACTAAATATCATACATTAATGACTCAATAAGTATTCTCCATTTTCAAAAAATATCCATTTTCACCAAATATATCATATATAGGCTTTTTTTATGCATCACTACAAAATTAAATTTTATACCTGTGAGGATGCTGTTGATGTTGTTGAAAGGCTGCAAACGTCACACTGTCTGTTTATTCCCTTTCAGATCCAAATAAACTGTAAAATCAAATTGAGACTATTTTAAAACTTTTGCTTCATCGATATCATTAAATGAACATCAACAGACATATATTCGGCTACATTAAAAACCTAAAATCATATTTTTTAATATCTTGCTGTAGTAATCTAATTAAAATTCTGTACCTGTCCAAATTATCCTTATGATGTTCAATGTGTGCAAACGTCACTATCTCTGGTCATTCAGCTACAATTCACTGCAATTATACAAAATAGTCAAATTAATGTATAATCTGTTGCTTCATCTGTATCAATCAATGAGGCTAAACATACATATTTTTCCATAGATTAAAAACATGAAATAAATTAATCAATCAATGAGCATGAACACACATATGTAAGCATAGATTATAAACATACACTCAATATTACTATTAGTCTTTAAATAAGAATCAATTAATCTGTATTAATCTTAAATTAATGTCTAACTAAATATAACGTCAAGACCTAAGCATGAGTCTCTTCCCTTTTTTTTTTTTTTTAGTGGTCTTTTAAAATGAGTATGTTACAACTGAATTCTTAAAATAATGTACATTAGTAATAAAATAAGAATCAATTAATGTTCATTAATATTTAACTAATGTGTGACTAAATCTAACGTCAACATAAAAGCATGAGTATATAGCCTTTAATTTTTATTTTTGGTTTATTTTATACAAAATATATAAGAACTGAATTATTTAAATAATGTACATACATTAATAATTAATTAATCAACGTGTTCCTTTTTTTATTCAGTTTCTTAAACGTTAACCTTTTTTAATATTAATAATTAGTAATGACACATTATGAATGTTATTTACAATTCTTTCCCACAGGTAATCATGATATATAACAAAATAATTATAAAATGAATGTACATTAATAATTAATTAATCAATCTGTTGCTTTTTTTATTCACATTCTTATACGTTAATTAATTTGGATATTAATCATTAATTAATTAATGTACATTATGAATGTTATTAACAATTTTTTCACACAGGTAATCACGATATATCCCAAAATAATTCTTAAATTAATGTACATTAATAATTAATGAATAAATGTGTTGCTAATTAATTAATGTACATTATGAATGTTATTAACAATTTTTTCACACAGGTAATCACGATATATAACAAAATAATTCTTAAATTAATGTACATTAATACTTAATGAATCAATGTGTTGCTTTTGTATTCACATTGTTAAACGTTAACTAATTTTGATATTAATCATTAATTAATTAATTAATGTACATTATGAATGTTATTAACAATTGTTTCACACACGTAAGCATAATATTATTTTTCTATTAATTACATTTCTTATTTTTTATTTATTAAGTAAGTACCAATTTTTTAATTAATAATTATAAATGATATATTTACCTTTTTGTAATGTAATAATGCTGAAGCAGTATACTGAAGAGCTAACAATCTCTTGAGATTTCCCGGCATCAGAAAACTGTCATCACCTGAGGAGAAAGTGTCAGTTATGTGTCAAGTGTACCCTATATATAGGCTTTGTGCGCGAGACAAATGAATTGTTTTAGGCGGGAAATCCGCAGTTGCGCGAGCCAAATGCGTTGTTTTGGCGGGAAATCCTATGTGGCGCGAGACAAAGGCGGGAAATCTGTGTTAATGCGTAAATCTGTAATTGCGTTTCGTAAAATGTACTCGCTACTGTCTTTTTACTCATTGTGCGGTTAATCTGCATCCTTTATCTCGTTGTTTTTCTAACACATACGTCTATGGCTGTGTTTTACGCAGTTCGTAGTAGTATAGCCTCGTTTTCATTTTTTTCGGCGGCCATTTTTTTCTCGCTTAGCCAATTTTCGATCTTTGTAACTCAGCTAAATCGATCTAAATTTGAGTTCCAACTCACTTCCAGACGTCCTGCCTGGTTCACCATGCTGTAAGTGACATTTTTTTTTTTTTTTAGTGTGTATTTAGTGTTTTTTTTATTGTTTTGGTTCCGCCGCTTATCTCGTAATTTTTTTCACCTCATATTTTTTTTCTAAGTGCTACAGTTTAACGGCTCGCCTCGCTACGCAAGGCTCGCCTGCAATGAGCGCCTGCGGCGCTCATTGCCAAAGTGGTACAGTTTAACATAACGGCTCACCTCGCTACGCGAGGCTCGCCTGCAATGAGCGCCTGCGGCGCTCATTGCCAAAGTGCTACAATTTACCGACTCGCCTCGCTATGCGAGGCTCGCCGGACGATGAGCGCCTGCGGCGCTCATCGCTAAGTCGTACGCACTACGCAACGCAGCGTGGCGACGAATCGTAGTTAGACAATTATAATATGTGATACACTATCACGCATGAGGCTCTATACAGAGCCCCTTCAACCATTAATTAACCCTGTCACTCATGGGGGTCAATATAGACCCCCATAAGCCCTTCATTAACCCTGTCACTCATGGGGGTCAATACAGACCACCATAAGCACTTCATTAACCCCCTCACTCATGTGGGTCAATATTGACCTCCATCAGCCCTTCATTAACCCTGTCACTCATGGGGGTCAATACAGACCACCATAAGCACTTCATTACCCCCTCACTAATGGGGTCAATATTGACCTCCATCAGCCCTTCATTAACCCTGTCACTCATGGGGGTCAATACAGACCCCCATAAGTACTTAATTAACCCCCTCACTCATGGGGGTCAATACAGAAACCCATAAACCCCTAATTAACCCTGTCACTCATGGGGGTCAATATAGTCCCCCATAAGCCCTTCATTAACCCTGTCACTCATGGGGGTCAATACAGACCCCCATAAGCCATTCATTAACCCTGTCACTCATGGGGGTCAATACAGACCACCATAAGCACTTCATTTATCCCCTCACTCATGGGGGTCAATATTGACCTCCATCAGCCCTTCATTAACCCTGTCACTCATGGGGGTCAATACAGACCCCCATAAGCACTTCATTAACCCCCTCACTCATGGGGGTCAATGTAGACCCCCATAAGCCCTTCAATAACCCTGTCACTCATGGGGGTCAATACAGACCACCATAAGCACTTCATTAACCCCCTCACTCATGGGGGTCAATATTGACCTCCATCAGCCCTTCATTAACCCTGTCACTCATGGGGGTCAATACAGACCCCCATAAGCACTTCATTAACCCCCTCACTCATGGGGGTCAATATAGAAACCCATAAACCCCTAATTAACCCTGTCACTCATGGGGGTCAATATAGACCCCCATAAGCCCTTCATTAACCCTGTCACTCATGGGGGTCAATACAGACCCCCATAAGCCATTCATTAACCCTGTCACTCATGGGGGTCAATACAGACCCCCATAAGCACTTCATTAGCCCCCTCACTCATGGGGGTCAATATAGACCCCCATACGCACTTAATTAACCCCCTCCCTCATGGGGCTCAATATAGACCTGCATAAGTCCTTAATTAACTCTGTCACTCATGGTGGTCAATACAGACCCCCATAAACCCTTCATTAACCCTGTCACTCATGGGGGTCAATACAGACCCCCATAAGCCCTTCATTAACCCTGTCACTCATGGGGGTCAATACAGACCCCCATAAGCCCTTCATTAACCCTGTCACTCATGGGAGTCAATACAGACCCTCATAAGCACTTAATGCCCTCACTCATGGGGGTCAACATAGACCCCCATAAACCCCTAATTAACCCTGTCACTCATGGGGGTCAATAAAGACCCACATAAGCCCGTAAATAACCCTGGCACTCATGGGGGTCAATACAGACCCCCATAACCCCTCATTAACCCTGTCACTCATGGGGGTCCATACAGACCCTCAACTATATAGACCCCTCTAACACAGTAATGAATGCATGTAATAACACTATAAGTGCCATGAGGGTCATCCCAAAGTGTAAGTACTACACCATTTTAACCCGGTCACTTATGGGGGTCTATCCAGACCCTAATAAGCCTCTATTTAACCCCATCAGTCCCATAAGGGTATATTAAGACCATTATTGGCCTGTTACAACACAACATTAACCACATAAGTGCCATGACGGTTCTCAAGGACCATCATGACACTAAGTATAAACACTACACTGCACTATACCCCCAAATAAAACATTAAATATCAACTGAACACCCTCTACACTAACCTATTAACACCTACACTACCTACCTACCCCCTAATAACCCCCCACCACTCTAATTACAGAAATCAAAAACTAGTCATCAAAAATCAAAAATCTACATTACATAATAAAAAAACCTAAAGGATTTGCCTTGCGCACGCACACTATTACACTCCACACATTCATCACGCTTACACAGCTGCTCCACAGCACTAATGCTGCAGAACATGAAAACAGATTGTCAGCTCTTCAACACAATGCTTCCTGCATATATTACTTCAAAATAGGTAAAGTATATTAATTTATTAATGTATTATTTACTTGATTACCATACACCAAACAGCATTAGCTCACTTACAATTTTATTGCCGTCCTTTTTGACGGGCAATTCGCTAGTGAGTGAAATAAAGTGCATTTGCAATAACTAGCTTTACTCTGAACAGTTGTTTGGACCAGGTCTTCTAAAGGGTTAAGTATGTAAGAGCCTCTCTGTTCATTAGTTTGTATTATCCAAAATTTCACCCTTTAGTAAATATAGCCCATTTCAGGAAGAATTCTGACTCCACACATTAGTCTTTTTAAGGTGCTTACAGTAGCAACATATAAATCATCCATGGAAAATAGCAATAACAAGTACTCTCAGAAGATAAAGTTTTGGATGTTTTCTGAATTGTAATATATAAATTAATTAAACGGACTCTGGGCAGATGGGTCATCACATCCTTGACATGCAGAATAATATACTCAAGTTTGTATCAGAAAATGTCATCATGATACTCCCTGCACATTTCACCCTGTCCTTGAATTTATAATACACTTCAGTGCATACAAATCATAAATAATGTCTGATATCTGTGAGTTATATGGAAGTAGAAACTTTTGTTAATAGTTATTAGATGTGTTAAGAATAATATTACTACATGTATTTATGTTTTGCTCTCAATTGGCAGCATATAGTCATTATTTAATTACAGATTATTTCATAAATAATGTATTCCTGGTGGAAGACTGCAATAGTCTGTCAAGATATTATTCAGTCTTTTCCTTGAGTCAGCATAGAGTCCATTTCCAAACTGTCTTACAGAAGTTATTAAGGGATCATCACCCCTTTTATAAAAAAGGAAAAACAAGTACCTAAATCTTTGCTAAGGTGCTCTGCTGAAAGCCTACAGATCAATCCTGTCATTATTAAAGAGCATGAAAACACTACCCATACATTGTGATAGCCAGTTGATTCTAAGGTCAATCCTTCCTGAAATAATCAGCTTTTTTTCTGCTGTATTCTTATGCAAATGGGCGATTCAGGTATATTTATTTGCTGTTTTCAAATGTTAATTAGGATTACAGTCTATTTACAGTGCCTTGCAATAGTATTCACCCCCCTTGGCATTTTTTTGGTGTTTTGTTTCCTCACAACCTGCAATTAACATGGATTGTTTTAGGATTTGCATCATTTAATTTACAGAACAGGCCCACAACTTTGAAGATGTTTTTCTTTTATTATTGCGAAGCAAACAACAAATAGGACAAAATAACAGAAAAAGTCAATGTGCATAACTATTCACCCCCCTAAAGTCAATACTTTGTAGAGCCACATTTTGCGGCAATCACAGCTCCAAGTCGCTTCGGATAAGTCTCTATGAGCTTGCCACATCTTACCACTGGGGTTTTTGCCCATTCCTTCTTGCAAAACTGCTCCAGCTCCTTCAAGTTGGATGGTTTGCGCTTGTGAACAGCAATCTTTAAGTCTGATCGCAGATTTTCTATTGGATTGAGGTCTGGGCTTTGACTAGGCCATTCCAACACATTTACATGTCTCCCCTTAAACCACTCAAGTGTTGCTTTAGCAGTGTGTTTGTGGTCATTGTCCTGCTGGAAGGTGAACCTCCATCCAAGCCTCAAATCACGCACAGAGTAGTACAGGTTTTGCTCAAGAATATCCCTGTATATAGCACCATCCATCTTTCCATCAACTCTGACCAGTTTCCCAGTCCTGGCTGCTGAAAAACATCTCCACAGCATGATGCTGCCACCACCATGTTTCACTGTGGGGATGGTGTTTTTTTGGTGATGTGATGTGTTGGCTTTGCGCCAGACATAGCGTTTTCTTTGATGGCCGAAAAGTTCAATTTTAGTTTCATCAGACCAGAGCACCTTCTTCCATACATTTTAGGAGTCTCCCACATGCCTTTTCGCAAACTCAAAACGTGCCATTTTGTTTTTTGCTGAAAGTAATGGCTTTCTTCTGGCCACTCTGCCATAAAGCCCAACTCTATGGAGCGTACGGCTTATTGTCGTCCTATGTACAGATACTACAGTCTCTGCTGTGGAACTCTGCAGCTCCTCCAGGGTTACCTTAGGTCTCTGTGCTGTCTCTCTGATTAATGCCCTCCTTGCCTGGTCCGTGAGTTTTGGTGGGCGGCCGTCTCTTGGCAGGTTTGTTGTTGTGCCATGTTCTTTCCATTTGGGTATGATAGATTTGATGGTGCTCCTGGGGATCATCAAAGATTTGGATATTTTTTTATAACCTAACCCTGGCTTGTACTTCTCAACAACATTGTCCCTTACTTGTTTGGAGAGTTCCTTGGTCTTCATGGCAGTGTTTGGTTAGTGGTGCCTCTTGCTTAGGTGTTGCAGCCTGTGGAGCCTTTCAAAAAAGGTGTCTATATGTAATGACAGATCATGTGACACTAAGATTGCACACAGGTGGACATCATTTCACTAATTATGTGACATCTGAAAGTAATTGGTTGCACCAGAGCTTTTTATGGTCTTCTTAACAAAGGGAGTGAATACATATGCACATGCCAATTTTTTAGTTTTCTATTTCTAAAAAATAGTTTTATGTATATATTTTTCTCATTTCACTTCACCAACTTAGACTATTGTGTTCTGATCCATCACATAGAATTTAGATTAACAAAACATTGAACTTAAGGCTGTAATGTAACAAAATAGGTAAAATGTCAAGGGGGGTGAATACTTTTGCAAGGCACTGTATGTGTCTGTGGTTGCAAAGCAACACCCCCTTTAAGCTTATTATGCTGTTAGATCCCCTTCAACACCCTTCTCTAAGCCGCAAATTGACATATTGAGCAGCACATTATTATACAGAAGTCACACTTTCAATGCTGAATATGTCAGGACTGATTTACTGTGCATTGTGAGTACAATATATAGACAATGTCTTTAAGATGAAACAAACTTCCCGTTGGGGTGAGTGTCCTTTTAAATACAAACATTTTATTTAGATAACATTAAAAAAAATCACTTTTAAAATATTTATTACCAATTTATTGGTTGTTTTTCCCTTGTCTAATACATAAGGTAACTAGCCAGGGCATTAGATTAAATTAAAATAGCAAATAAAGATTTAAACATAGTGCACTGTTACATTACATTTTTTATTTAGAAATATTGATTCCCAGCACACAGTTAGATGTAAATTATATCTTCGTTATATTGTGTGAAACCTCAGAGAGCTTTTATAAATTCAAAATATTTTATGTGTATTGATGAGTCTTGTAATGAGATGACCTTTGCATTAACCTGTGCACATAATACATGGTAATGTGAACCATACTGGTCTTAAAATGGCTAGGGAATTTACTGTATGTCAAATTTAGTTGTGTTGTAGTTAGAACATCAGGAGGTGACAATACATAAAGGGATCTATTGCACATCATTTAGGTGTTTCACTTGATGTGTCCATGAAGTCCATAATAAATTTGCCCCAAATAAGAGATTAGGTAGCCATCAGCTGGAGCTGTTGAACCAGAGGAAGAGTTTTTGTTCCAGAGGATTTAAGGGATCACCATATGATGAAACAAAATACATATGTTTATATTTTTAAAAATATTAATTTCAATTCTCTCTGCCAGACCGTGGACACATAAGTTATACTTAGGTGAAGGTTAAATGTATCAGAGGGTCATTTATTTTTACACCGTCCTCCCCATACCCTCTCTCCACTAGAAGGTTAGAACATGCTGTTAGTTTTAAGACTATCACAAGGTGCTTGAGAGGGACAGTATGGAAACTTCTTCACTTGGAATCTGCAAACAATTTAGAGTTTTTCTAAAACAAAGTTTTATGTTCATGGCTTGCCCAAGTGCGTATGGTGTTAGTTTGTTACCTTCAGATTGTACGTTTGCAAGTTTTCAATCTTGCATGGTGCTTCTGGGAAGCACTATGGACACTGGATTCTAAGCTCAAAGACAAGGTCCTCCATCCTTTGCAGCTTGTTAATATTGTAATAGTCTTTGCCTGGAATTTAACCCTGTATATCGTTACGCATTACAAATAAACAAAAAAAATTTTTAACAAATGCAAGATTTTTCCTAGAGCGTCTCTTTAAGAACTGGGGTCATATCATATAACTACATTTAAATATCATTGAAACCTTGGAGATTGCTTGGAAGATCTTCCCATTCCTGTGTTATATGCGGCACATATGACATGATTTAGCAGCTCAAATGGATCTCCAACACTTCACTCATAGTACATATGGCTCACATATTCCATAACGCTATACAGGGGTTAAGTACAAAGGAACATTTGTTCACCAGGATCGATTTCTTGGTTATACGTTTTCCATAAGTTTTGGTGCTTTTTCTAGCTATGAAGCTTAATGGGAGAACTTATAGGCCCTCATTCAATTGCGATTTGGCCAATTGAATAGTGCTCTAAATAAGCACATAAGTTAGTGAAAACCTTGCTTTTGGATAGATGTTCACTAACTAAAAACTTCTTTAAAAAAATATGTTATGTGCTTATTTAGACCCAAATTCAATTGGCTAAATTGCAATTGAATGAGGGCCATAGTGTTTGATTTTACAATTGTACAGTCATTTTGGAGATCACTGCATTGTAATATACAAAAGAAATTGTACCATAGAGATTATTAGCCTTAATAACTTGCGATTTGCGCAATTGAATAGGGCTCTATATAAGCACATAGCATTTTTTTTTTACAGAAGTTTTTAGTTAGTGAAGACCTTGCTTTTGGATAGAAGTTCACTAACTAAAAACTTCTGTAAAAAAAATATGCTATGTGCTTATATAGAGCCCTATTCAATTGGCTGAATCGCAATTTAATAAGGCTGTATATTTATAAGGAAGAATGTCGTGGCTTTTTTCTGAGAAGGAAATAAATGAAGTTGCTAATGGGAAAAGCAGCAGCTCAGAATAATAATAAAGGAAAACCGTCAATCCTTACACAATCACAAATGCTTATTTTTAAGGCTGCAGATAAGATGAATAATAAGAGTGAGCTAGTCTAACTTCAAGTATCTGAAATTAATTCCCAAATGTAATTAAAGTAACACTATTCTCCTGTTAAAAGCGTCAGTCTCCTGATCAGTGTCCCTTCAGGGATTTATTCATATGTTAAAGGTAAATGGTGGGTACCCTGTTCTAATATTAAAATAAACTATGCGTTTATTTACATATTTAAACAATTTTATTAACAAGTCCTTTAAACCTTTGTTACTACTCACTGAAACGTTCCAAACAGTCCCTGCAAAGGTCCACTCCATATAGCTCATGAATACTGTATATAGTACTAGATGTAGTAGCCAGTGATGGGCTCTGTCTCAGCAACATTCCAGTATATTTACACAACCTACACAATTATAAACCATTAGAACCATTAGAGCATTAATGGGGACTTCAGTGGTGCTTTAATAGCTTCAACAGCACCTTTCTTATCTCGTTAAATATTCTCCTAGAGCAGCAAATTTATGTAGTCTAAATCTAATTTAAAAGAAAATAAGGCCTTCTAAAATGTAACATTTTGCTATCCATTTTTCATCAAATAATGTATCAAAATTTGAAGAATATTAATATTTTGTCCATAGTTGCAGATTACACTTATTCACTAGTAATAAAAGTGGAATAAATGCCAAATATTTATATATATTGTCTCTCAATGCACGATTTCAGCAGTTTCTAAGTTGCTTATATACAGTAAGGATGCACAAAGCTTTTTATGAGTTTTCACTCTCCCTTACTTGAACCAGTACCGTGTCTGGACCAAAGTCACTGGTTGCATGCCAGTCCAAAGTTCTGGGTCAAAGTTTTGATGCCCTCTTTCTCTCAACTCCACTCTTTCTTAACCTCTGCTCTTCATTACTCCAAATTTCTAATAATTATAAAAGCACTACAAATGTGTTATATTATTATATATTAGGCATTTTTTCAGAGGGCCAGGATTTCTGGATTGGCTCCCATTATTTATTCTTGTGGATAAGAGCATTGATGGGTTGGGAGCTCAGTTTATCAAAAAGCTTCAAGCTATTTGGGGATAGGTACTGTACATTGTTATCTTAAAGGAATATTTTTTTTTTGTTTTATTATTTTTCATTGACATTCCATCATATTTTTTATATACATATTCTCTATTTTTTATAGTCCACATATTTTCTAAATGTACAGAACATTGTATCACATTTTTATTTTTGTAAAATCACAAAACCTTATATACAATATTTTTAGTAAATACTCTCCATCATCTAATAGTTCACCTTGAGTTTCTATTTTAATTTCTAAAGGATTTTTACATCTAGAAAATGCCACATATAGTTGACCATGTGCAAATACTGGTTCCTCCAAAAACAGCCCAACAGAATTAAATGTTTGACCTTTATTCAGTCATGGCAAATGCCATAATAATTGGGAATTGTCTTCTTTGAAGTACAAATGGCAAACTACCTTTGCTTGGAGCCAAATCTATCCTTGGAATAAAAACGTTTTCACCTTTATGTGTACCATTCAGAATTTCAGCATGTATAAAATGATCTTTTAAATCCTGAACAATTAATCTGGTCCCTTTACAAAGTACTTTTTTGGGGTTCATATTTCGCAGTAACATAACGATTGCCACGTTTTTTAGCTGAAAAATATGTGGTGGCATTCCAGATGGTGTTAATGAATTTATATATTCAGTTGCAAAGTCTGTCTCACTCTGTTTGTCATCAGCTAGTACACAATCCTTACAAATCATTGAAGATGGAATTTCAACAGTATCCTGTGGTTAATTTGTTATTACGTCTGTTCTGCCTTCACCAATATTAATTAACCAATCATTGAATTGATTTTGGCCTTCCGTTCTCATATTTTCTCTAAATTCTTTCCATAGTGGACCTGACTTTCAACAGTAAGCCGAGTTTTTCAGCCCTTTTTTTAAGGCAAAAAAAGGCCCCCTCGGCTTATACTCGAGTCACTCTCCCCCCCACGTGTCTCTCTAACCCCCTGTGTCTCTTTACCCCCCGTGTGTCTCTAACCCCCCCCCCGTGTGTCTCTCTACCCCCCATGTCTCTTTCCCTCCCCCCTCCTCAACCTAAACCCCCCTCCGCAGTATAAACCCCCCCTCAACCCCCCTCCTCCACCTAAACCCCCCTAAATACATTCCCCCTCTCCCCTCACTTACCTGCTTGTGCTCCGGCCTCCGCTCCTTGACCCGGGGCGCTGGCACGCATGTGACGTCACATGGGCGCAGCGCCATTAGCATATACCGGGTGCGGCAACCAGTATATGCTAATGACGCGGCGCGCATGTGACGTCACATGCGTGCCGGCTCTGGGTCAAGGAGGTCGGAGGCCAGAGCACAAACAGGAATGTGAGGGGAGAGGGGGGATGTATTTAGGGGGGTTTATGCTGAGGAGGGGAGTTGAGGGGGGTTTATGCTGAGGAGGGGGGTTGGGGTTGAGGCAGGTTGAGGGGGTTGAGGTTGAGGAGGTGGGTTGGGGTTGAGTGGGGTTTAGGTGGAGGAATGGGGGTTGAGGGGGGTTTATGCTGAGGAGTTGGGTTGAGGAGGGGGGTTGAGGCAGTTTGAGGAGAGCTGGGGTTGAGGGGGGTTGAGGAGGGGGGTTGAGTTTGAGGAGGGAGGTTGAGGATGGGGGGTTGAGGAGGGGGTTTGAGGAGAGGGTTGAGGATGAGGGAGGTTGAGGATGAGGAGGAGGGGTTGAGGAGGGGGGTTGAGGAGAGAGGATGATGATGGGGGGGTTGAGGAGAGAGGATGAGGATGGTGGGTTGAGGATGGGGGGGTTGAGGAGGGAGGTTGAGGAGGGGGGTTGGGGTTGAGGGGGGTTAAGGCTGAGGAGGGTTGAGGCTGAGGAGGGGGGTGAGGATGGGGGGTTGAGGATGAGGAGGGGTTGAGGAGGGGGGTTGAGGTTGAGGTGGGGGGTTGAGGAGAGAGGATGAGGATGGGGGGTTGAGGAGGGGGATTGAGGATGGGGGTTGAGGAGAGAGGATGAGGAAGGGGTTGAGGAGGGAGGATGAGGAGGAGGGGTTGAGGAGGGGGGTTGAGGTTGAGGAGGGAGGTTGAGGATGGGGGGTTGAGGATGAGGATGGGGGGTTGAGGATGAGGATGGGGGGGTTGAGGAGGGAGGTTGAGGAAGGGGTTGAGGAGGGAGGTTGAGGATGAGGAGGGGTTGAGGAGGGGGGTTGAGGTTGAGGTGGGGGGTTGAGGAGAGAGGATGAGGATGGGGGGGTTGAGGAGGGGGATTGAGGATGGGGGGTTGAGGAGAGAGGATGAGGAAGGGGTTGAGGCAGGTTGAGGGGGGCTGGGGTTGAGGGTGGTTGAGGAGGGGGGTTGAGCTTGAGGAGGGAGGTTGAGGATGGGGGGTTGAGGAGGGGGTTGAGGATGAGGAGGGAGGTTGAGGATGAGGAGGAGGGGTTGAGGAGGGGGGTTGAGGAGAGAGGATGATGATGGGGGTTGAGGAGAGAGCATGAGGATGGTGGGTTGAGGATGTGGTGGTTGAGGAGAGAGGTTGAGAAGGGGGGGTTGGGGTTGAGGGGGGTTAAGGTTGAGGAGGGTTGAGGCTGAGGAGGGGGTTGAGGATGGGGGGTTGAGGAGGGAGGTTGAGGATGAGGAGGGGTTGAGGAGGGGGGTTGAGGTTGAGGTGGGGGGTTGAGGAGAGAGGATGAGGATGGGGGGTTGAGGAGGGGGATTGAGGATGGGGGTTGAGGAGAGAGGATGAGGAAGGGGTTGAGGAGGGAGGATGAGGAGGAGGGGTTGAGGAGGGGGGTTGAGGTTGAGGAGGGAGGTTGAGGATGGGGGGTTGAGGATGAGGATGGGGGGTTGAGGATGAGGATGGGGGGGTTGAGGAGGGGGTTTAAGGAGGGGGTTGAGGATGAGGATGGGGGCCCCTCTCGGCTTATACTCGAGTCACTCTCCCCCCCACGTGTCTCTCTAACCCCGTGTGTCTCTAACCCCCCCGTGTGTCTCTCTACCCCGTGTCTCTTTCCTTCCCCCCTCCTCAACCTAAACCCCCCTCCTCAGTATAAACCCCCCCTCAACCCCCCTCCTCCACCTAAACCCCCCCTCAACCCCCCTCCTCCACCTAAACCCCCTCCTCCACCTAAACCCCCCTAAATACATCCCCCCTCTCCCCTCACTTACCTGCTTGTGCTCCGGCCTCCGCTCCTTGACCCGGCGCTCTCACGCATGTGACGTCACATGCCCGCAGCGCCATTAGCATATACCGGGTGCGGCAACCGGTATATGCTAATGACGCGGCGCGCATGTGACGTCACATGCGTGCCGGCGATGGGTCAAGGAGTGGAGGCCGGAGCACAAGCAGGAATGTGAGGGGAGAGGGGGGATGTATTTAGGGGGGTTTATGCTGAGTAGGGGGGTTGAGGGGGGTTTATGCTGAGGAGGGGGGTTGGGGTTGAGGCAGGTTGAGGGGGTTGAGGTTGAGGAGCTGGGTTGGGGTTGAGGGGGGTTTAGGTGGAGGAATGGGGGTTGAGGGGGGTTTATGCTGAGGAGGGACGTTGAGGAGGGGGGTTGGGGTTGAGGCAGGTTGAGGGGGGCTGGGGTTGAGGAGGGGGGTTGAGTTTGAGGAGGGAGGTTGACGATGGGGGGTTGAGGAGGGGGTTTGAGGAGGGGGTTGAGGATGAGGAGGGAGGTTGAAGATGAGGAGGAGGGGTTGAGGAGGGGGGTTGAGGAGAGAGGATGATGATGGGGGGGTTGAGAAAAGAGGATGAGGATGGTGGGTTGAGGGGGGGTTGGGGTTGAGGGGGGTTAAGGTTGAGGAGGGTTGAGGCTGAGGAGGGGGTTGAGGATGGGGGGTTGAGGAGGGAGGTTGAGGAAGGGGTTGAGGAGGGAGGTTGAGGATAAGGAGGGGTTGAGGAGGGGGGTTGAGGTTGAGGAGGGGGGTTGAGGAGAGAGGATGAGGATGGTGGGGTTGAGGAGGGGGATTGAGGATGGGGGGTTGAGGAGAGAGGATGAGGAAGGGGTTGAGGAGGGAGGTTGAGGATGAGGAGGAGGGGTTGAGGAGGGGGATTGAGGTTGAGGAGGGAGGTTGAGGATGGGGGTTGAGGATGAGGATGGGGGGTTGAGGAGGGGGTTTAAGGAGGGGGTTGAGGATGAGGATGGGGGCCCCCTCGGCTTATACTCGAGTTTAGGTGGAGGAGGGGGGTTGAGGATGGGGGGTTGAGGAGAGAGGATGAGGATGGGAGGATTGAGGATGGGGGGTTGAGGAGAGAGGATGAGGATGGGGGGGTTGAGGAGGGAGATTGAGGATGGGGGGTTGAGGAGGGAGGTTGAGGAGGGGGTTGAGGATGAGGAGGGAGGTTGAGGATGAGGAGGGAGGTTGAGGATGAGGAGGGAGGATGAGGAGGGAGGTTGAGGAGTGGGGTTTAGGAGGGTGATAAGGGAGGGGGGAAGAGACACCGGGAAGGGAGAGGGGAGAAGAGACACAGGGAAGGGAGAGGGGAGAAGAGACACAGAGAGAGAGGGGGACACAGAGAGCACAAGAGGGACACAGGGGGCAGCACATTTCCCACCCTCGGCTTATACTCGAGTCACTCATTTTACCCAGTATTTTGTGGTAAAATGGGTGCCTCGGCTTATACTCGGGTCAGCTTATACTCAACCCCCCCATATATAATTTTGAAATGTAGGGTCACTCATTATACTTTGTAAATAAGTCTTACCTTTCTTTTCTGGCAACAACTAATGAACTGACCATCTCAAGGTTTTTCCTGTTTAAAATGATAAGCCCCACAAAACTGACAAACAACATTCAACAAACCACAATTGCGAGGCTCTACTGTTACAGATGTAAATAATGAACTTTCCTGATGACATATGTCAACATTAGTACCTTTCCAATATTCTCCACATGTACACACGCATTTTGTACACGTTCCCTTGTTACAAATTTTTTGCATTCTTTGTTGTTTTCTTTATCAGACATTCTAATCTGTAAATTTAATGTGAAATTTTTATTTTGAACATATGGATTATGATTTTTAAAAATTGTAAATGTTACTAATATCTTGCTTTAGCTTACCTGAAGTTGTAATAGATTAGAGAATTATAATTCCTAATATCTGCAGCATATTTCCTATAATGATTCTTCTGCCTATTAATATATTTACAGTAAATAACAATCCACACATTATTTCATGAAATTCAAATTTTATAATCTATGTAATGATTGCTAAACTTGCTATTACTATTTGAAATAATTTTAATTTTAAATCTTATTCTTATTTATTCCAAAATATTCATGTTTATGCCTTTTAAATTTGAGTCTAAATGATAAACTTCTTAATAATTAATACTATTAATTATTCTATTTTTAAAACAATTTTAATTCTAATCTACATCTTAATTAAAATCTACATTTTACATATTGCATTCATGAGAAATATTCAAAGAGAATGAATGAATAGGTGAATAACTTCATACCACTGTAATACCTTAGATTGTAAGTAGCAAGTTTCTAATCTTGTAGGGTGCTTTGGAAAAAAGCACTTTCTACAAAGATTCTAAGCTCAAAACAGGTTCCTCCATTTTCTGCAGTTTGTTAAGATTGTATTCTTCCTTGTTCTTATCCCCTATACAGTTCTATGGAATATGTTGGTGCGTTTCAAATAAAGGTTATTAATAATAATAATACAAGGCCTACGTTTTGATTAAATTTATGCAATTTTGTTTCCTGAATTAATATGAATATCTTCTTTAGTTTACATGCTATAGACTTCTGTGATCTTTCTGTAAGAATTTCAGTTTTTTTATTTATTGTTTATTATTTTATATGGTCCTCATGTATAGCACTAAGCTTCTAATTCACAAGTTCAGTTATTTAATCTTTAATAACTCTCAAACTTTTTAAGATACAGAATCATTTTATGAGAGAAGATTGTAAAATAACCCCTTCTGGACCACTGCCCTGTCACCTTGAAGGGGCTTGTCTACTTCAATGAAGCTGTGAGCTATACCGTGTAGGGTCACCCAAGATCGGCTGGTCATAGAAGAGAAGTCAGACAAATCCGTGTCCACTGGAGAAGGGCACCTTTGAATTGTGGTGTTGGCAAAAACTGCTTAGAGTCCATTGGACTGCAAGAAGATCCAATAAATCCATACTACAGGAAATCAGGACAAACTGTTCACTAGAAGGTATGATTATGGGGCTGAAGCCTAAATATTTTGGCCATATCATGAGAAGACTGAATTCCATAGAGAAGACTTTTAAGCTGGGAAAGATTAAAGGCACTCTAAGAAGGTGGAGGCACAGATGGATAGATAAAATCATTGAAACAATGAGCCTGAGCTTGATGGAGCTAAGAGGGGCAGTGGCTGACAGATGTGCTTGGCGTGCTATGGTCCATAAGGTCACAGAGAGTTGGACACGACTGAACAACTAAACAACAACAACAATGTTAAAATTACTAAAAAGTGTCATACATGTGATCCCTTAAAGCAGAGTATCACACAACAGGAAGCATACCTGATGACAGGATTTTGCCCATGAAATCATTAGAAAGAAAATATTTTCATTCTGGGACTTTATTTGCATTAATGGAAAAGGCTTACTGTCCCTCCCCTCACTCCCAATGCCAGAACTTTGGCCAAAATTCACCAAGGCTTACAGGTAATACAAAGTGATTTTCAGAAGCAATGTTTTTTCATAGAAGAGGTCCATTACAACCTCAATGCACCACTCAGTTTACCCTGCAAAGCTTAGTGAATTTTTGCATTGATCAGACAATAATGTTAATTCATAATCCAACAAAAATGTTATAAAACTAAAGTACCTATTTCCAAATTGATTTTAATTACAAATTGTCACAAAATCATGTTGTACTATAGTAAAATGTACTATATTGTACAAACCTAACAATGGAAATATAGCACTTGTGTGTTGTGTATTTAATAGTATAAGTGACATCTGCACATAATATGACATGCATTAAATATTAATTATCCTCCTAACGCCTGGCTAAAATGTTATAGCCATCATTAAACTGCAGAACTGGCAGTCTGCTTTAGCTTTTAACTGGCCAAGCTTATGTTAATGTGTATTGATTCATTACGTTTTTATAAGACTCATTTAATGAACCTAATGATCATTTACAAATTACACCAAATTTCAGTTTTTATGCCACATTCGATTTAACATGAAAATACTAAAATTATAAAGTCACATATGTTCATAAAACTATTATTACATTTCAACTCTATTGCATTATTTAATTTTCTGAAAATTAAACAAGGAGCCCCGTAAACCCAACAGATTATTATTGCAAGGTTCCGCTCACACATGTAATCAGCCATACAAAATATATAGTGGCAGGGAAAACTTAAAAAAAAAATTTGTTTCTCATATTTCAACCCTGAATTTCTATTGCAAATGAGTTAAAATTCTCCATGTTCTACATTTTTAGTAACTGGCACAGTTAAATAATGCCTTATCAATTAAACAAGGCCGTAACTACAGATTTAGAAACAGCCAATAGTAAATGAGAGCGTCATCATTATGTCAGTAAAACATGGAGGTTACAAATCAATCAATTAGCGTTTAGAGGTCCTATATGCGATCGGACTCGCAATCCGGCAAAGTATGAAATAATAAAAATGAATGTCGATACTGTTCTAGTCCATGTGGGTGGCCTTATATGTATTAACTTCTTGATTCCCGAGATTGATATGACACGGAAATGAAACATAAAAAACTATAATTTTTTATTGCAGATTTGAGAGCTTGAGACTTGTGCAATTAATTATAATGACTTTCATTATTTTCCTCGTCTTTTAAAGTGCAGTATTGATTTTATATTTGCATGTACAGTGCTTCAATAAGGTGTAACCTTGCGAGTCCTATCCGGTACCCATAGAATTTTCTTCTACATTTGCCTTTTACAGGTGTGAAAACATTTGCGGACTTGAGGAATTGTAGCAATTGAATAACGATTTGCGATTCTAAAATTTACGGGCTTGAAAGATCAAAGGCTTAGCTAGGTCAGAGTTATGATTTTAACACTATATATTTTGTATGGCTGATTACATGTGTGAGTGGAACCTTGCAATAATAATTAATCAGTTGGGTTTACCGGGCTCCTTGTTTCATTGGCAGGTAGTCCTCCTGCCATGACAGGCCACCAAAAAGTTGTATGATTGTAGTGCCAGACTATCACAAACAGATGACCGGTGTCTCTAGGAACCCAGCTCAGCAAGCAGGTTTATGGCTGTGACTACGCTAAACACCCCTCCATACACATATGTTTGGAGCACAGAAGTGCTTTTTTGGATAGCCACATAACTTCTGTCTGATGTAGGCAAACAAGTGTTCTGCTCTGTTGCTGTGAACTTGGCTATGTATGGTGCTGATGGAATATGTTGAAGGAAGTGGTCTAAGTAATACATTGCACCAAGGATAGGGCTGATACTCAAGTTATTTCTGAGGGCGTGCAATGCAGCTCCACAGTCCAGAGTTCAGCTGACCAGGCAGGTAAGGGCTATCTTGGTCATTCCAAACGTTTCTTTGCTAAGGCACTCTAAGAGCAAACAAACTTTCTGTAATGCCAAGGAAAGCAATTATCTGTTTTATTTTGTTTGAAGAGTGGGCCACTGTTGGATGCCATCAACCTTAGTTGGTTTTTGCATACTTACCTACCTCACACTCTGGATGTCCTAAAAAAAAATCTTGGCCAGAGCTATTTGACACTTGTCTAGTCTGATGAATACTCTGGTGCCCTGCTAAAGGTATATTTTTGCAAGGTAAAGTAGTTCCTCTCCAACTCTGATGTTTTTATTTAGGCTTAGTGACATATCGTAGTAGCCCATGGTCTTATACTATCTTATTCCCATTTTTCCTTACCTCATTTATCTGCAGCAGAGTTAAGGATGGGCTGGTAAATAACTTGGTTCAAAAAGTGTGAGGAACTTCTCAGTCTGCAGTGCTGGGACAGGACTGGGAGTTCATGGATATGCCAGAACAGGCAAATGATGGGAATGTGAAGCTCAAACCCAAAGGGAACTTTGAGGCCCATCCTTGGCATCTCCCGGTTTACCCAGCTCTGCCTGCAAGTTGAGATGTAGACATAACAGTCCATATTGCCCAAAACATTGATCAAGAGTGAATCCATGGGTATCCTGCCTATCCCAGTAACATCTTAATAAACTGTCCATGCTCCACTGTTAATCAGAACTCAGCCATTGGAATAGAATTCTGAGCTCTGCAGCAACTACAATATTTTTTCTTTCAGGGCAACAGGGAATTGGGCTTCACCAGCGTCCACTGGATAATGGTAAGACATGATCCTGAGTTCCAGAATGCTTGAGCCTTCTGCCTAACCACAGACACTAGATAAACATGTCTGTCTTGGTATACTCATGTGACAGCTGGACAAAATTTACTGTGAATCCCAGCAGGCACCAGGCCACACAGTGCGGACTGTGCTGGATTTCCTCTCTGTCTTTCTCACTGCAACTAGTTGTTCTACAATCACCATGGCGGGGCAGCTGACATAGCCCTCCGGCCACTGACATAATCAATCCTGATGTGTCCCAGATGCACACTTGGCCTCATGGTCTTATTCCATGACTAGGGGGCCTGATGATACTGGAGTGACATATTTATGCGGATGCAATGTAGAGCAGGGCTGCTATAGTGCAAAGATCTTTATATCCTAGCACAAGATCTACAGATTGGTTGGCTGTGGTGGGCTTACAATCTAGATACCACTCTTGTAATATGATGGTAAAATGCTGGTGTGTGCAGAACTGCTCTTCCACCAGCCCTGACAGACATGCTGCAGCTCCCAGACCATCACTGAATGTGTACAATGTACCCCACAGCACTCAGTATATTGTAGGAAATTCTGCAGTAAGATTCTGGAGTGACCGCATAGCAAGCTAATAGGACTTGCTTCACATCCTTGTAATCCTCTGCTTGATTTTGTGGTATGGCTTGGTAAGCCGTACTGGATAGATAGTTGCTACACTAGCATCTGGAAGCATTCATGACAGTAATAGAATTTGTACTACTGCTAAAAGTCCTGGAAGTAACCATCTAAATCTCTAGTAGCAACAACATACTTTTTGAAACTATAGTAGAATTAGTCAAGTCCACATGCCGAACATAAGCTTTGCTGGATACTTGTTACCTCAAGCTGAATTGGGGAACAGTGGCAGTTTCCTAACTCATTTATTCTTCTTTGGTGAGGTAGAGAAATATGGAAATGCCAAATTTTACTTCTAAAGTAAAAAAAAATATTAATTCTTGTACTTATAACTACAGAGGGGGAAAACACAGATGTGAGATGATTGAGGTTAGGTCAAGCAGTGCCAGGAAAGATTCATGAGTCAGGAGTCTGAAAAACTGCAGATAGAGATGAGAGGTATTAAAGATGTTTCTTTGTATTATAATACACTCAAAAGTAATCAATAATTTAGTAAATAAAAGATGAGCATGAATTTGTATTCCAGTACTTTTCTTTCCCTGTTTCATTAATGTCACTTCAGTAGTGTTATTTTTATCCATGTAGTATTACTATGATATGTGACTTGGGTTGCAGAACTGTCTAAAATTGTGTTAAGTTTCTTGTGATTGACAGTGTAGAAGTTAAGACATACTATATATTATAGGCAGTGCTGCTAATGTATTAACATGATAGAGAGATTGAACTATCAAAATGATAACTATGGGTACCTACCATAAACTCTTAAGAGCACTACAGGAGCAGATTATTGAAAGGTAGATAGGTACAAGGAGCCATTTTAAGGCATTCCCTTCCCCACTAGCACCAGTCATAAATCCGGGGCATAAGGCTTGGGCTATGGAGTGTGCCTGCTTGATAATACCCACATGATAATACCCACATACTCTGCTGCATCATCTTAGTCCATTGTAAATTGAGACATGAAGCAATGAGCCAACACCATCTGCTGCTTGGGCATGAGCAACAACATACAAAGTCACTATCTTGGAACCAGAAGGGCAGGCATCTTAACAATCACACAGCTACCCCGCAGGGAAGTCATATAGCTGCTAGTTGGTTATAGACACTAGAACCTCCATAGGCATCCTCCTATCTGGCAGACTGGAAGCCTATAGCATGGGGGCTTAGCTCCCATGAGAACACTAGATAAGTGTTTAAAGTACCCGACAAAAACACATATACCACTTTTGCAGCCAGGAACAACAAACAACTGCTCCCAGTATGTCGTGGTCGGCATCTCTACCTCACAAGAAATCAGTAGCAAAATTTGTCGCAATCTCCTCACTCCTGATATTATTTGCAGATGGTCCTATGCGTAAATATACTCATATACAAGCAACTGTATATGAGTATATTTAGTCTGTGAAGCAACATAAAATGTCCAGGAGACATAATTTTATCTACTCTTTTAGACACAGTATATTAATTTGCCCAGGCTTTTCAACTCTAGCGGTACAACATGGGAGCGTACTCTAAAGTTTGCTCCAAATTGCAAGACCACAAAATAAAGTCCTCAGTGTTTTACCAAGCTATTTAAGGAATTACTCATAAAGATACAAATATATATTTTTGACTAGCAACTGTGGAAGAATTTCTTGACAAACAGTATCAGAAACATCCTACAGTCTTTGCACCCCCAGAACCTACACCAGACAGACAGTCCTCATTTCATAGCTGGTTATCAGGACTCACTCTAATGCAAACTGGCAACAATACACACCACAAATGATCAAATATTACTTAGATACTTTTACATAATTTATTTAATTTTATGATCCAGAAATAAAGTCACTTGACTAGCAGGCATCACATGCCTTTTAAGTTCCTTAATGTATTAACTCCATTATATTTTAACAACCCCTGTGCAAACTCTTAACATTCTCACTAGTAGAGAGTATCAAACTCTTCTGACCATACATGGATAATCCATTTAAGAACACAAGACCTCACCGTTGCTACATTTTATATCATGAAATGTTATCTAAAAAAATGCATTATACATATCATAGCCATAAACTCTACAGTAAACTAGACCCGTAAATCACCTCAATGTGTTAAAAAGGTATATATGTATATAATGGCCAATCATTACTACTACAAATTCAACATTACTGTAAACAAACATTAAAAAAAAAACCTTTCCCTCATCCTAGAGTAAACCTATTTGAAATATTCTTGCGTACAAAAATGCAGAGAATTTTCAGCCTTGTGATACATAGTGAAATATTTTTTAAGTGCTTAAAAGCTCTGTTTTCATTTACTCAAACCTTGCAAACAGACCCTGTAAAGGTCTGCCCCCCCCCCCCCCCCCCCACACACACACACACACAGCTCAAGAATACAATGCTTCTTTTAGTATGAGGTGTACTAGCCACTTACAGGCTACAGGCCTCGTTCAAATGCAATTTGGTTAATTGAATAGGGCTTTATACAAGCCCAGAGCATATTTTTTTACAGAAGTTTTTAGTTTGTGAACTTCTATCAAAAAGCAAGGTCTTCAATGACTAAAAACTTCTGTAAAAAAAAAATGTTTTCTCAAAATATCCTTTAATAACCAAAATGTGCTGGAATGTTTTTTAGGGTATAGTCCTTCCTGCCATGCATCAAGCCCTTCTCTTCTGTGATGTTGGTGTCATCAATAGCTAACTGCAGGGGAATCATCAATATACCCCTTGTGAATAGGCTCCTAACCTAACAGGCCTCAATGAGACCACAAGTCTGACTAGTCTAAGAAGTGAATTGTGCTCCTGAAATGTGTCAGACTTGTCTCAATTGGACTTAGAGAGAACCCAAAAAGACCACAAGTCAATGCAATTTTAGAATTCCAATGCTTATTATATATTATATATTATATCAGATCTTTTCAAACAAGACAAATTCTATAACTTTTGTATCAATGTTAAAACTTCTCTAAGTTCAGTATTTCATCAATTTAATGTTTATGAAAAACCTGCTTTTGTTTTCCTTTCAAGAGGTATGAAAGAACTAATAGCTCTGTTAGAGTAGTCTTTAGCTACGAAATTAGCAGCCCTGTGAGCTACTATTAGATGCTAACAATGCAATACATAACTGACCAAGCAACTGGATATTCTTTGCAGTTAAATACATTTTATATATTTGGATATATAACAGACAAACATACTCATGTACGCTAAGCTATTTTAATTTACATAACATTTATAAATCTTTATAGAGAATTCATAGTAATTGAGGTTGAAAAAAGACTTTCAGTCCATCAAGTTCAACCTTTTAAGATCTCCTCTGATCTGCAATATGCGGATTAGTTATTAATTAATTAGTTGTTAATTAGTTATTAATAGTATAGTATTTGAGGATGAATAAAGAGTTAGTCCATCAAATTCAACATTTTTAGATCTCTATTGATCTTTTTAATATGTGGATTATTTGTTATTAATTGTTAATTAATCCAGAGGAAGGCAAACAAAAAAAAAAAAAATTGAAACTTTGCCAATTGTCTCATAAGGGGGAAAAAAAGCAAAATTCCTTCCTGACCCCAGAAACTGGCGATCAAATTTCTCCCTGGATCAATATTCCTTCGCTAGTTATCTAGGATAACCTTGAATGCCCTCTTTATTCAAAAATATATCTAACCCCTTTTTGAAGTTATCTATCGAATTTGCTGTGACCACCTCCTTTGGTAGAAAATTCCACAGTTTAACCACCCTAACTGTGAAGAACTCTTTTCTTTGTTTAAGGTGAAATCTTTTTTCCTCTAACCTCAAAGGATGTCCTCTTGTCAGTTGAAAATCTCTTGCTACAAAAAGTTCACTTGACAAAGCCTTATATTGACCCAGGATGTATTTAAATAACGTAATCATATCCCCTCGTAGACACCCATTTTCTAGCGAAAATAAGTTTAACTCGGTTAGTCTTTCTTCATAACTTAGCCCCTCCATTCCTCTTATTAGTTTTGTACTCAAAATTGGGCAAATTGTACTCCATCCATATTCCGAATGAGGGCGTACTAGGTATTTGTATAGTGGTAGAATTATATTTGCTTCCCTTGCTTCTATACCCTTCTTAATACATGCTAATATTTTAGTTGCCTTTGCAGCTGCTGCTTGGCATTGAGCACTGCTACCTAGGTGGTTGTCCACTAGTGCTCCCAAATCCCATTCAATATCTGATACCGCTAGATTAGCTCCATTAAGATTATAAATTGCATGGTTATTTTTCTTTCCCAAATGCATAACCTTACATTTATTTGTGTTAAATCTCATCTGCCATTTAGCCGCCTATTTCTCTAATTTATGCAAATCTATGTGTAGGGAAAGTACATCATTATTTGATTTAATTAACTTGCACAATTTAGTGTCATCAGCAAAAATGGAGACACTACTTTCGAGTCCTACTTCTACGTCATTAATAAATATGTTAAAAAGGAGAGGACCTAATACTGAACCCTGAGGAACCCCACTTACCACATTAGTCCAATCGGAGTATGTTCTATTTACAACAACCCTTTGCTTCCTGTCTTTTAGCCAGCTCTCAATCCATGAGCAGATATTAACTGCAATTCCTGTATCCATTAGTTTGCTCAAAAGTCTCACATGAGGCACTGTATCAAAAGCCTTTGCAAAATCCAAAAAGTTGCCCTGATCCAAGTTCCTTCTAACCTCCTCATAGAAACTAATAAGATTGGTCTGACATGACCTATCCGTCATAAATCCGTGTTGACTGCTACCTATGATCTTGTTCAAATAGACATATTCTTGTATTCTGTCCCTTATTAACCCTTCTAAAAGCTTCCCAACTACAGATGTCAGGCTCACTGGTCTATAATTCCCCGGATTTGCTCTTGCTCCCTTCTTAAATATAGGTATCACCTCTGCTTTTCTCCAGTCATCTGGTAGAGACCCTGTAGTGAGTGAGTCTTGAAAGATTAGATATAATGGTTTGGCTATTACAGAACCCACCTCCCTCGGTACCCTTGAATGTATTCCATCAGAACCTGGGGCTTTATTAACATTTATTTTCTCCAATCCCTTTTGGATTTCTTCGTGCGTTAACCAATTATTGAGTGATGGTAGTGTAGCCTCATTATGTTGCAGTGTCCCAACCACTGGTATCTCCCTTGTGTATACCGACGAAAAGAACCTATTTAGCTCATCTGCCTTTTCCTGGTCACTAATTATCAGATGGCATGTGTCACATTGTAATGTTCCTATAGCTTCCTTCCTCACCTTTTTACCATTAATATATTTAAAAAATATTTTAGGGTTAGTCTTACCTTCCTTTGCAACTGACTTCTCATTTTCTATTTTAGCCAGCCTAATAGCCCTTTTGCAAGCCTTGTTGATTTCCTTATAGTCACATAAAGCTGCCTCTGTTCCCTCCTTCTTGTATAATTTAAATGCATGTTTCTTTTTCCTCATCATGATCTTTAAGTCATTGTTAAGCCACATGGGATGTGATTTACTCCTATTAATTTTATTTCCACATGGTACATGCCGATGAGTATGTTTATTTAGTAAGGATTTGAATGTTGTCCATTTATTTTCAGTATTTTTCCCTGTAAGTTCTTTGTCCCAGTCAATATTTAGTATTGCTGCCCTTAGCCCATTAAAGTTAGCCCTTTTAAAATTTTGAGTTTTTGTTGGCCCCTTACAATTCTGTTTTTTGTATTCAATCTCAAATGAGACTGTGTTGTGATCACTGTTCCCCTATGTTAACATTTGATATTATATCAATATTACTCGTGATGACTAAATCCAAGATGGCCCAATTTCTAGTAGTTTCTTCTATTACTTGAGCCAGATAATGATCCCTGAGTGTACTCAAGAACTTGATCCCCTTAGCTGAGCTGCTGGTCTCATTTATCCAGTTTTTTTCAGGGTAATTAAAGTCTCCCATTATTAGAACTTGCCCATGCTTAGTTGCATTTCCAATCTCTAACAATAATTGTATTTCCTCACTTTCAAATATATTTGGGGGTTTATAGCATACTCCCACCAATATGCGTTTAGAATTAGCTCCTCCACTATTTAGCTCAACCCACAAAGATTAAATGTTGCTGTTAGTTCCAGCATAAATATCTTCTCTGACTATAGGCTTAAATTCAGGCTTAACATACAGACAGATCCCACCTCCTCTTTTATAATTTCCCCAATCTTTCCTAAATAGGTTATAACCATCCAAATTAACAGTCCAGTCATGAGATACATCCCACCATGTTTTAGTAATGCCTATTAAGCCCCATTTTTCTTGAACTGCTAATAATTCTAGCTTGCCCATTTTCTCAGGCAAACTTCTTGCATTAGCAAGCATACACTTTATGTTGCTATGGCTCTGCCGTTGTAAAGTGCTTGCCACTGTATTTGAGGCCCCTATTATTACCTCCCTACTGTCTATTGTAACCCTCCCCCTTCTCCTCCCCCATGGGTAACTAATTCATCCCTTTTCCTCTCTACCCTTTTTACCCCAATACTTCTATATAGACCCCTTCCCCCACCTACAAGTTTAAAAACTCCCCCAGCCGTTCTACCATCCTGTCCCCTAGCACAAAAGCTCCCTCATCACTAAGGTGCAATCCATGCCAGCAATAGAGATTGTACCCAAGTGAGAAGTCAGCCCAGTGCTCTAAAAACCCAAAACCCTCTGCACTGCACCACTTTTTTAGCCACACATTAACCTCTCTAAGCTCCTTCTGTCTCCCTGGGCTAGCATGTGGCCCTGGTAGTATCTCAGAAAATACTACCTGGGAGGTCCTTGCTTTAAGCTTATTCCCTAGTTCTCTAAAATCATTCTTTAGGACACTCCTTCTTCCACTAACTTTGTCATTGGTACCAATGTGTACCAAGACCGCCGGTTCATTACCAGCCCCTCCCAATAATTTATCCACCCGATCCACAACAGGCCGAACCCGAGCACCCGGGAGACAGGAAACTGTTCGATTGCTGGGATCTGGGTGACAAATCCCCCTGTCTACCTTCCTAATAATAGAGTCCCCTACCACCAAAACATGTCTGTAGCTCTGCCTATGCTGCTCTCCCACTCCTCCAGTAGAACTGTTCTCCCGGCTGTTAGAGGGAACAGCTCTATCTGGCATTGCCATTCCTGAATGGACTTTCCCAACAATTTTACTCAATCTGGCAAATCTGTTGGTGTTTGCCAACTCAGAACTGGCCTGCCTCCTCCGGTTCCCCCAGATTCCCCTTCTAACTGCAACCCAGCTACCTCCCTGGACATCCTCACTAGCCCCAGCTCCACCCTTCATGCTAGGCCCAGCTAAACTGTGCTCCGTGAGCACCAACTCCCTTTCCAGTGGAGCAATATCACTAAGTGCTGCAATTCTCTCCAATTTGAGCTTCCAGAGAGGCAACATGCCCACACCTCTCACAGAGGTATGGATCCTGAATCATCTGTTCTAGCAGTGCATACATGTGGCAGGATGTACACTGAGTGAGGTTGCCACTGGACTGACTCATGATTATCAGTTACAAAAATACAGTGAGAAAACAAATCAATGTATTTGTATAAAGATTGCTTTTCTACACCTTAACCCAAACAAAACAGAAAAAAAACACATGTTTGTTTTCTGTTTTTTCTTATAATACCCCTTTCCTTTGAATTCCCTTCTTTTATTCAATCTCCTACACACTATTTACACTTACACTAGAAATGATTGCAAGCACCAAAGCTTGCGCTTCCCTTGTTAAAATAGACCCTGCACACTCACCTATACAATGATAAATGAGCACAGGACAGAAAACACTGCCCTGCCTCACAGAACTGATTCAACAGAACATGACAAAATGCACACAGATAAACCTTTACACAGGCCAAGCCACACACACTCTCACTTGGACCTGGATTACAGCCCAGAGGAAAGAAAACACTGCACTGATTTACAGAACTGATTCAAACAGAACCTCACACAAATGCACACAGATATACCTTTACACAGGCCAAACCACACTCACTCTCACCTGCGCACTGATTACAGCAACAGGACAGAAAACACTGCAAAAAAAAAAAAAAAATATATATATATATATATATATAAAATGACACATTTATACTGTAAAAAGTCTTCAAACAAAAAAAGCAATTCATGCAAGATTTATTTTAATGAATATTTTATATTTTACAGTTTGATCCACCAGACAAAAGAATTTATTTTTCTCTTTCACAATACAATATATCAACTCTGTCTCCATAAAAAATATTTTATTAATAAAAGTTTTTCCCTAATTTTACAAGTAATGAAAATGCCTGTCTGAAATATTCACTTGGCTAATTTTTAATACAATATCTGTACATAAAGCTACAAAGATGTCAGCACTAATTGTATATATGACATTAAAATCGACATGCAATTAAAGAGAGAAAATACAGCATCAAAAATGAAAAACAAATCTGTACATCTGGATTAAAAAAAAGAGCTAGTCCTATAAATGAAACATAGGAAGCACCTTATTAACAGTTTTAGTCTATAAATGAAGTGAATTTTAATTAGTTACAGATATGACCTGTCTCAGCCTGAAACTTCATCTCATCTCTCCTAAGAGGGAAGGTGTCAATGAGAGTAAAGAGATCTGCATTGTTGACAGGAAAAGCGTATCTCTCCTTGTCCACACCGTGTTTGTCCAAAACCACCATATGATACTTGCTTTCAGAAATTCTCAGGAGCAACCTAGAGAAGAGATAATATTATAAGGCCTAAGACCATGGTAATTCAAAGCTTGAAGACTTCTCTGCAATACTTATGCTGGTCATACACTAAATTATGTTAGCTTTTAGATATGAATTTCTTCATAATAATAGATAAAACTAATTCACAAAAATATCACTTAATTTTCAAAATCACCCTTATTTCATATTCCATGTAGGCCCCTCTCCATCTTAATTATTCTGGCCTTTTTAAATCTGTGTTAAAGGATCAAAGTGGTCAAATGTATTCTATATGGTCTTTTGAATGACTAAACTTAATAATGCTTTTAGGAAAAAAAAAAGTACAAAAAATATAAAGAACCTTAATTTGTAACTGTTATATGCAACTAGCGACTTGCCCGTCAAAAATGACGGCAATACAAAGTGAAGCCTGGCAATGCTGTTTGCCACATAATGGGAGCCTCTCCCCTCTACTTTCCTGGCCTCACAATGAACGCCTTTGCCGCTCATCACAGGCCTCGTAATGAGCACCTTTGGCACTCATTGCGGACCTCCCCCCCCCCCCCCCACCTCTCCCACCGTCTACTTTACTGGCCTTGCGATGAGCGCCTTTGGAGCTCATTGCAAGTCTCTCCCCTTGTCTACCTACTCCCTTGTGTCTCACTTCCCCCCTCCTCTCCCTCCTTTGTGTCTCCTTTCCCCCTCCTCTCCCTCCCTTGTATCTCCCCCTATGTTTTTACCCCCCTCTCCCTCCTGTGTCTCTTACTCCTCCCCTGTGTCTCTCTCCCCCCTCCCCCTCCCATGTGTCTCTTTCCTCCCTGTCCCCCCTGTGTCTGTTCCCACCTCCCTCATGTCTCTCCCCCATTTGGTTTCCCCGTATCTCTTTCCCCCCTCTCCTTCTGTGTCTCTTTCACCCCCTCTCCCTCTGTGTCTCTTTCCCCCCTCTCCCTCTGTGTCTCTTCCCCCCTATCCCTCCCGTGTCTCTTTCCCCCTTTGTCTCTTTACCCCCTCTGTCTCTTCCCCCCTCTCCCTCCCTGTGTCTTCCCCCCTCTGTGTCTCTTCCCCCTCCCCCCTTTGTCTTTCTCCCCTCCCCTTCTCTGTGTCTCTTTCCCCCCTGTGTCTCTTCCCCCCCGTGTCTCTTCCCCCTCTGTGTCTCTTTCCCCCCTCTCCCCCCTGTGTCTCTCCCCCAGGTGTCTTTCCCCCCTACCTCTTTGTCTCTTCTACCCCCTCTCCCTCTGTGTCTCTTCCCCCCTCTCCCTCTGTGTCTCTTTCCCCCTCTCCCTGTGTCTCTTTCCCCCTCCCTCTGTGTCCCTTCCTCCCTCCCTCTGTTTCTCTTTCCCCTCGCTCTCCCTATGTGTCTCTTCCCCCCCCCCCCCCCCACCCTCTCTCTCTGTGTCTCTTCCCTCCCCTTGGGCACCACGCATGCACGGATCACGTCGGGCTCTGATCATGCACTGCTCATGCCGCGCATTGCATACGCTCAGATCACATTGCGCTCTACGAATTCGCAGATCATGACACGCGCTGCGCAGGAGCGGCTCACGTCGCGTGTGATCCGATCGCCTTTGCAATAGGATCGTTGTCAAACTGAGATTTGTCACAAAGTGTGACGACGAATTGCTGTTTGACAATTATAATATCTGATTATTCTTTATTATGAGCTTCTTCAAATCTTCTTCCACAATGTGAAGTTGAGCATAAACTTAAATGATAGATCCCAATGCAGCATAATTGCATATAAAACAGAGTATATTTTAAATATTGGAATATTTAGCTTAAATGTCTATTTTAATCAACCCTACTTATAGAATGCATGATGCAATGGCATTGATAGTTTTATCTGGAGGAATGTAGTGATATATAGACCAAATATCAGTTTTACCATAAGAGTGCTTAGTAATCTTCATAGTGACTTCAAAGACTACTTTTGAAATAGATATAAACTTTTTCTTCTTAGGTTTTAGCACTAATAATTGTTTTGTCTAAATTGGCTTACATTAAATCAAAAAAACAATGTCTCCATGTGACTTAAGTTTTTCAACAGCATAAAAACACGTGAGATAAATGTATAACTAACTGATATTCAGGGTGCAGATTATTGTAGTAGTTGGTATAAACCCTGAGCAGGATCAGAATTAAATGTTTGGCTAAGATTGACTTTGTTTAGAAATTAAAAAAGCTTAGGGATTTAAAATAATTTTACATGCAAATATTTTTTTTCTCTGTTAACCATACCTTAGTTGTAACCCTAGTGCTGGCGGCAGAAGTCTGCGTCCTATTCTTCCAATGTATGTTGGATACACACCGAATAATTCAATAACTGTCACATGTCGTAGATCCAGGCCACATTGGGCTTGCTAATGAGCAACAGTTAAAAAATGGGGAAAAGATTCATAAAGTTTAAGTGTTAAAGAATGTAAGATCATTAATATTGTAACATTTAATAGAACTATGCTTATAAGAGGCATTTTTATTCCAATAAAAACCATGTCATATCAACCATATCAAATTCACTTTTTTGTAATTTACACATTTTCAGAATGGACACTTGTGACAACACTTGCACAGGGCTGCACTGGATCAGTTATATGCTTGAATACAGAGCTGGTGTTTAAGCACTACATTGCATTAGATATGGTAATCAGATAGGCTGCATGCATTAATTATCTTAGAAAATAACAAGCGACCACTAAGGGGAAATATATAGAAATTCCAAAACAGGTTCAGAAAAAAGCAATACTGCAAAGCTTGCTATTTTTTCAAAGTTATTTTATACAGATTTATGTAACTTCACCTATGATACACGATGATTCATATAAGGTGATTAATATGTCCAAGTAATGTTTGGTTCATTCTGTTTTGATTTTTTTATCAAGTTGCAAACAACATTTCTAATTACAATGACTATGTTTTGGTGCACTTTTATTCTGATTTGGCAAGAACAAATACATTTACAGTTAGCATGCATAATTTGATACTTTCTTACCTGAAGCATTCCAACTTGCAATCTATAGTATAGATCTGCCGCAGTAGGAGTCGATATGATTACCAATCTTCTTTTCTCATAAAACTGATCCAGAAATTCTGCTGCATCTCTTATTCCAACATTGATGTTCATAACTGCATAATGTAAAGAATGATAAATAATTACATTAAATATACGAATATATAAAAATCATTAGCTATTGTCATATAGGTTCCCTTTACTTAAATGAGCAACTTTATGCATTCACATAATTAATATTATCTAACACTGTTTCTCATTAAACTCCTGGTCTTGGCTCAGTCATTTTCATATACTCTCCTGTCTCCCTTTGTCTGACATTTCCTTGTCAATGCTTCTGTCCTTATTCATAACTTTCTTGCTTCTCACTCACATCTTCATTTACCCGTCACTTCTTCTTCGTAGGTTTTCATTTAAGTGATAAAACAGAGATTTCAAATATGGTAAAATTTTAAACTAAGTATAATAAGAAGTACTTTTATCAGTTGAATATTATTTTAAAAGGATGATGAGGGGAACATTAGTATCACAGTACATCAAAAGGCTATGGCCACCAACAACCTTCTACCAGGGGCGGATCTATCGCCGCTGCAACCGGTGTGTTGCACCAAGGCCCTTGCTCCATGAGGGGCACAATGCTGTCTCCCCCCTTCCCCCAGAGCCCCCTCGGCAGCACCATTCAGAGCCCAGCAGCCTCATTCACCCATCTCCTCTTACTTGCGCACTGTGGTCCCTGGTCCGGTTCCCATTAGTCAGAGGTTGGATATCCTTACCCTGCCGGCACTTCATATTGCAGGGACCACAGTGGAGGGGTCTGAATGGGTCTGCTGGGGGCTGAATGGTGCTGCTGATGGGTTATGTGTCTGCTAGGGGTTTGTGAGGATGAATGGGTCTGCTGGGGGGTGAATGGGTCTGCTGGGGGGTTGTGAGGCTGAATATGGCTGCTGGGGGGTTGTCGGGCTGCTGGGGATGAATGGGGCTCCTAGGCTCCTTATGGGGCTGCTGGGGGGGCTGAATGGTGTTGCTGGGGGTGAAAGGTGCTGCTTGGGGGGTGAAATGGGCTGCTGGGAGTTAAATGGTGTTCCTGGGGGGTTGTGGGGCTGAATGGTGCTGCTGGGGGGTAAATGGGGGGGGGGTTGAATGGGGCTGCTGGGGTGTTATGGGGCTCAATAGTGCTGCTGGGGTTTGGGTGAATGGTGCTATTGGGGGGCTGTGCGGTTATGGCTGCTGGGGGGAGGCTGAATGGTGCTACTGGGGGAGGGTGAATGGGGCGACTGGGAGGGGTTGGGGCTGAATGGTGCTGCTGGGGGGTTGGTCAAAGGGGCTGCTGGAAGTTGAATGGTGTTGCAGGTGGGGTTGTGGGGCTGAATGGTGCTGCTGGGGGGGCGAATGGGGCTGTTGGGGGGTTGTGCGGCTGAATGATGCTGCTGGGGGGCTGTGGGACTGAATGGGACTGCTGGGGGGGTTGCAGGGGTCCACTGCGCTATAGAAAAGGAACATGTTAACATAAAATATTTTTTTTTCAAAACAACTTTGTTTAAATATATATGAATATATATATATATATATATATATATATATATATATATACACACACTGTATATTTGGCACTGGAGGTGGACCGGGGGCGGGTAAAAACTTTTTTTTGCCCCTCCTACTTGGGGAGGGGGGGGGCTCCATTCACTAGCTCTGCCACTGCCCCACTGCCTTCTGCATTGTAATAGTCAGCATCCTGAACACCTTTAGTGAGTAGGACAGTATTTAAGGATTTGCAGAAATTCAGTGATGATTTTTATAACAAAGGCAAATGAACTTCGGTTAAAATTTAAAAAACAAAGGGTATACCAAAGAGTTGGCAATGAGCTATACAGACATGCTTGGAATAAAAAAGCAGGATCATAACAGATCAGATTCTCTGGGACCTATACAAAAGAATGGAAGGAAATTAGGTCAGTTTTATCTAAACATTGTGATGCCTGAAAGCTGATGAAGATATCAGGGACATTATAACTCCAGTAGCAACTGTCACATATAGTAAATCTAAAATTTTTTTAGATGTCTTGGTAAACAGCCATTATCACAAAATACATTGGTTAAGCAATCTGTCGGAGGGTTTGTACAAATGTGGAATAAAGTGTGTACTACATGAATTCTTAAACTGTAAAACTACAGGAGCACGGGTGTAGAAGCCTACACCCATGTACAGGAGTAAAACAACAAGCCAGTTCAGAAGAAGAATCCTTGAGCACATTAGGACAATCCCAAAACAATCTTGATACACTAATTTCTATAATTTCTAGACATATTAACATGTATCAAAAAGAAAATAGCAATATATTAAGTTTTGTGCTATCGAAAAAGTGAGATCAGGTCCAATAAAAGGTGACCTGGAGAAAGCAATATTAAAAAGCAAAGGTAGATAGATAATTACACTGAAAGCACAATCTCCCAGAGGTCTAAATTAGGGTTTCTCATATAGTGCATTTTTGTAAATATTGAGGATATGGTTATACTGTATATCATCATGTTAAAAATACACTGATCTAGCTAGAGGTACTTGTTTTAACTTATGGCTATTTTATTGAATAGAAACTTAACTATAGAACTAAATATACTATAGAAATGTAAAGAGTTAAAATATTACATTCAGTTTGCTAATTAAATAAGTCCTAATTAAATTTGGCATCTTAATTTTAAGATGATTATGCAAATATTTGTGGACAATATGAATATTTTCTTATATATCTTGGGTTAATAACTAAGGCATCATTGGGATATTTCTAAGTTTTCTCAAGATGTCTTTTCACAATATAGTCATTGAAATATGTGTTTGGTTACCATATTCAAAAGGTCTTTAGTGTGATTCATAATTGTGAATACTTTATCAGAAATCGGGAATACCATATTGTGAGTGTAATAATTGTATTAAGGGGTCATTATATTTCTTTTTCTCTTTTTTTGACCAATATCGCATATAAAGAGTTAATAATTTCAACATAGCCACATGTATAAAAGGACAGCATCGTACACTTCCACCTTCTCTTGACAAAAATCATGTAAGATGGTGAGACGTATGTGGTAAATAATAGTTGTTACCTAATTCTTCAGTGATAGAAGGAGAAGCATAATTATGTGTATTCTAGAAACTGAAAACAATCTTGAAGATCTATGAGGGTAATTTCTTAACTCAATTTATCAACGTAGTAGGGCAATTTGGGACAAAGATGCACCTTCCATTTAGGAGGAAACTATGTTGGGTCTTCGCTTACTATACAGTTTGTATATCATTAGATATATTGCGCTTTATGGAATTGTTTTATATTTAACCAAGGGAGACTTTGTTTTTCTGATCTATTTTTTTTAATTTTAATTAATGCAGATCCCACATTAAGGAAAACCAATAGAGATTTTGTCAGTTTAATCACCCTCTTATCTCTCCCTTTTACTCCATTATAACTCACAAGACCAGGTATACTTGGCCATAGTAAAAATCAGAATGCAGCAACAGAAATAATTGCATATAAAATTTAACTTACAATAAAAGTTGTGTTTATTTGTTTGCTTTATAAAAACTATCTTGACCAATGTTTACTTATTCTTAAGACCTTACAGAAAAAATCTGACCACAGTGGTAATTTAAAAGACCACTGTATGGACAAAAAAAGGCATACTGTCCGTGTAGGCAATATGCGAAAGAACGAGAAATTAGCAATTTATTAAAAAAACTTAAACTTTGTTTTCATTTTTATTTCTTGACTCCATTTGCAGCTCTGATCAAGCACTACATTCATCCTTTGCTGCTGAGTCACTCTAGGAGGATCACATATAATAGCTGTCAAACTGCGAGTTGTCGTCACGCTTGCGAACCATAGAAGTATCGCAAAGCGAGGCGAGCAGTTGAGGCATTGAAACACGCGGGTCTTAGACAGAAATGATCGGTGAAGGTGCTCCTGCGATTCTTGCAAAGCAAGGCGGGCCTTTGTGGCATTTAATATTGAGAGAGTTACTTTTCTTGAATGTATTAATGAAATTGTTCTTTAAAAGTTTTATCTATAAATGTGAAAAACATCCATGATGTAATTGCACAAATACAGCTGATTTGATGGTATGAATGCCACATATTCTCCAGCAATCATGGAAGAACAGAACACTGCTCCACTGCTGATAAGAGTTATGAGGAGTGCTTTTGTATTGCTGTCATTAATCTGCAACTGTATTACAGGCCTATTTGGAGAGGAAAATGAAATAAAGGAACTGTAAGCATTTCATACCATACAATAAAAAATGAACAAAGGAGCTAGCAAATGTTGATTGATTTAACAGCTATAACCCACTGCTAATCCTGTGAGCTGCCTGAGGATAAAGGATGACTGCTCTTGTCAGCAACAGCAGGGAAACTCCGAGCAATGTTTTATGGTATCCCACTTCTGTTCTAACAAGCTGGAGATCACATGAAATATATGCACGGCACTGGAACAATTGGCACACACTGTGCAAAGCAAGATAGAGGCATTATGATAATGGCCTATGTATGCCTACCTTTTAAGCTGCAATTTACTGCAAAATGTTAATTACAGGATGCAGTAATTGATATCATATTGTGCTGCTTATGGGTATGGGCTGATGAAGAGGCAATGGGGAAATTCCATTATGAATCAGCTTTTTAGGATGCTGTTTCCCTAAACAGAATTCTGTTGTAAACAATAATTTTAGCTTCAGCTACATGCTATTGGACTGCTGATACAAATAAGTTGAGGAGTATGATATGGAGATGTCTTTTTTTTCCCATTGGTCTAACATTTAGCATTCTAGGAAAAGCTAATGGGATGCACCTCTTTCTGTTGAAGTAGATTGACTAAGATGGCTATTAAGAGCTGTGATAGATTGCAGGCCATAGCAGTACTTCAAATGAGGTCTACAACATTTGCACTAACTCTCTGTCTTCTATCTGATTCCTAACAGTTGTATATCAGCCACCCATGGCTAATATCTTATGTAATGTATTACAATAGAAAGCAGCGAATATATATCTGTATATTAGAAAAAAACAGTGAGATATTGGAGCAATGAGATATTACAGTAATAAACACATTCATAACATTTTGGTAATAACTATTAGTGGATATATAGTAATAAATAGTTTATTGTGGCAATAGACAATTTTCACATTGAAATACTAAATAGCTATTTTATGGTGGATGGAGATAAGAGAAACGACAACACCCTGAAGGCGATCACTTCAGACAAGATCAAGGTTACTAGGAAACAGAGAGGCATAGTGTCTGCTTTGTATGCCCTTGGTGGTCAAGCACATCCTCTTCATTGGCTTATATCCCTTTGTCAAGTGTAAAACAATACTTGAAAGCGCTAATATTAAAATTCTCCATTGGTATAATTTAGAGACATGCAAAGCTCTCCTTATCTTCAAAGTAAAATATTTCACCAAGTATCTATTAAATTGTACTGTTTTAATTTGTTGTATGTTGCCTTTCCCATAGTATTAGAACATTCAATAAATTATTCACGTTATTTATTTATTTACATTTGTATATAGAGCCTTTATCATTTTATGAGAAATAAAATATTTAAACCCTAGTTCCCTCTCTCTCCTTCCTCACCCCTCCGTCCACTACTCAGAAGATAAGCACATGAACTCAGGCTCCAAGTCAGCCAATGCAAGAGTGCTGTTGCTACATTGGAATATGTCATTACTTGGAGTAGACAAGGAAATGCAGAATGTCATTGCATTTCATTTCAAGTGCAGTTAGTAGCATTGACTTGAAAAATGTTTACAGTATAATCATGGCTCTTTTTGGAATGCAAAATAATTAAAGGATCACAAATTCTTTGTATATTGACCTTCAGCATCATTTAGATCTCATTAAAATATGTGGAAATAGTTTTAGAATTTTTGAAATTTAACTTTTTTTTTGTTGATTTATCTTATTGCTGTACCGAAAGTGAGTTCTGGTGTTATACTTACATGTGCACGTTGGGTCTTCTCCGGACCAGGCCATATTAAACTGGCAGACACGGGCTGGGCTTCCTTGCAACTCGTAGCCTCCAACACAAAAGTAGTCACAGGTCGTTCCGTAATTATCTCCAGCCCCAGAACATTTGATGTATCCATTTTCTGGAGCATTCAGTTTAGCACAGCGCCTGACTTGGTGGAAACGCATAATAATTATAGAGAACTAATAAATAGTTCACTGTAAAAATACATTGAAAAGATAATGTAGCATAAACAGCATGTTTCTGCCGCACAAGTACACCATAGGCCCATATTGTCAGCATATTGAGTACGAGTACAGGTGGCTTAATCAGTGGCTCGTTATTTTAAATGTACTTATTTATGCCATACAAGCTTTATAACTAGTTAGGTTCAGGCCTTTTGGGACTGGAATTAGACAAGTCTGATTTATTGTATTTATTTATTGTAGTATGCTTAAAAGCAGTGGTTCCCAAACTAGTTCTCAGAGATGCCCAGACAGATCAATGTTTGATCTAACCCCTATTTGAAAGGAGATGAGGCAAACTGAGGGATAATAACCCATGGAACATAATTACTTTAGAATAGGGTTATTCCTAAATCTGGCCTAGGGACTGGTTTGAAAACCACTACATTAAAAATTATGCAAACAGATAACAGACTTTCGAAACTGTAACAGCTATACTATAATATGCAATACACTTTGTAATTTTCATTTATGTGTCAATGAATCGTGACATGTGCTTTCACATATTTAAAGGGACACAGAACATTTAAAATAATATGGTTTAAACATTACCAAAGTTGTATTTTACATGTAAATCCACGATAATGATCATTTAATGTTTTTCAAGTAAAGTTTGTTTGCTAGGCATAGGGTATTAAAAATAGTATGCAATTTAAAATAAATAAAGGTTCACATTTTTTCTTAGCTTTTGAATTGTGTATTTTCTCTTCAAGCAGAGCTAAGTATCTCCTCCTACCCGGAGCATGACCAGCTCTGTCTGAGTGCTGGACTATCATGGAGGCTAGAAGCTGGCTGGGCTTATCCCACTGGCTCAGCCCCTGCTCATGACATCATTAGCTCTGCACCATTGCCTACACAGAGGTAACAGCTCTATTGTAACATGCTTGCAGCTGCCCCATAGGCCACACCCACTGCATGAACCATCATAGCCCCACCCCCTTCACTGAACATGCTCAGTCTGAAGAAGAACCTAGACTGGTCAGACTTAATCTGATAAACACAGGCAAAAGGAGATAAACAGCTACGCTTGAGGAGAAACATACAGTTTAAAAGCTAAGAACATGTTTTATTTGAAATTGCATACTGTCTTTAATAGCATATGCCAGGCAAACAAACATATGGGCTTTACTTGTAAATGCTGTACAGTGGTTTTTGTATTAGAGTTATAGTAAAATAATGAAGCTTCACACAGCCTCTACCATTGTACAATATACTTGATTGGATATTGTACAGTGTGTTTAAGCTGCTTACATACCTCTGACTTTCACAGTAAATTTACATGAAGCTTTATTCTCAGCTCTATCAAATACAGTGTACTGAATTTTGTGGATCCCTTCTGGAAAATCAGAGCCTGATGGCAGTCCTTTCAAAATCACACTGAAAGAAAGCAAACGCACAAAACATTAACAGTGATTTTTTTCCTCCCACCTGAACTTATACCAATTAAATCTTTTTTCTTTTTTTTTATCATAATGATAATCAGAGCAGATCATCTGTTTTATATCAAGATATTCTGCAACATTCTGCTGCTGCTATTTGTACATGGCTCCTGTATAATAAAACAATTCTATATTTATGGGGGAGTGGACTCATCCATTGGAGTGACAGCAGAAATTACCAATGTGGACAAGTCCTGGCAACAGAGGGTGTAATAACAATTGTTCTTCTTCATTAGAGATCACTTCCCTTACTAACACTTGTTTTGGGCACTCGATAGGATGTGTAAACGCCCTATCATTTTCATGACAGATTACTAATGGTATCATGAATAGGTCTCCTATTCTTCTAATATATTCATTCTATCTACCATCTGTTTCATTTTACATTTATATTCACTCACATAGCGTTGATTGACACTAAATACAATATTCCTTTACAATAAAAAAACAAGCTTGATTCAGACAGAATTAGGGAACTGAGTATATATATATATATATATATATATATATATATATATATACAGTTGCAAGCAAAAGTATGTGAACCCTTTGGAATGATATGGATTTCTGCACAAATTGGTCATAAAATGTGATCTGATCTTCATCTAAGTCACAACAATAGTCAATCACACTCTGCTTAAACTAATAACACACAAAGAATTAAATGCTACCATGTTGTTATTGAACACACCATGTAAACATTCACAGCGCAGGTGGAAAAAGTATGTGAATTCCTAGACTAATGACATCTCCAAAAGCCTTGCTGTTCATCAGTCCACGGTAAGACAAATTGTGTATAAATGGAGAAAGTTCAGCACTGCTGCTACTCTCCCTAGGAGTGGCCGTCCTGTAAAGATGACTGCAAGAGCACAGCGCAGACTGCTCAATGAGGTGAAGAAGAATCCTAGAGTGTCAGCTAAAGACTTACAAAAGTCTCTGGCATATGCTAACATCCCTGTTAGCGAATCTACGATATGTAAAACACTAAACAAGAATGGATTTCATGGGAGGATACCACAGAGGAAGCCACTGCTATCCAAGCAAAACATTGCTGCACGTTTACAGTTTGCACAAGAGCACCTGGATGTTCCACAGCAGTACTGGCAAAATATTCTGTGGACAGATGAAACTAAAGTTGAGTTGTTTGGAAGAAACACACAACACTATGTGTGGAGAAAAAGAGGCACAGCACACCAACATCAAAACCTCATCCCAACTGTGAAGTACGGTGGTGGGGGCATCATGGTTTGGGGCTGCTTTGCTGCGTCAGGGCCTGGACGGATTGCTATCATCGAAGGAAAAATGAATTCCCAAGTTTATGAAGACATTTTGCAGGAGAACATAAGGCCATCTGTCCACCAGCTGAAGCTCAACAGAGGATGGGTGTTACAACAGGACAACGACCCAAAGCATAGAAGTAAATCAACAACAGAATGGGTTAAACAGAAGAAAATACGCCTTCTGAAGTGGCCCAGTCAGAGTCCTGACCTCAACCCGATTGAGATGTTGTGGCATGACCTCAAGAAAGCGATTCACACCAGACATCCCAAGAATATTGCTGAACTGAAACAGTTCTGTAAAGAGAAATGGTCAAGAATTACTCCTGACCGTTGTGCACATCTGATCTGCAACTACAGGAAACGTTTGGTTGTAGTTATTGCTGCCAAAGGAGGTTCAACCAGTTATTAAATCCAAGGGTTCACATACTTTTTCCACCTGCACTGTGAATGTTTACATGGTGTGTTGAATAAAAACATGGCAACATTTAATACTTTGTGTGTTATTTGCTTAAGCAGACTGTGATTGTCTATTGTTGTGACTTAGATGAAGATCAGATCACATTTTTTGACCAATTTGTGCAGAAATCCATATCATTCCAAAGGGTTCACATACTTTTGCTTGCAACTGTATGTGTATATATATATATATATATATATATATATATATATAGTTAGTAAATAAATAGTACATCTGTGTTCACATTTGAATTTGAAGTTAAAAAGCCTGCTTCCAGCTCAGAATTCCGAGAAAATCAGTTATTACACTGCATTCTGGGAAGCTAAGCTGGGACATGCAAATGTGCCCATACTTCAATCCATAGCCATTATTAAACATGGCTCCCTTTAAGTTTATGCATGCTGTATTACATAGCTTTAATGCAGCGTTTTTCAAAAAAGGTTTCCTTGAATATTTAATTTCTACTTCCTCAGGTAGTAGAAGACAGCAGAGAAAAAACATATCAGAACAATAGGTTTGTGGCAGATAAAACTGACAATGCTTTATACAGGACTAATGAAAAGCTCTTTTGGTTACAGACACAACTTCCTTAGAAAGAAGCAAACAGAATCATGTGAAAAAAGAAAATGAAACACAACAGTAAAGAATAATTGCGTATAAAATGTTGTCAATTTAAATGTTTAGTTTAGTTAAGGACTATATGGAAAAAAATAAAATAAAATGACCACAGCAGTCCTTTCACACATGCTTTACAAACTTCTTGCCATTTGAAATACTGCACAAAAACAACATGTTGAGAGAGAAAAAATAAGAATGAATAATACTATTCAGATGTAACAGAGCATCGGTACTATAGCTGAAGTTGCGGTGAGTAAAATGATTTGTTGCTCTCTGCAATCACAAAGATGTGCACAAAGATTTCCCTTTTTTAATGAGGTCCAGTGCTTTGGGGAATCCTAAGGTTCCCCTTACAGAGACGATACATCATACAGGATGTGGAGAGATCTGGAACGTATATAGCCAGGGGCATTATTTTAAAAATGTAATTCATTGTTCTATTCCTCAGAACTATACACTAAAGTTATAAGGGCTGGTTGTGCTTGCTAAAAATAAAAGCCTCCTACAGCGTTTATTTCCAACCCTCTTCTCAAGGAACCCCTCTGCTAAGTCATGATTTAGGTTTAACAATGTGTAAATACAGGTGAGGCAATCAGTCTCCATGGCATGTTGGAGAATAATTACCTCACCTGAGTTCACAACAGTTGTCGTACTGCGAGTTTGTCCATCACGTCATGTTAAAAGTTACGAAGTTGAGCATGTGCAATGAGCGCCTACGGTGCTAATCACAAGGGTCACACAACTTTGCTGCAATGAGCGCCAAAGGCGCTCATAGCAGGCCTTGCGATGAGTGCCTATGGCGCTCATCGCGATGCACGCACAACTTTGCTGCAATGAGCGCCTTCGGCACTCATTGCAGCCCTCGCAATAGTTTCCTTTCCTCTAAGGGTCCTCTGTCCTCTGTGATTTGCCCGAGGACGCTCCAGCGATGGAGGATGGAAAGAGATTGTAGCTGCACATGTCAATGCCCACAATCTGCGACGAAGGCCGTCGGACTTTATCGCTGATCACGAGGCACGATTTAACAGCCAATATTTTCTCACTCACGTAACTCAAAAAACTGCCAAAAAAAGAAAAATATCTAAAAAAATTAATTAAAAACCTCTCACACATCTCAGAACGAAAGCCAGGCAGCCTGTCAGTGAGGTTGCAAGCTAGTTTGAGCCCTAATTGCCATTATTCGGAAAAATAATGGCGCGTGAAAAAATTTAAATGCTTGCAAAAAGGGTCAAAACTAGGCCGAAGCACATAACACTTAGCCGAACAACGCCAGACACGCAGTACTTGGAAAATACAAACAACGTCGCTCGTGCAAAACGCAAGACTTGAAAACTAAAACCAACGGCGCCCAGCGTGAGGCATGCAAGACTAAAAAAGGATAGATACAGAGACACAGGGGTGAGAGGGTGGAAAAGAGACACATGGGAAGGGAAATAAGGTGGGGAAAAAAGAGCAGGGAGAGGGGGGGAGGGAGGGGGAACAGACACATGGAAGGGAGAGGGGGGTTACAGACACAGGGGTCAGAGAGTGGGGAAAGGCTCACAATGAGCGCCAAAGGCGCTCAGAGCGAAGCATGAAAGTGGCGGGTTAGACAATGTCTGAAATAAGCGCTCATTGCAGGGCTCGAGATGAGCGCCTCTGGCGCTCATCGCGGGGCACGTAAAGTAGAGGGGAAGAGAGGCTTGCAATGAGCGCCAAAGGTGCACATTACGAGGCATGAAAGTGACGGGTTGGCCGAGGCTCACGATGAGCACCGAGGGCCCTCCGCGCAAGGCACGCTAATTAGACAGTGGGAGAGACTCGCAATGAGCGCCAAAGGCGCTCATTGTGAGGCCCGCAAGTTAGAGGGGGAGGGCCTTGCATTGTGTGGCAAACAGCATTGCCAGCCTTTAAAGTCCATACCACTGTAACGTAATTAACCTGGTGGGGGTGATAGAAAAGGCTCATCAGTTTACCAAACCTATAAAGGTTAACGGTACAGAAACAACAGCCCTAGTAGACTCAGGAAGTGCTGTGACTCTTTTCTCAGGAAAACTCATAAGACACAGTGAAATAAAAACCTCAAGACGAGTGGGCATAAAATGCGTACATGGTACCGTCAATCTCTACCCTAACAGCACTGCAACACTGGAGATACAGGGGAGGAAGATGGTAATCACTGCACCCGTCGTAGCTACTCTGCCTTATCCGGTAGTACTAGGCAGAGACGTTCCCCACTTCAAAGATCTACTTCCTACTGACTGATGGGAAAACAGAAAAGAACCTGTGGAGAGTGTCCAAACTGCTAACAATTCTGTATGTCCACATCTATCATGCTTAGAGGATGGCTTATTCTCCAGACCCGGGAGAGGCCGAAAAACAAAGCGGGAGCGGCGAAGAGCAAAAAGGATGGGCACGGAAATACGAAAGAAAGCTTTTGAAGAAGCTTTAGCCGCAAGCCGAGATAAGAAAAGGCGAGGGGCACACAGAACGGGTCCTACAGCTCATAATGATGAAAGAGAGGAGGAAACAGAAGAACCTGGAGAGGAAGAGCTGACTCCACAGCAGTGCTTCCAGGACAATAATAATTTTGCACGAGACCAGGCTTCGGACCCAATTTTGCAAAATGTACGAAATTAACTATCAGAAGTAAACGGTGTACCTGTGCCTGACAGGCAAAGGAGACAAGGACCGTATTTAATTTTACGAAATGATCTGTTGTACAGAATTGTTCCCTCAGGGACAGAGACACTGGAGCAGCTCCTAGTCCCTAGAGCACATAGAAGGAAAGTCCTTGACCTGGCTCATCGTAACCTCCTTGGGGGACACCTTGGAAAAGATAAAACACTGGGAAGAATCCTGAAACGATTTTTCTGGCCTGGTATACATGCTGAGGTAGCCCAGTATTGTGCATCCTGCCCAGAATGCCAGATAACTGCCCCTCGACCTAACCTAAGGGCCCCATTGATACCCTTGCCCATAATCGAAGAGCCTTTTGAGAGGATTGCAATGGACCTGGTTGGCCCTCTCGAAAAATCAGCCAGAGGACACCAGTTCATACTGGTGATACTGGACTATGCCACAAGATATCCAGAAGTGATACAACTACGCACAGCAACCTCTAAAAATATAGCTAAAGAGCTGATACAGCTGTATTCTAGGGTGGGGATACCCAAGGAAATCTTGACTGACCAAGGGACACCCTTTGTGTCTAGATTGATGAAAGAAATGTGCAAGCTCCTACAGGTGAAAACACTAAGAACCTCTGTTTACCATCATCAGACGGATGGATTGGTCGAGCGGTTTAATAAAACCTTGAAGAACATGCTCAGAAAGGTTGTAGCCCGAGACGGGAAAGATTGGGACTTACTTCTACCCTACTCTACCACGTAAACCTGCTAAAGCCTTGGAGAGAGCAGATAGTAGAGGTAAATATTGCTTGTCTTAATGAAGAGTTGGATGATGTCGGAGAAACTATTCCGAGCACAGAGGCAATGCAAGTAGAAGCATTTGTGTCACAGGATCTGTCCCCTGAACAGAAGGAGGAAACGTACAAAGTTATAAACCGAAACAGGGATATCTTTTCTACACAACCAGGTCGCACCACCGCTATTTACCACAACATCATCACTAACCCTGGGATCAGGGTAAGGATGAAACCCTATCAAATACCCGAGGCTAAACGAGAAGAAATAAGAGCAGAAGATGCTAGATCTTGGGGTTATTGAAGAATCCCAAAGTGAATGGTGTAGTCTTATTGTGATGGTCCCAAAACCTGACGGCACCATCAGATTCTGCAGCGACTTCTGCAAATTAAACTCTGTATCTGAGTTTGACGCATATCCCATACCTAGAGTGGATGAGTTGATAGAACGACCCTGGACTTGACAAAAGGATATTGGCAAATTCCGTTGACACAAGCAGCAAAAGAAAAAACTGCCTTTTCGACCCCAGATGGGCTCTTCCAATATAAAGTACTACCATTTGGACTCCATGGAGCTCCAGCCACCTTCCAGAGACTGATGGACAGGTTATTACGTGAACATTCGGAATATGCTGCTGCATATTTAGATGACATAGTAATCTATACCACAGATTGGGAGACACATCTTCCAAAGGTGGAGTCTGTGTTAGAAACCCTAAGACGGGTAAACCTTACAGTGAACCCTGCGAAATGTGTCATAGGACTTAGTGAAGCCAAATATCTGGGTTACACTTTTGGACGAGGAATGGTCAAGCCGCAGCTCAACAAAGTGGAAGCAATCCAAAACTGGCCTCGCCCACTGAGAAAGAAGCAAGTAAGGGCCTTTTTGGGAATCGTGGGCTATTACAGGAGGTTTATCCCACATTTCTCCACAAGAGCCACCCCGCTGACAGAACTCACTAAGAATAAGGCACCTGACGTAGTCAAGTGGAACAGGGCCACTGAGGAAGCTTTCGAGGACCAAAAGACTACACTGTGTCAAGGTCCCTTTTCAATAGCCCCTGATTTCGAAAAGGCATTTATCCTACAAACAGATGCTTCAGGAGTAGAACTGGGGGCTGTATTGTCACAGGAGGTGAATGGTGAAAAACATCCCGTCTTGTTCCTTAGCCGCAAGTTGATGCCACGGGAACAGAAATATTCTGTGGTAGAGCAAGAATGCCTGGCCATAAAATGGGCCACGGAAGCCCTCCGGTATTACCTGTTGGGAAGAAGGTTCACCTTGGTCTCGGACCATGCCCCTTTACAGTGGATGCACCAGAACAAGGAGAAAAATAGTCGCGTGACTAGATGGTTCCTGTCCCTCCAACCCTTCGACTTCCGTGTTCTTCATAGAGCTGGCAGCCTTCGTGGCAATGCAGATGCCCTATCCCGCATACACTGCCTCACGGCGTTGGCCGCTCAACCCCATAGTGTCGAGCTGGGGAGGGGGATATGTAACAGAATCATTGATGGAGTATACGTGGGAGAGAGACTGAGCAGAGCCCTGTGTCCACTAAGGGAAGAAAGGGTTAACACAGCAGGCTAATCAAGCAGGCCAGCTGGGTTCCACCTTTAAAGGTATGATTAGCACCCAGCTGAGAGAGAGAGCTCAGTCTGAGCTGGACAGAGGACGCCAGAGCCTGCTGTGGAAATCCCCTGCTACAAGGGAGACTTGATATCCTGTAAGCTTTTGTTTGGACTTTTGTTTTGTGTGAACTTTATCTTGCATAGTGAGGGAACTACAGCCAAGAGTAAAGTCAGTGCTTCTATTAGAAGCTAGGATTTTGTTTTGCACCATTTATGTTGTTTTGCTACACTCAAATAAATACTGCTGATATTTTAAAAAGGGCTCCTGAGTACTCCATTGTGGTGCCGGATACAAGCGCACGAACCCTGAGTGTGACAGCAGCGTTATCACAATATATATATATATATATATATATATATATAAGCAGTATATAAACGTATATATTAAATGTGCTGCTTGCTTACTTATTTGGTCTTTTTGTTAATCTATATTGACATTATAATACACAATAACATACTCAGTTAGAATACCATCCGCTGTGTCTATGCCCTCGGGGGTGTCCCAGAAAACCCGAGCAGTCAGCTTATTTGGTTCTGCTACTTTATCCTTTACACTCGGACACTTAATTCTCGGAGGCTCAAGATCTGAAAAACAACACATGCATAATTCAAAACAAACATGGAAACAGGCGTAGAATAATAGATTAAGGTCAGTTTGTGGTAATATTTTTGTGGTGGTTTTTGTATAATACACACTGTGATTCAATAAACATCAATGCCAACAAAGGAGGCAAGGAAACTTTACCAATATTTAAGAAAAACAAATATACTGTATATTTCTTAATTCCTAATTCTGTCTATGTGCTCAGATGTTTTCTTCCTTCTCACATACACAATTCCTTGGCGTTACTGTCAGACGTTATCTTGTTGTACAAAACCATCAATGATAAACTGCCAAGCTGCTCCCCTATGGGCCAATTGTACGAGTTATGTTATGTCATAAGGAGGCTTTGTAACTGACTGCAAATATCCAATGAGCTTCCATAAGCAAACATATATACTTTGTAAAGCTCCCTGGATAAACTCTCTATAGTCATGTACACACCCCTTCTGGATTGCTATCTTGTCACAGTAAAGGGGAAGGTGTATCTCAATGAAGTTGTGAGTTATACCATGTAGGGTCGCCCAAGATGGGCAGGTCATAGTAGAGAGGTCAGACAAATTGTGGTCCACTGGAGAAGGAACTGGCAACCCGCTCTAGTATCTTTGCCTAGAAAACCTTATGAATTAGCACAACCAGAGACATACCAATATATGTGGCTGGCATGCCGCAGTCCATAGGGTCAAGGAGAGTCGGGTATGACTAAACACACAATGTACACAACTGTATACATACAGTCTAGATATCTAAAGAGCATATAGACAAACTTTATATGAAACAATTCCATACTCAGACATGTATTTTTAAAGGGTCACTCAAGCCATATACTTAAAATACCTTCTTTTTTCATGAAAATATAATACAGCCTCTAATTCTTCATATACTAATATACTGCTTAGTTTTCTGATGATCATCTTCCTGAGGTGTGGGCACACCTTAAATAAGGAGTTATAATCTATTTACACAGTGGGAATGCATCAGCTATACTGGCAATGGATTAAATAGGAATAATTGTAAGTACACTAATTTAAAGAGAACACACCCTCCTGAGTACACAGAATAAAAGTTACAAATTTAAACATTGTATTTTTTTCATTCTTTGCTTTCTAAAACATTTTGCCTGTTATCAAGTGATCAAGACAATATAGAAAGAATGGGACAACAGGGGGTCCAGCAGATTAGAAAATGTAAAAATCAAATCCAACTGTCATGAATACAGGAATGGTTATCTCCAGCAAATGCACTTTTTTTAAAATAAACAAATAACTCTACTACCATGAGAAAAGAACATATTTTGAATTTTTCAAAACACTTGTTGGTATGACCAAGTTACAGGACTACCGAAGTTGTATAATTAGAAGATGCATCTGCCCAACATTGTATACAATAGGCAATACATTTAAGGTTGTTTTTTTATTTTTTAAATGCCCCCAAAAAATTTTTGCCAACGATCAAGTGTAGTTTTTTTTTTAAATGTCATATTGTCACTAAGGTTCTTAAGTATTCCTTTAATATCATTTCACAGACATATCACTTTGAAACGTAATTTTTCAACACATTTTATTCCATGAAACATAAATGTGAGCTGTAATTTCATTTGACAACTTGAATACCCTAAATGAACATTAAACAAATGACCTAAAAGAATGCATATTCTGCTTCTGCCATCTAGTGGTAAATGGAAGTAATGTTAACGTTTACATGATACACTGCAATACTGTACTTTCAGAGGTATAAAATAATGGATAAATACTTATCCATATCCCCCTAGTATATATATATATATCCTTTAGATTGTAAGTTTGCAAGTTTTCAATCTTGTATTGGGGAAAGCACTTTGGACACTGGATTCATAGCTGAAAGACATTTAATTTATACGTTGTTTTTACCCATGCATAGCGCTACCAGATACAGTGGATATAAAAAGTCTACACACACCTGTTAAAATGTCAGGTTTCTGTGTTGTAAAAAAATGAGACAAAGATAAATCATTTCAGAACTTTTTCCACCTTTAATGTGACCTATAAACTGTACAACTCAATTGAAAAACAAACAAATCTTTTAGGTAGAGGAAAGCAAAAATATAAAAATAAAATAATATGGTTGCATAAGTATGCACACCCTTAAACTAATACTTTGTTGAAGCACCTTTTGATTTTATTACAGCACTCAGTCTTTTTGGGTATGAGTCTATCAGCATGGCACATTTTGACTTGGCAAGATTTGTCCACTCTTCTTTGCAAAAACACTCCAAATCTGTCAGATTGCGAGGGCATCTCCTGTGCACAGCCCTCTTCAGATCACCCCACAGATTTTCAATCGGATTCAGGTCTGGGCTCTGGCTGGGCTATTCCAAAACTTTAATCTTCTTCTGGTGAAGCCATTCCTTTGTTGATTTGGATATATGCTTTGGGTCGTTGTCATGCTGAAAGATGAAGTTCCTCTTCATGTTCAGCTTTCTAGCAGAAGCCTGAAGGTTTTGTGCCAATATTGACTGGTATTTGGAACTGTTCATAATTCCCTCTATCTTAACTAAGGCCCCAGTTCCAGCTGAAGAAAAACAGCCCCAAAGCATGATGCTGCCACCACCATGCTTCACTGTGGGTATGGTGTTCTTTTGGTGATGTGCAGTGTTGTTTTTGCACCAAAAATATCGTTTGGAATTATGGCCAAAAAGTTCAACCTTGGTTTCATCAGACCATAACACCTTTTCCCACATGCTTTTGGGAGACTTCAGTTGTGTTTTTGCAAAATGTAGCCTGGCTTGGGTGTTTTTCTTCGTAAGAAAAGTCTTTTGTCTTGCCACTCTACCCCATAGCCCAGACATATGAAGAATACGGGAGATTGTTGTCACATGTGACACACAGCCAGTACTTGCCAGATATTCCTGCAGCTCCTTTAATGTTGCTGTAGGCCTCTTGGTAGCCTCCCAGACCAGTTTTCTTCTCATCTTTTCATCAATTTTGGAGGGAGCTCCAGTTCTTGGTAATGTCACTGTTGTGCCATATTTTCTCCACTTGATGATGACTGTCTTCACTGTGTTCCATGGTATATCTAATGCCTTGGAAATTCTTTTGTACCCTTCTCCTGACTGATACCTTTTAACAATGAGATCCCTCTGATGCTTTGGAAGGTCTCTGTGGAGCATGGCTTTTGCTGTGGGATGCGACTAAGAAAATTTCAGGAAAGACCAACTAGAGCAGCTGAACTCTATTTGGGGTTAATCAGAGGCACTTTAAATGATGGCAGGTGTATGCTGACTCCTATTTAACACAATTTGGAATGTGATTGCTTAATTCTGAACACAGCTACATCCCCAGTTATAAGAGGGTGTGCAGACTTATGCAACCACATTATTTTTATTTTGTATTCTTCCTACCTCCACCTTAAAGACTTCAGTTTGTTTTTCAATTGAGTTGTACAGTCTATAGGTCACATTAAAGGTGGAAAAAGTTCTGAAATGATTTATCTTTGTCTCATTTTTTTTACAGCACAGAAACCTGACATTTTAACAGGGGTGTGTAGACTTTTTATATCCTTATAGCTTAGCATTGCTATATTGCAAAGTTATGGCTTTTCCAAGTAGTATAATACAACATCAGTTGTGCAGGACCTGATCTAAGGAGTCAAATATCTTTGACTGTAGTAACCCCTACTAGATTATAGGGGATTTACTTAGCTATTGCCCTGGCTGTGATGGTGTACAAGGGACTGTAAAGGCATTTTTTTCCCCACAAGAAACAGAGAACAATGGAAACAGTGATGCACATGTCATCTCGTGTATTACTTGGTAAATATCCGCTTAATCTAGCTGTATCCTATCCCCTTGTTAACTGCATTCATGCACCTTGAAATAGGACAATGTGGTGACAGAATATTTTATTTTATTTAATCAAGCTTTATTTGACATACAAAATTTAAATTTATATTAGTGCCTAAAACATACAATATGGACTCATGAGATAAATATGTTATTTAACGATTACATATTAAGTTCCCTTCACTTTATGAGATGACTTTAACTTAACAAAAGCCTGTCAGCAAAATTGAAATATCAAAAAAAGTTAAAGGGACATCTACCTTACTATAAGTGCCACCCCCAAGTAACATATTTAGGAGTTTCCAGAAAGTCATTTCCCTGCACAGATGAATTTTGGAATGGCTAACCCTCTTTCTGATCTGCTCTCTGCACACAGCTCTTGCTCTCAGTCTGCTTGGGGGACTTGCCTAATTCTCATGTAAACAGAACTTCATCTATGATTTTTTCTGTGAAAAAGGCACCTATTTCAAAAAATTAAAAGTATTTAAACATGTTTTCAGGCCTACATTACAGTGGTGTGCTCCAAGTTGTGCTGAATTAACTGGCCCTTTCACAATCAATATAAGTAAATCTCAGTGAACATGTCTGGCTCTCTATGCATATTTGTCTCTCCATCCAGTCCATTTGGAATGATACATTTAATTTATTAATTATCATATGTAGTACTGGAGCCTCTCTTTGCAGACTGATAAAATTGTTTTACGCGTGGAAGCAGCTAATTGTTGAAGCAAAGCTTCAGCTAAGCTTATTGTCCATGAAAGCTCTTGACTCTCACTCATTTTCACTTTGTGAAAGCAATCATATTTTAACTTGAAGTTGTCTATTTGTGCAAGGTACGGTATATACAGCCATATTTAATTGCAATCCAGCAAATCTAAAGGGCTCTATATAAGCACATAGCATATTTTTTTACAGATGTTTTTAGTTAGTGAACTTCTATCCAAAAGCAAGGTCTTCACTAACTTAGGTTTGCCGAATCGAAATTTATTAAGGCTGAAAGTGTCTAAAAAAATACCTGTAATATTACAATGCAACTTTTCCATTGATATGTATAACGAGGCCTAGAACAACAGTGAAACCACTCGATGAAGTGCCCAATTTAGTAAAACTAGCCTAGTTAGTCTGCAAAGGATGTTTGGCATAAATCTTAGTAAAAGGACATTATTATTCTTCCTACTCAGTAAATTGTTTCAGGACTTTCTTCTTTAAAGAGCGTTTCCATTGATCTGTCCCGGTTTACATTAAAATACAATAGCACAATGTTATTACATTAATATAATAATGCTTATAGCATCACCTTCCTTCTCTCTCTCGCTCTCTCTTTCTCAAGTTTCTGGTGTACCTCAGCACAGTAATATTGTGAGAAAGAAGAGTATTGAATGTGTCCAGATCTATAATTCGATCTTGGGTAAGGTAGTAAGGGCCTCATTCAATTGCGATTTGGCCAATTGAATAGGGCTCAAAATAAGCACAGAACATATATTTTAAAAAAAAGATTTTAGTTAGTGAAAACCTTACTTTTGGATAGATGTTTACTAACTAAAACATTTTTCCAAGAATATCTGTTATGTGCTTATTTCGAGCCCTATTCAATTGGCCAAATTGCAATTGAATGAGGGCCTAAGTATTTACAGAGCTCTCTAATCCAAAATCACCAGGATCATTTTTTAATTAATATGCAGTTAGAGCTATGTTATTATAAAACATAATTTACAAGTATTTTGTGTGGATATTCTGCTAATATTTTATCTAATACCAAATTTGGTATAGTCTAAGCTAACTTCTGGCTTCTATTATATTCTTATCATACATGAACCTAAAAAACACCATTTAGACCCAGGGTTCCCATTATATTGCAGTTTGTATACAGTCTGATATGTGTTATCATTGCAGGGATGAACTACACTGCCTGGCTACATTTTATCTTACATTTAGTGAGTTGTTGCTTCTTTATTTGATCTGATGAAATTGGCCTCGGGGACAGGGAAGAAGAGATACGTATTACATTATTATTATTATCTTTTATTTGTATAGCGCCAACATATTCCGTAGCACTGTACAAGGGTTAAGAACATGGAAATATACAACATTATACAAATATTAACAACTGTAGAAAATGGAGGGCCCTGTTTTGAGTTTGAATCTTGTAAAAAGTGCTTTATTCCAAAGCACCTTACTAGGATGGAAACTCGCTACTTACAATCACATTTATAGTTGTGAGCATTGCGGGTTGTTGCTAACGCTTGTGGAGATGAGCGCCATAGGCGCTCATCCCTACGACCCGCAGGACTACAGATCACCAGAAATCTCAGTTAGACAATTCACAATGCAAGACCCTTAGCACTTTGAAAAAATCCAGTGGAAAAATTACTGGCTGTAACACTTTGCAAAAAAGGAAAGCGAAACTCAGAAAAAAAAATACAACCCGCGGCACTTAGAAAAAAAATAAATACGAGGTCCGTGCACATACAAAAACAACAAATACAAATCATCACACACAGCACGGGGGGACAGCCAGGACGTCTGGGAGTAAGGTTGCATGACAATTTAAACACAATTTACTGAGTTTCAGCACTCGAAAATCGCCTAAGCGACAAAAAAAATGACGGACGAAAAAAACGAAAACGAGGCTACAAGACCCCTCACTGCGCAAAACACCGCCAGGCACATAAGACTTTTACCCAGGAACGTACAAGGTACAAAATACACTATTAGGAAACACTGAAAATGCTCCAGACCCGCGTAACACATACACACTCGCCGTCATTTTACAACACTAACTTGCAATTAATAACATTACCAATCTAAAATGGCGCTTTACACAACTAAACAAACGGTTTGCCCTCGCGCACGCAGCATGTTTACACTGCACACTTGCCACATTGCTGAAACTTATACCTCAGGTCAGCAACAGTCCAAATGTACCTTGTATGCTGCAGGAAAATCAAAACAGATTGTTCAGGATATTGATTGCTGGATGTATTATTTACAAATAGGTAAAGTATATTAATTTATTATTTAATTAATTAATTAATTATTATTAAAAATATATATTTATATAAAAAAGAAAAGATCAGGGGAGAGGCTCGCAATGAGTACCATAGACGCTCATTGTGAGACGAGTGCCGAAGGCACTTAGCAGGGGGCTCACAATGAGCGCCGAAGGTGCTCTGATGACCAAAAGTACACAAGGGAAGGTACTCAGAAGACAAAAAGCCTTTGGCAAACAGCATTACCTGCCTTACAATTTTATGACCGTCATTTTTTGACGGGCAATTCGCTAGTCACATATATAGTTGTGAGCAGCAAAAATTTTTGCTAACGCTGACATTATCAAGGGGGCGTGGCTATGACATCAGTGGGTCAGGGCCTAAAATCTGATCTTAACAGAAGCTGGTGGCCATTTGCATTTCAGAGAAAGACAGCAAAGTGAGAGAGAGAGGGAGGGAGAGAGGTACAGAGTGAGAGAGAGACAGGTTCAGAGAGAGAGAGAGAGAGAGAGAGACAGGTACAGAGAGCGACAGGTACAGAGAGGGAAGGGTATATAGAGAAAGAGAATTACAGAGCAAGAGAGCACACAGACAGAGAGGGCGCTCAAAGACAGCGCACAGAGAGAGAGTGCACAGAGAGAGAGAGTGCACAGATAGAAAGCAGAGAGAGCACACAGACAGAGAGCGCACAGAGATTGACAAAGAGATGGAGGGGTACAGAGACAGAGAGTGCACACAGACAGAGATCACACACAGACAGCAGTGCACACAGAGCACAGATAGAGAAAGCGCACACGCAGAGAGTACACAGAGATTGACACAGAGAGGGAGGGGTACAGAGAGAGAGAGAGCACACAAAAAGCGAGAGAGAGAGCACAGACAGAGAGTGCAGAGAAAGAGAGAGAGTGCACAGAGAGCGCACAGAGAGAGAGAGCGCACAGAGAGAGCGCACAGACAGTGCACAGAGAGAGAGAGAGTGCACAGACAGAGAGCAGAGGCAGAGAGCGCACAGAGAGAGAGAGCCATAGAGAGCAGAGACACGGGCCCACACATAGAGATAGAGCGCACAAAGAGAGAGAGACACAGAGAGAGGACACAAAGAGAGCACACAGACAGAGAGCACACAGAGATCAACACACAGAGAGGGAGGGTTACAGAGAGAGAGAGAGTGCACACAGAGAGATCACACACAGACAGCGCACACAGAGAGCGAGAGAGAGCGCACAGACAGAGTGCACAGAGAGAAACTGCACAGAGAGAGAGAGAGTGCACAGACATAGAGCAGAGAAAGAGAGCGCACAGAGAGAGAGCCACAGATAGAGTGCACAGAGAGAGAATACACAGAGACAGCGTACACACAGAGAACGCATAGAGATCGACAGAGAGAGAGAATACACACATACAGAGCACACAAAGAGTGAGAGAGAGAGAGAGCGCACAGAGAGAGAGTGCACAGACAGAGAGCAGAGACAGAGAGAGCACAGAGAGGGAGAAAGGGAAACACAGAGAGTGCACAGATAGAGAGAGCGCACACACAGAGAGCGCACAGACATGAAAAACGCAACACAGAAAGGGAGGGGTACAGAGAGAGAGCACACACATACAGCTCACACAGAGAGTGAGAGAGAGCAAACAGACAGAGTGCACAGAAAGAGAGAGGGTGCACAGAAAGAGAGCGCACAGAGAGAGAGTGCAATGACAGAGAGCAGAGAGAGTGCACAGAGAGATCACACACAGACAACACACACACAGACAGCACACACAGAGAGCAAGAGAGAGCTCACAGACAGAGCGCACAGACAGAGAGAGCACAGAGAGAGAGTGCACAGACAGAGAGCAGAGACAGAGAGCGCACAGATAGAGAGAGCCAAAGAGACAGTGCACAGAGAGAGAGAGAGCACACACACAGAGAGCGTACAGAGAACAACACAGAGAGGGAGGGGTACAAAGAGAGAGAGAGTGCACAAAAAAAATGACGGCAATAACATTTTAAGTTTGTCAATGCTGTTTGCCACACAATGCAAGGTTCTGCCCCCTTTGAGCACCTTCGGCGCTGATCGCCTCTCCTCCCGTCTACTTTAAGGGCCTCGTGATGAGCGCCTGTGGCGCTCATCGAAAGGCATTCAGTTGCGACCCTCGCTATGCAAGCGTCGCAATTTTTAACATTGCGCAACGACAACTTGCAATTATGACAACTATAATACAGTATGTGATACACACATACAAATTATATAAACATTATATACACATTATATACACATCATACACACATCATATACACATACACATCTTACACACATCATATACACTTACACTCATACACCTTATATACACATAAACATTATATACACATCATACACACATCATACACACATCATACACACATCATATACACATCATATACACTTACACTAATACACATTATATACACATAGGGCCTCATTCTATTATCGGCCGCAGCCGCTGCGGGGCCGCAAGGACCGGCCGCAAGCTATTCGGCTATTCTATTCCCTTACGGCCGGGGACTCCGGCAGGCTTGCGGCCGGTGCCTTGCTATCTCTTGCGGCCGATCGCGCCGGAGGAAAGCCTTTGATCTAAAACGGCCGCAAGAGATTTGCAATTCAATTGCTCCGGGAAACCTCTCTGCAAGGCTAAAAGCGAGCCGCAGTTACTTGCAGGAAAAAGGTCTCGCTAGCACCAATTAAGCACATAAAATAGCTCAAATAAAGCCATCCTGCACTTTGAGAAGACTATAAAGGGATTTTAGGTGTTAGAAAAAATAGCACATAATTATCCTGTACTCAAATCCGTAAAATATTTTATTTTTAATATCCGTAAAATATACATGTAAAAAGTCCAGAGTGCTTGGAGCACCTCAGACACACCCACGCCGCAGCCGGCAAATAAACAGTTAATTTGAACTCGGGTTTGGGCAGATGTGCAAGCTTGAGAGTGGGTTCCTTTTATTCCTCATGTCCCCCAATATGATCCCTAGCATTTACAGAGCTGTACAGTGCAGGCTTGAATTTATTTTTCAGTTTTTATATTTCACAGATTACGGCCGGTTCCAAGATATGCGGCCGGCCGTAAAAGGAGATCCTTGCGGGGCCGTATAATAGAATCGCGAGTTAACTGAACCCTCGCAAGGAATCGCAGCCTTACGGCCGATTTACGGCCGATAATAGAATGAGGCCCATAGACATTATACACACATACAAATTATATACGTACATGCACATTATATACACATACACATTATATACACATCATACACACATGCACGTTATATACACATCATACACATTATATACACATACACATAACAATTACCTCTGGCTGCCTCTGTAAAGTTGATGAGTGCATATGCGCAACCATATGCGCGTGCTCCAAAACATTATACAATGTGTGGGGAGGGGGGAGTCTGTGTGCAGCTAAGGGGGTCTGAGTGGTCCCAGGGTGGACCCTGGTCGCATGGGCCGGGGTGGGGAGCCAAAGGGGGGGCCTACACTACAGAAAATAAAAAGAAATAATAATATAAAAATACAGTTATATTTATTTTTAGACTGCACTAGTGTAAGAGATAAATATCTATGTACTATAAATACATATAAGCAAACTGTATCTGCTAACATTAGAATCTGTAAACCTAGAAAGGAGTTGAAGGGGTTAAATATTGCTTCAGATTTTGGATAATGTTTAGCAAGTTTAACAAATTGCATAGTCCTGTGACCAGGTGCAATATTTTAGATTAAGATTGTGTTTATAGATTGTAACTCTAGAAAAACGGGAAGGGAAAGGAACAAGATATGCTAGTTAGGTGAGAGGGGAGGTGAAGTGAAAAAATGACAAGAAAAACTGGTGTAACCATAGAGCTTGTTTGAAAATTGGTATAAAAGTCTGTAAGAGAGTAACATGAGTAACTTTAATTATAAAAATTAAAAGTTAACTTTGACCTTTTTCTTGCCTAATTATGCTCTTTGGCAGGCCAATATTTTAATCACATATATACTGTGTGAGGACAAAAACAATATATAACAAATTTATCGACTGCCTTAACTATACAAGCTGAGTTTTTTTTTAGACCATTGCTGTGTGTGTCTCCCTGCTCAAGCTTGAAAATAAAGTGAAATCTCAGAGACACCGCCCCACCCCTCCCCAGCCTCCCTCACTGGGCATCCTTGACTGTACAGACCCCTGGCCGGATATTGGTCCATGCCTGGTTAAAAAAGAGCATTTCTACAGAAGCTTCAAGAAGTAGCAGTGTGGAGCTATTCATCATGATGGGGATGTGTATCAGGGAAGAAGATAGAGCCAGGGCTGGATCACAGCAAAGTACAGCAGGGATGTTTCTGTGAGGGGAAGCAAAGGATATAGGGATGGATGCTGTGTGGGGACGGTTGCTGAGAGGGCATGACTGCTGACAAGGACTGGGTGATATGTAGGGATGGATGTTAAGAAGAATGGGTGCTGTGTAGGGGTGAGTGTGGAAAGGGACTGGATGTTATGTGAAGATGGCTGCTGAGAGGGACTGGCTGCTATGTAGAGATAGTATATGTATATATGTGTGTATATATATATATATATATATATATATATATATATATATATATATATATATATATATTTATGTACAGCGATACGTAATATGTAGGCGCGTTATAAATAAACTATAATAATAATAATATATATATATTTTTTTTTTTTTTTTTTTTGATCCTCCATTCTCTAGCTCCACCTCTGTTATTGATATAAGTTATGGTGCAGAAGAGAAGACGGTGATGACATCAAACATGGGCTGAGAAAAATGTTTAATAATAAGAGATGGAAATTGTTGTTAAAATGGAGCTACCAAGCTACGTTAAAAAGTGGCGATAAAAAGTGTTACTCCACTTCTCCATTTTTAGCACTGCTAAGGTAAAAATTGAGTTAAAAATGGAGATAAAAGTGTGAGGGGGATTTTTGCACCGGTGCCCTACATTCTCTAGTGAATTTCACTTCCTTACACAATCAATAAATTGTATTCAAATAAACACATATTAGCTTATTATAATGAGTTATTTAAAAAAAAGTGTGTCCATTTAAGGCAAATAATAATTTTGTTGTTGACATTAGAAGATGAAAGAGTAAAAAATAAAGACATAAAACATATCTTGCATGTGACTATAAGCATCTGAGGTATATGCTTTTTTATAGCACAGATAATATCACCCAGTAGAGGCACAGTTGTAAACATAAATAAATTTTGCCAGTTACATTTCTACCTGGCAACAATCCTTAACAATTGCAATATTTATTTTATCTCCCCCTCAAAAAGGATTTTGCAGCAGCTGGAGTAGTGGAAAGGACATAGATTTGGAATGAATGTTAGATTACCATCCATCTGTTTAATCAGGAGGTGAACATGTTCTGCGCTTTATCCAAGAATAGAAATTAACTGAATAAATCACACTGTGTTGTACTTAATGGTGGCTATTTTAAATACTAGGAAAACATTAAAATGTTTTGATGTTATCACATTTAACCATTGGTGTCTTCATCGATATGTTGTTTAAATTCTAGCAGAAATATTTCTTAGTGATGATTCGGTGTGTGGTGCAGATAAATATGGTAGACATAGCCCAGCTGTAAGTCCATGTATTGCTCTTTAGGTATATAAGATTGCTGGTGGTGTGTACTCCCTGGGTGATGTCCCAAATAGCAGAACTGTATTGATGCAGTTTTTGACTGAAGGGGTAAAGGTCCAACTTTACCATTGCACTTTATTCTTTCCTTCCCCTTTCCATCACATATATAGTTGTGAGCAGGCGAGCTTGCTTTAACTGTTGCTCACGCTTGCAGGCTCGCACAGCAAGCCTGCGGCCCTCGCGAAGAGAGGGAGCTGTGCGTGCACGCCGCTGGAGAGAGGGAGCTGTGCAGGGGAGCAACCCCCCCCCGTACCTGCAGTTTCATTGGTGCTTCAGTGGAGTCCCTGCCAGCGTGTCCGGTCTGCAGCATAGGGGGACTCCAAATTAACTTCAGAGCTATGGCGCCACACTGGAGACAGGACGGGTGGGATTCCACGGAACCACCAATGAAACTGCAGGTAAGGAGGGACAGAGGGATCATCCGGGGGGACAGAGGGAGCATCCGGGGAGACAGAGGGAGCATCTGGGGGGCAGGGGGAGGTAAGGGCAATCAAAAGGGGTGGTATGAGATGCGAGGGGGGTATGAGATGAGAGAGGGAGCTGTGCAGGGGAGCACCCCCCCCTTTACCTGCAGTTTCATTGGTGCTTCAGTGGAGTCCCTGCCTGTGTGTCCGGTCTGCAGCATAGAGGGACTCCAAATTGACTTCAGAGCTATGGTGCCACACTGGAAACAGGACGGGTGGGACTCCACTGAACCACCAATGAAACTGCAGGTAAGGGGGGACAGAGGGAGCATCTGGGGGTCAGGGGGGAGGTAAGGGCAATCAAAAGGGGTGGTATGAGATGCGAGGGGGGTATCAGATGCGAGGGGGAGGGGTATGAGACACGAGGGGAGTATGAGACGCAGGGGGGGGGAAGGTAATGAGACACAGGGGAGGGCGAGGGACGTATGAGACACAGGGGTGGGCGAGGGGAGGTATAACGCACAGGGGAGGGCGAGGGGTGTATGAGACACAGGGGAGGGAGAGGGGGAAGAGACACAGGGTAGGGACAGGGGAAGAGACACAGGAGAGGGGGGATGAGACACAGGGGAGGAGAAGGTGGAAGAGACACAGGGGAGGGGGAAGAGACACAGGGGAGGGGGGGAAAGACACAGAAGAGGGGGGAAGATACACAGGGGAGAAGGGAAGAGACACAGGGGAGGGGGGAAGAGACATAGGGGAAGGGAGAGAGAGGAAAGAGACTCGGGAGGGAGAGGGGGGAGAAACAGTGGAGCTAGAGGGGGTAGACACACAGGGGAGGGCGAGGGTGGTATGAGACACAGGGGAGGGCGAGGGGGGAAGAGACACAGGGGAGGGTGATGGGTAAGGGACACAGGGGAGGGGGAAGAGACACAGAGAGAGAGAGACACACACACACACAAGAAGAGACAGAGAGACATACAAGGAGTGAAAGACAGAGAGAGACACACAGAGAAAAGAGACACACAGAGAGAGCTAGTGAGAGAAAGAGAGACAGACAGGAAGAGACAGACAAAGACACTCAAAGACAGACACAGAGAGTGAGAGAGACTGTAAACACTGACGTCTCTTAGTACTGATACCAGTAGTCATTTTATTGAAAGCAGTTTGCTCCTATATTACAGCTCCTATATATAACAATCCCATAGGACCACTCCACTGGTGCAACTATATATTGAATTATGATTTAGTATGTTCTCAATTTGACTTGTATATATGTCACGGTTGCTTGTTGTATGATTTTCTTTTTCATATGAATGTTTCCAATGCATTATCATGATATATTCCCATCCTATCAATGTGATTTTTTTCTCTTATTGGGTATCACATATATAGTTGTGAGCAAGCGTGTTGTTGCTAACGCTGCGGGCTCGCAGTTGCTACCAAGGAGCGTCAAGCGAGGGGTCGCATTTGCGGAGGTGGAGGCTCCCACGTCGACCGCAAAATTTACGGACTTAGCATTCACAAATACGAGCAGCAGGACTTAGAAAAATAAACATTACGACCTTGCAAAAATACCATTTTAGCGCCCGAACTGCCCGCACATGAAAACATTAAAAACACAATAAATACACACAACAAACACATAAAAAGCTTACCAACAGCAAGGGGGGCACCCAGGACCTCTGAAAGTTAAGTTACACCTCAATTTAAGTCGAAATAAAAGAGTTTAGACACTCGAAAATCCCATGTGAGAGAAAAAATGGCCGCCGACAAAAACGAAAACGAGGCTACAGGACCCTAAACACGTAAAACACAACCAAACACCTACGGATTTACCAAAAAAGCCGGACGAGGTCCAAGAACAAGGACGCTAAATAACCTACAGCCGCGTAACACACATTAGGCGCCATTTTACACTTAGACTTAGACAATACCGAAGTACACAGCTACCCTAACGGATTTGACTCGCGCATGCACACTATTTACACTACACACTACACACATTGCTGACACTTACACAGCAGCTCCACAGCACTGATGCTACAGCAACATGAAAACAGATTGCCAGCTCTTCTGCACAATGCTTCCTGCATATATTACTTAAAAATAGGTAAAGTATATTCATTTATTATTTTATTAATTATTTAATTAGCATACAAAAAAAAACAACGCTGCTCATAGCACAGAAACAACCAACAGCCTCGCAATGAGCGCCGAAGGCACTAAGCGCGAGGCTTGCAATCATTGCGAAGCATCTCTGAACACCAACAAAATTAATGTGTCAACCAAACACCATTACCTGCTTTACAATCTTATTGCCGTCATTTTTTGACGGGCAAGTCGCTAGTTTTGATATATTACATAGGGAATTAGGGGACAAGCCTCAATAGTCGGACTCTTCGTTTTTGGAATTTATTGATATATAGAAAGACACACACACAATCAGCAACAAGTACAGTTACATCCCAAGTGAGACAGTTTGTTAAGTAAGAATGTCTTTCTCTGTAACAGCAAGAAGATGAAGCAAAGGTCGTGATGTCAGAGGTCTACCTTTACAACCTCAGTTCAAGGACTGAGCATGTCATAAATCTCTGAGATCCAGATTATTACAATGTTGTGGCTGCCTGTGATTCGCCAAATCTAAATATGAATGTTCTGCTAATTTTAGCAGGGTATTTAAGGCATTTACTCTGAAATTCAACTGCTAGAAAACTCAAGAGATTAGACATTTCAAGAGATTTACCAAACTTTAAAGTAAGTTTATTAATGTTTGTTTTGGTATTTTTTCATGCAAATTTTTTAATACGCTACTAATTCACCTCTATCAGATGCCTTTATAATACAAAAAACTACCTGGTACCAATATTTATATAAGAAATTATGGTGGAGTACAGGGGAACAAAGGTTCTAAAGTTGTAGTCACCGAGAGTAATATGACACCTAAGACTGCTGATTTATGTAAATCTTGATAAGGGCAACAATAATGATTGCAATTTTTTACTATATCATGTTACAGTTATGTGACATGAAGAACATTTATTAAGCATCTCAAGCGGAGGAGCATTCTGATATATACTATATACCTTTTCCTAAGAGAAAATTTGAGACTACTGCTCTTCTCATCTCATATCAGCCACCTGAAATTCTTTGAAAACGTTTTATTGTTTCTGCTATTTTAATTTTTGTTACTGATTTAATATCTTTAAATGAGGATATTGCAGAAAAATCCACTCCTCTCTGTATCCATGCCTTATAAGTTAGGCTATAGTATTATAGTGCATTTTGTTGGGTAAAGAAAGAGATTATATCTATATATTATTTACTTTATATGGTTGTCTATTGGTCTTGCTGTTACCACTGTAAACACATATGTTCTTATGGTATATTCTTTTAACATGTGAGGGAGTAAATCATTTTTCTAGTATGTCCATATTTCTAGTCTAGTAAACAATTCCCTCAAACGAGACTAGAGACAATTAAAAATATGTTAATAGTGTGAAGACCTTCAACATGAAACAGTAAGATAATGTGTGCTAAGACATTCACATCTTATTTCAATTCTCAATTGTTCTAACTGAAACTGTTATCACAGCAGGTGTAGATAAATGCACAATGGCCCAATCTCTAACCAAAAATTGTTGGCAGACACAATATGGGACACAGGTCACATATATTTGATAATAAATAACTTTTTAATATATGCACTCAAACTGTGGGGAGAACATCAAACACCACTCTACCATATTTGCATCCACCATATTATGCATGTATATCATAATTATGCCTATACATGCAAACAGGGAGTAACCTATTGTAATTGGTGGAAGCAACCTTGTGACAATGAGAAATAACTAGTTTATCTAATAGGCAATGAGAAGGATCGGGTCTTTTCTGGTCTTTCCTGGTTTTCTGGTCTTTTCTGGTCTATTTCTCTGGGCTACTTTCTGTCTGTCACTCTATGGCATAAACATATGCCCCACTTTTAATTTCTCTAAGATATCTTACCATATCTCTTAAAATCTAAACTCTATCCAAAATGTTCATAAAATGAAAAGAACCAAATACACAAAAAGGGATTACTTCAGACTATCTTGAAAAGGGATCCTAAGAGACATGTGTTACCCTGAAATCCTATACCAGGTAATGTATAAAATTGTTTAACTTTTGAATGTGTAGTAGAGTTAAAGTAGTCTGATACACCACAATCCTTCTGTTAGCTTTTTGGGAGTGGTCGCAGAATAAAGACTAATTAGCACCTGCATTCTGGACTGCAGGTGTTAATCAATATATTTCAATCTGTGCCATACTCCCTACAACAGTCTGATAATATAACCATTTAACTCTGTTACAAAACCAATTATTACACCTATACTCAAAAGCTACGGTACTTAACAATTTCCAACACATGCTTTCTTTAATATCACAATCAACAAAACAATTTTATATAATTTATTGATTGCATATATAGAAACACGCTTATTAAATACCCTAATACCAATATACATATATACTGTATATATATATATATATATATATATATATATATATATATATATATATATATATATATTTAGCCTGCTATAGATTCATTATAACCTAAGTAGTTATATTGCTTCTGCTCTGTAGGTTATAAACCTGAGTTTGCTATTCATGTGGTAACACATTTTATCACTGAATATTAATGCCACATATATTGCATAGAATAGACATTTGATTGTCTATCCAAGTGTTATAAGACTTTATACTCTGTTTTTCATCTCTTTATTGAATGTACCAAATCGTATTTTCTGAGATACTACCAGTGCCACTTGCTAGCCCAGGGAGGAAGAAGGTGCTTAGGGAGGTTAATGCATGGCTAAAGATGTGGTGCACTAAGGAGGGGTTTGGGTTTTTAGAGCACTGGGCTGACTTTTCACTTGGGTACAATCTCTATAGCAGGGATGGATTGCACCTTAATGATGAGGGAGCTTTTGTGCTAGGGGATAGGATGGTAGAAAGGCTGGAGGAGTTTTTAAACTAGTAGGTGGAGGGAGGGACTAGATATAAATAATCTGGTAGAAAGTGTAGAGGGTATAAGGGGGTATAACTCATTGGGGAGGAGATGGGGGAGGGGTAGTATAGTTAATAGGGAGGTAGTACTAAGTAACTCAAGCTCAGTGGCAGGCACTTCAGAACTACAGACTCATAACATAAGGTGTATGCTTGCTAATGCCAGATGCTTGCCAGGAAAATGGGAGAGTTAGAATTATTAGCAATTAATGAAAAATGGCATTTAATTGGCATTACCGAAACGTGGTGGGATGAATCTCATGACTGGACTGTTAATCTGGATCGTTATAACCTATTTAGGAAAGATAGAGAAAATTCCAAAAGAATATTAGAATGAGTATGCTATAAACCCCCAAATATAGCTGAAAGTGAGGAAATACAATTATTGTTACAGATTGGAAATGCAGCTAAGCATGGACAAGTTCTAATAATGGGAGATTTGAATTACCCTGAAATAAACTGGATAAATTAGACCAGCTGTTCAGATAAGGGGAGCAGGTTCTTGAGTACACTCAGGGATCATTATCTGGCCCAGGTTATACAAGAGCCTACTAGTAATGAAGCTATCAGATTTTAATGGTCTAAGGGCAGCAATACAAAGTATAGACTGGGACAGAGAACTGATAGGTAAAAACACAGAACATAAATGGACAACATTTAAATCCTTACTAAATATACATACACATCGGCATACCATGTGGGAATAAAACTAAACGGAGTAAATGCTATCCAATGTGGCTTAACAATGATTTAAAGATCAAGATACGGAGTAGAAAACAGGCATTTAAATTATACAAACAAGAGGGGACAGAGACTGCTTTACGGGAGTACAAGGAAATCAACAAGGCTTGCAAAAGGGCTATTAGACTGGCTAAAATAGAAAATGAAAAATGAATTGCAAAAGAGGGTAAGACTAACCCTAAAATATTTTTAAGTATATTAATGGGAAGAAGGGGAGGAAGGAAGCTATAGGAATATTACAATGTGACACAGGCCACCTGAAAATTAGTGACCAGGAAAAGGCAGATGAGCTAAATAGGTTCTTTTCTTCGGTATACACAAGGGAGGTACCAGTGGTTGGGACACTGCAACATAATGGGGCTACACTACCTTTGCCAAATAATTGGTTAACACAGGAAGTAATCCGAAAGAGGTTTGAAAAAATAAATGTTAATAAAGCCTCCGGTCCTGATGGAATACATCCACGGGTGCTATGGGAACTGGGTTCTGTAATAGCCAAACCATTATATTTAATTTTTCAAGATTCACTCAACAGAGGGTCTCTGCCAGATGACTGGAGAAAAGCAGATGTTATACCTATATTTAAAAAGGGAGCAATAATAAATCCGGGGAATTATAGACCAGTGAGCCTCACTTCTGTAGTGGGGAAGCTTTTAGAATGGTTAATAAGGGATAATATACAAGAATATGTCTATTTGAACAGGATCATAAGTAGGAGTCAACCAGGATTTATGAGGGATAGATCATGTGAAACAAATCTAATTAATTTCTATGAGGAGGTTAGTAGGAACCTGGATCAAGGCAACTCAGTGGATGTAGCCTTTTTGGATTTTGCAAAGGCTTTTGATACAGTGCCACATGGGAGACTATTGTGCAAACGAAGAGATACAGGAATTGCAGTAAATATCTGCTCATGGATTGAGAGCTGGCTAAAAGACAGGAAGCAAAGGGTTGTTGTAAATGGAACATACTCCGATTGGACTAATGTGGTAAGTGGGGTTCCCCAGGGTTCTGTATTAGGTCCTCTCCTTTTTAACATATTTATTAATGACTTAGAGGTGGGATTGGAGTATGGTGTCTCCATTTTCGCTGATGACACAAAGTTGTGCAAGGTAATTAAATCAGATAATGTTGTGCTTTTCCGCCAAAAGGATTTACATAAAATTGAGGAATGGGCATCTAAATGTCAGACGAGATTTAATACGAATAAATGTAAAGTTATGCATCTAGAAAGGAAAAATAGCCATGCAATTTATAATCTTAATGGAGCAAATCTAGGTGTATCATATATTAAAAGGGATTTGGGAGTGATTGTGGACAACCACCTAGGTAACAGTGCTCAAAGCCAAGCAGCAGCTGCAAAAGCAAATAAAATATTAGCATGTATTAAGAATGGTATAGAAGCCAGGGAAGCAAATATAATTCTGCCACTATACAAATCTCTAGTACGCCCTCATTTGGAATATGGAGTACAATTTTGGGCACCACTTCATAAAAAGGACATTTTAGAGCTGTAAAAGGTACAGAGGAGGGCAACAAAACTAATAAGGGGAATGGAGGTGCTAAGTTATGAAGAAAAACTAACCAAATTAAACTTATTTTCTCTAGAAAAAAAGGTGTCTAAGAGGAGATATGATTACCTTATATAAATACATCCAGGGTCAGTATAAAGATTTGTCAAGGGAGCTTTTTGTGCCAAGAGGTTTTCAACTGACAAGAGGACATCCCTTGAGGTTAGAAGTAAAAAAGATTCCACCTTAAAGAAAGAAAAGTGTTCTTCACAGTAAGGGTGGTTAATCTGTGGAATTCTCTAGCAGAGGAGATAGTGACAGCGGATTCGATAGATAACTTTAAAAGGGGACTGGATTTATTTCTAATTAAAAAGGGAATTCAGGGTTATCATGGATAATTAGAGAGACAGTATTGATCCAGGGAAAGAAATCCGATCGCCAGTATCTGGGGTCAGGAAGGAATTCATTTTTTTTCCCTTTGAGACAAATTGGCTAAGTCTCACTTGGGTTTTTTTTTGTTTGCCTTCCTCTGGATTAATTAATAATTAAAAATAAAATAATTAAATAATTGATCAATAATTAATTAACAACTGATTAATTGATATTTAATCTGCAAATTGCAGATCAGAGGAGATCTTAAAAGGTTGAACTTGATGGACTGAAAGTCTTTTTTCAACCTTAATTACTATGGGCCTCATTCTATTACCGGCCGTAGGAGATGCGGGGCCGCAAGGACCGGCAGCAAGCTATTCTGCTATTCTATTCCCCTCCGGCCGGGGATTCCGTCAGGCTTGCGGCCGGCGCCTTGCTATCCCTTGCGGCCGCTTGCGCCGGAGGAAAGCCTTTGATCTAAAACGGCCGCAAGAGTTTCGGCCGCAAGAAAGCCCCGGTTGCTATTCTATTGCTCCGGGAACCCTCTCTGCAAGGCTAAAAGCGAGCCGCAGCTTACTTGCAGGAAAAAGGTCCCGCTAGCACCAATTAAGCACATTATAAAGCCAAAATAAAGCCACCCTGCACTCTGAGGAGACTATAAAGTTATTGTAGGTGTTAGCAAAAATAGCACAACATTCCCCTATACTCAAATCCGTAAAAAAAAAATTTTTTTATATATGTCAAATATCCATGTAAAAAGTCCAGAGGGCTTGGAGCACCTCAGACCCGCCCACGCTGCGGCCGGAAAATAAACAGTTAATGTAAACTCGGATTTGGGCTGATGTGCAAGCTTGAGAGTGGGTTACTATTAATCCTCATGTCCCCCAATATGATCCCTAGCATTTACAGAGCTGTACAGTGCAGGCTTGAATTTATTTTTCACTTTAAAGATTTCTGAGCTTACGGCCGGTTGCAAGATATACGGCCGGCCGTAAGAGGAGATCCTTGCGGGCCGTATAATAGAATTGCAAGGTAACGGGAGCCCCGCAAGGAATCACAGCCTTGCGGCCGTTTTACGGCCGATAATAGAATGAGGCCCTTTGTAACTATGTAACTATGTATTGCTTTAAGATACATTGTTAACCAAGTTTAATAAGATTATATACACTGTTTATTGATCCATATATTGAACTTACAAAATATTGATTGTCTTAAAATAGACGGTTTAAGGATTGAAATATTCACATATTGAATTCATAAATATATACAGTTATCAGATAGATTGCTAACCAAACTTGTTAGATTTTATACACTTCTTGTTCATTCCTATATTGTACTAACAGAATATAAAATGTGTTAAAACTAATTGTTATCCAATCATTCACAAGAGATTGTAATAGACATCTTATAGATTGTATATTGTGATCTAACTAAAAATCAAAGTTAACAAGTTTAAATAACTACAATTGTTTATCCTTGATTTTACTATTATCCCAATAAACATTATTGTGTACAAAGCATATACTTATCTATAAATTGATCATTGAACTCAGTAAACTTTAATAAATCACAATACATTTGCAATATTTGTGTAATTTCAAATTGTATGACATGTTCATTTGGTTGGCACTGCAGAAGATGTCCCCACAATCAGGGAGTTCCAGACATCAGAGTTGCAATGCACCTATTATGCATTTATCTGCAGCTATGGCAAAAGGAAAAACATCTTCACTGTATTAATGCAGGTAAAGAATTTTCACAATTCATTTCACTGTGCTCTCTGTGATAAATATCAACTGGGATATGGAAAGGCAGTTAAATTGATCCTCTATTACAACAAAATCTATACTCTATGGGAACCTCTGTCTACTTCGGCAACAAACTTATTCAAGGAATTGGGTTGCAGACTACAGTTGTGTCCAGGGCCGTATCTACCTTTTTGGAGCCCTAAGGCAGTGAAGTGGAGGAGCCCCACTATGGACCCATTTTTGCATTTTTTGAATGTGTAAGTTCCCTTTCCTGTTGTAACTGTCTTGTTCTAGGTGGTTACGACTAGTAGACAGTCTATGAACTGCAACATTTCATTTTTTTTTAAGCCAGGAACCATTTTTTTAAGAAGTCCCTGGGCGGTTGCCTAGTTGGCCTAATGGGTAATCTGGCTATGGTTGTGTCAGGTAAGGCAATGACATGTGCTGAACAGGGATAACGCGCATACAATGATTCACACTGATATCTAATCTATAGACAAAGGGCAAGGATTTATATTTGCACTTGTTAGTATGTGAACATGGTGAACTATGGGCCCTATTCTATCAGCTGCTTGCAAATGCCTCAAACTCATACATTTTGCTGCGGGTGCTTGTTCTTTTGTTTTTTTATACATTTTTAGATATATTCTATTGACTCCAGCTCACAAATTCCGACCTTATGGCTTTACTCATAAACCCTGCCTTTTTAAGTAGGACTTCAGGGGGCGTGATCATATGAACTGACAATAATTAAACAAGCCCGTAATTTACTTGTTAGACACAGCCAATAATGAATTAGACATCATCATAATGTCATTAAAAGATGGAAGTTAGACGTAATCTGCAATAATTGGAGGTTAAGAATTAATTAATGCCAATAAGTAATATTTGTCAATTGGGATTGCAATCAAGGACTCTATAAAATGCATTAGATCATCTGTTTAGTCCATGTGGGTTTCATGATATGTATCACTCAGAAATAACATTTAAAGAAAATATTTTTTATTGCATATTTGTGGGTTTGAGGGTTTTGCGGCTTTGGCTGGCTCGTAATGATGGTGTTTGGGTAACGCATAATTGGATTGCGAGTAGCTTACAGAATATGTGGCAAAATTAAGTGCAGTTTAAAGTGTGTATAAATTTACAAATTGGGCAGTAGAACAGGGCCCTAAGTGCTTAAGAACAGAACTTTTGCAACAGATGAGAAACCTCTGCTTCATGGAAATTTGTTACACTACAGATAAGGGACAGGTGCATTTTGGGTGATCTATTTCCTTGAAAATATTCTTAATATAGACATAAGTCTCTACTTAACATAAATGAATGCCAAGTTTCAACACTTTCCACTGTGAGTCTCATTCTTCTGTAGCTCATTCTTTCTTCACAAATTCTTCTGTCGCCCGTAGAATCTCCCCTAACTATATTTCTTTTATACATTTCCTCTACCAAATCTCCTTTTCTGTTTCTATTCCCTTCTTTTTTTAAATATGCCAATGTCCACCTCCTCTCTTTCTTCCTACTCTCTCCTCAGTCTTTCCATACTTTGAGCGAATCTGAGCTAAACTTTCTAATTTGGCTATTGAGGCCATGTATCATATGTGGAGAAAGGCACTTGAGCAGTTAGAGTTAACAAATATATTCAAATCCAAATTTGCATGAAAGACATTCGATTTAGTCATTAATCAAACTTGTGTAGTCAATTACATGTCAAATTTTCATTCTAACGGATACATTGAAATTCAACTGTATCCCTGCAAATGCTGACATCTTTTTTGCAATTTACTGAATATTGGTGGGGTTCATATACAACTTTTTGAGCATCTGACTATTAGTAATAACGTTCAACAGTGTTAAACAGTGTTAAAGTTCAACAGTGTTAACTTTGAAGTGAAAATTATTAGTAACAGAGACATCTCACTACTCCAAAGAATCTGAAAATGTGCAAAATATCCTACCTCACTCATGTTTCTTTATGGGAGGCTGAATAAGCTCAAGGTGAATTTAGCTCCTTCCGAGCGGTAACACCTGGGATTAAGCCCCATAGGGCAAAGTAGACATGTTAACAGTCTTGCTGTTGGTTCTATGTAAATATTGTTCTTATCTCACAATCGATGATGATACAGCATTGAAGTAACACAGGAAAGGTCTTATTTATTGAGTAAATGAAAAGTGACTTAAAACTATTGTAGATATCTGTGTTATTTTATGTATAAATTAAATGGAAATACCCAGTTGACGAAAATGGTAAAACTGATAAAGATATTTAACAAGTTAAATATAACTCACTCGCTACTCCCGTTTTTTTCAATTGGCCATGCTCTTCTTATCACGCCCACTACTGATCATAATTAATTACTGCTGATAATGCTATTAGCTCAGGAGTGGAATCTGAGTTTTCCATCAATAAGAATAAGAAAAAACACTTTTCCAAAGCAATTTTTTTATAATTTCACAACTAGCACTAACAGCAGTTCTAATAATCACTGTATTGCAAACATTTATGTAGTTATAAGTGGGGAAAGTCCCACAAAGAACCAAATGATGGACTGCTATGCTTTCCACATGTAGGATATTGAAACGTAGTAAACATCTAGATGTACACAGATTATTCACAATTATTTATGTTTAAGACATCTAGTTCAGAGTTTTAGGGATGGCTGGTACATTTTGGAGTGACAGACATTACAAAACACCTTGACTTGCCTTTCTGAAATAACTAAGGCGACACAATAGGAGTGAATTTACTCGGCATCTCAAGTGCATCACATTTTATGTCCTGATGCACTATTTCTGATGAAGAACAACAGCCCTTCTAATGCTATTTAGCTCTTCTCACATCATCTCAACTGAGAAAGTGCTTAGCAAATTCCCCACAATATATTAAGTGTCCAGAAAAGTTGATTCAAGACTCACAACTTTTATTGTGAATAAAACACAAGCCTTGCATACAAATCACAAACTTGCTGTTACTTTGCAACTATAAAAAAACGTGTAGTAATATAACAGAAAACATTTTATATACATAGTTAACAGTATATATTAAAACCAGACAATAATATAGACTTTGTAGGGTAAGTGGTTCTTACCTGTTCTTGTCTTTTCTTTTTCTATTTAGCCTTTTCTATTAATACAGTTTCAGTGTGTCCAAGGAAAATGTAATGCGTTTGGTTTGGAAGGATAAAAATGCCACCCACATGATATCTTTTGCTTGGGGCCCCAGAACAGCTTAAGCTGCGTCCTATGAATAACTGCAAGATAATAACTTTACTGACTCAGCTGTCTGTGCTCCTAGAGATAAGATCTGGACACATTGGTAATAACAGATAATTTACACCTAAAGATATTCGCCTACAGGCTCACTTGAACTTTTCTTGACATAGAAAATTAAACAAGACATAGTTATATTAGTTTCTATCTATCTATCAATATATATGTATATATATATATATATATATATATATATATATATATATATATATATATATAAATAAATTGTGTTATATATGTAAGCAATTACCAGTGTCTTTTCAGTGATTTTTAATCTTAGTGGCTCTACATCTTTACCTTAACTTATGATGCAATATGCTTTTATTTCATATACACTTGCTGTAGTACTACACTATTTTTAGTCACATTTATTAAATATAGAAAACACAATTTTCGGTATGGTTTTATAAGCAAACTACATTAATAAGAAGAGGTCTACTTAATGTAGCAGACAAACCTCATCACTTCTATTGGGAATTAAAAAGCACTGTACTGCAATGTGTTGCTTGCTGTTTTTTTTTTTATAGTAAATTAGATAAAAGGTTAAAGGGCCATTTACCTCCCTTTGGAGCAGCATGTTGCAGATGAGGTTGTTTTTGATCCAGAAATCCTAGTGCTGCTTTTGAAAGAATTGTATTAGAACAGTTGCAGGCAGTATTAGATTGGTGTGTTTATATTTTGTAGACGTCCCCCCTCGTTCCCTCCCCCTTGAGTAGATGAAGGTGTGTGCGAGTTAGCCAATGGCTGTACCGGAACAGCCATGCTGCTCTATGACTATGGGAGGTGTCAGCCAATCTGATACATCCCCTGTCGTTCAGGAAGCCAAGAGTGCAGTTATTGCACCTGAGAATGTGAGGTGCAGGCACAGAGAGGAGGGAGGGAGAGAGAGGGAGAGAGCGAGAGAGTATTTCAACTTGCCTTCATGAGATCTTTCCACTGGTGTCCTCCAAATTATGCTGAATTAACTGGGCCTTTAAATACTGATCTCTTGATCTTTAAAGGCGCAATATACCTACCGCAATTATTTTCCTTATTTTTTCTTCTATATAAAGCAACAGACTTCCATCCAACATTATTGCTATAATCAAATACACAGCAGTAGTTTTGCAGTAATGAAAATGATCAGAGATAGATCTGAGGTACATAATTTTGTGGTAGAAAATAATTTCAAAATTATGGTTGAATAAAGTAAAAAGCTAAGTAAGTTATCTAATAAGCTTATATTGTACATTATTACATTTACATATACTCATGACAGTGGTACGTTTCAGGCTGTTGTGTTTGGGCTAAACAATTGATTTATATTTCCCCATTTAGTTTATAAAGAGTTTAAACTAACTGACAACCCTTTTTGTTTCACAATGAATTGATTTTCAGCTTAGTGAGGATATATATATATATATATATATATATATATATAGATAGATAGATAGATAGATAGATAGATATAGAATGTTGGTGAGGTTTAGTTGCTTACTGTCATAATTTAATTGTTTAAGGACTCTTATTGCCAGTAATGTATGAATATGGCCAGAGGAGCATGAAATTGTTGCATTGGGATTATGTGTTATTGTGTGGTTATATGTTGCCTGTAAATTTGGTATTATGTATTCTAGGTATAATCACATATAATAGTTGTCAAACTACTAATCAGCGTCACGCTCTGCAAGTTCAGTTTGGTCTTCAAATGCGGGTCCTCGCGAAGCGAGGGGTCGCATTTGCAGAAGGTGGAGGCTCCAACGTCGGCTGCAATGAGCCGAAAGCTCATTGCAGGCCGCAAATGCTGACCCTCGCAAAGCGAGGAGCCGCATTTGCGGAGGTGGAGGCTCTACGGCGCCTCACACGCGGTTACAAACACCCACACAAACGGCACTTTAACATAATAGATCTAACACGCAGTCACTAAATACGGACTTACACAAAAAAAATACAAACCGGACTTAGCCTAAAAAAATACGAGACGCAGGACTTAGAAAAAAAAAACATTCCAACCTCGCAAAAATACGACCTTAACGGTCGAACCGCGCACACCTGAAAAAATTAAAAGCACAATAAATACACACAAAAAATACATAAAAATCTTACCCACAGCAAGGGGGGGGGGGGGCACCCAGGACCTCTGCAAGTGAAGTTACACCTCAATTTAAGTCCAAATTACTGAGTTTAGACACACGAAAATCCCCTAAGCAAGAGAAAAAATGGCCACCGAAAAAAACTTGAAAACGAGGCTACAGGACCCTAAAGACGCAAAACACCACCAAGCACATACGGCTTTTCAAAAAAGCAGTACAAGGTACAAGATACACTTTTAGCAAGGTCGCTAAATCATCCACAGCCGCGTACCACATACACATTCGCCGCCATTTTACAACACTAACTTACACAATGCGGAAGTACACAGCTACCCTAACTGCTTCCCCTCGCGCACGCAGCATATTTACACTACACACTGCACACATTGCTGACACCTACCCCTCAGCTCCACAACAGTGCAATCCTACATTATATGCTGCAGGAACATCAAAACAGATTGTCAGCTCTTCAGCACAATGCTTCCTGCATATATTACTTCCAAATAGGTATAGTAATTTATTAATTTATTCACTATTTAATTAGCATACAAAAAAACATATACACAAAAAAAAAACACTCTCGCAATAAACACAAAAGCCATTCACCGCACGCATCACAACGAGCGCCAACGCTGCTCATAGCACACAAAGCCTTGCAATAAGCGCAAAAAGAAGATCAGAGCCGACCAAACCATAACAGCAAAAGAGCCTATCAGAAAAAAAAATACCACAACCCACAGCCTCGCAATGAGGATCTCAGACCACAAAAAAAATTAATGTCTGTGGCAAAGAGCATTACCTGCCTTACAATTGTATTGCCCCGTCATTTTTGACGGGCAAGTCGCTAGTATATTATAAAAAGGAAAATGTTATATAGAACATATGTGGAAGTGGTAAAAATGCTCTGCATAGAAGTTAGCTGCAGATCATTGCACACTCACACATACAGACCTTGGGTCAAGACAGATGTATATACTTCAACTAGTCCTAAACAAACACTTGAGGTTAACATAAAGGTTTTTTCACTAGCCAGTTATAGATATCTGGTGAATTTGATCACAAGAGCTCTGATAGCCCAAGGTTGCAAGCCAGATGGTCTGACATCACACATACACAAATGTACACAAGGGTGTGGTATTGGTGAGTATAAATATGTTGTTTTGAACATTCAATAAAGGTTGAGGAGTGGTCTTGCCATTGGCCACTAATAACCTGTATGCAGTATTCTCTGCCTGTACCTCTTCAGAAGCCATCTTTTGTGCCACAAAGAACAGGAATTACATGATTCTGCTGGGGTAGGTTTGAACTAGGTTCTTATCAAGCCCCCTTGAAGAAGCAGATCGTGACACTTACATTTTATCGAATAGCATAGAAGTGCTAGTCCACTCATTTATTTTCCCACTATTAGGGTCTGACTTCTCTGTCATTACATCCAGCCATATAACGAATACCAATCCGTAATTGCCAATTGGCTGGACATAACTGAAAAAAAAACTAAAGTCAAAGTAAAACTGTAGACTACCTAAACATGTTAGTTTTTTGGACTTCAGATCACTAATATTTCATACAAACAAAACCTTTGGAATGCAAACAGGTTTACTAAAGAATGAAGCATAGTAGAAATGCTTATTGCTATGTTAAACTATTCCGTATATTTTTTAAGATCTGCTACAGTTCTCCACACATTTTAAACTACATGATACAACAGGATTTCCCACATCACTTTTTATCACAGTAAACCTACATAGAAAATAAAAATAATTATTGTAATAGTAATATATAATGCAACATTTGTATTGTAAAATATAAGATATTTGCACTAGGAATGTCCTAAAAATGCTGCAAAAGTGGTAATATAAAATATAGACACCACAAATAATCTCCCCAATGGATAGTTACGAGTTCTGGTACTTGAATTAAATAAATGTTTTATGTAGTTTTATATATATAGTGCTTACGTTGTTTTTGCTGTCACAGATGTATCTGTAAATAAGTAAATTTGTGTGGTCTGGGCATTTTATTTTTTACAAATGTAAAAGTACAATTTTCCACCAATCTCTAAAAAAATATAGCTGGCATAAGAGGTTTTTTGAGGATTCCCTTTCCTTGTAAATATCCATAAATGCCAAGAATAAACACTCAGTACAGGTCGGCACAGATAATCCGGCATGCTCCATTCCGGGGCTTTGTCGGTAAATAGATTTTGCCGGACCAGCGGTGCGACACCAGGGCAAGAGGAGAGATGTGAGGCTGTGAAGGGCTGCACAGGGGTTTGTTCTAAGCACTGACAGCTCAGTGTAGGAGGGAGGCTGCCGGGTTATCCAATCCCGGATAATCAGTGTCCGACCCGTATATAAAAACAAATTTTTAAATATATTTTTTGATTTACAGTGCATTAAAACAATACCCATCTGTATTTAAAACTAATTGAAATTAAGTGTAAAATGCCATACTATAATAAATATTACATGTCACAATGAGCGCCTCAGAATAAACCTGCCATTAATGCAAACATATGACAGATATGAGTGGTGATAATATTTGGACATCAATGCCAATGTATATGCACAAGAAACACATTACATATATTTGTAGTGACATTTGTTTCAATGAATGCTAATTTCTATGCAAATCAGCTGTAAAAATTTTATGAATTTGTTAGGTGATCTAATAAATAGGAATACTAAATATAACATGTAGAGAGAGACTTTCAATATTGATATTTTACTACTGCACTCTGCAATGTCAAGCTTAGCTCGTTTAACTTAATGATTGGTTCAACAGAAAATAACTGCCAGAATAAAAAGTTGTTTTAAAAATGGAAAAGAACAAATTTTTTATCCATTACCCACCATAATTTAAACTATCCATTTAAATTATACGTCAAACTGCCCTGCTCTAGTTCCACCAGAGCAGCCTACCAAAACACTAGTTGGGTTTTCTTTAAAGAGCATTAAAAACTCAGTACACTGAATAAACTAATCATAGGCATGTACTAATAATGGTCACATTTTATTTATACAACTATCCCCAAATGTAAATAATAATAATTTTCTAAATCTTCTTTATAGGCTATGAAGCAAAACCTTAGCCCAGGAGTACTAAACAGTGAAATACTGGAGAGAACCTACTAAGATATATATATATATATACAGTATATATATTCTCAGACAACTTCAAGTATTTAGTACAAATGACACCTGGTGTAATCTGACAACCATAGGCAGTCTAGTAATGGATTTACTTACCAACGCATGTGGGTGGCTTCCCACTCCAAGCTTTGTTATCCATACAGGTCACAACTCTTTCACCTTTCAGCTGATATCCCGGGGAACAGAAATATTCACATCTGGAGTTATAATATGCTCCATCTAAACATTTAAATCCTCCAGAAACCGGCATTGTAAGAGTGGGACATCGCTTTTCTGGGTGAGAAAAAGATGGTTTGTGAGACAATTAAGCTTTAACAAAGCGAAACATTATGCTTCTCCCAATGGCCAAAATATAAGAAAATACCAACCATAACAGAGGATAGACATCACTACACTACACAACTGTGCAATGGACTCATACAAAATATCAAGGTCCTGGGACCATGCCCTGTAGTTGATAAAGGTTGGTCAATTAATCTAAAGACACAAAAAATTATTTTTAAGCTTTGTTTCTTTGTTTATTTATTTGAATATTCTTTTTAGGTCTTATATTTCAGTACAGAATGCACAAAGAATAATAAGCAATTATGTACATTAGACTATATGTTAAAGGGATACTTTGGGCAAAAATTGCTTTATATAACTCGGTTGTTCATTGACAACAGAAAATATATAATCTTCCGCTTTGCAAAATTGGAAGTTGAGCCAGTTCTATCCTTTTCTGTCTTTGTAAACATATGTAAAGTTTTGATACCTCTTGAAATAAAGAAGGTGTTGCGGAAAATTATACAAATATCCTTAATTTTTTTGCGTCTATATATACAATTAGCACTCTCTCCAGTTAGTGTGATATTTGGCTGACTGTGAACCAGTAATTCTCCATTGCATGATATTAGGTATGAAATAGTTAACTACATCTAACCCATGACATACCGATTTCATTTAGAGACTAGTACACAAATTTAGACAAAGCAAATATGTTTTTTCACTCATATTCAAGGTTGAATAAGAGTTATGTACTGTGCACACGTGTATCATATAAGAAAGATGTACGCACAGATTTTACCAAAGTGTGTCTCATATTCTTATTGGATATCATAAATAAATAAAAAAATGGCTGTGTAATGATTGTTTTCACTGTTTTATGTAAACAGATATAAAAGGTTGTGTCTGCTGATTTTTCAGTTGCAATTCAGTAACTTAGTGAGTTGGTGACAGCCATGTTGGTTTGTTACTAATTTAATTTTTTTTTCTAAATAAACTCACCGTGAGAAATAACCAACGGACTATGTTTTTTTCTTGGTGTCATGCATGGGAAGTGGGGTAAGTATGAGAGCTAGTTTCTACAACAAAGGCAGTGGTGGCGACACCTTGCTAGAAACTAACATGTTATGCGACAGCCTTATGGTACAGTATATAGAATGCTGTGCTTTAATAGCAAATATTAACATGGTTCATTATCTGTACCATTACAATAAAAAATCAAGACTTATGGATGTTGAGGGAAATTAAACAATGGTACTCACGTTTGCATACATACTTGCCCGACCAGCGTTTGTCTAGCTGGCAAATAACCTGTGATGCACCATGGAGCTCAAAGCCTTTCTGGCAATGAATGTTGCATCTTGTCCCTCTCACAGTTTTGTAATAGGATCTAGAAGGACTGGTGCAGGTTGCATGTCCATTTTTAACCTTGATGGGAGAGCACCATGGGGTATCTAACAAATAAGATAGTAGCAAGAAGAGATGATATTAGTGGCCTATAAAACATGCAAGATATCTATATTGAAGACACATGTAAGGAAACTAGTAACAAATAGCTCACTGGGAAAGAGCATAAAAAAACAGAAGACTAGAAAACTACATTCTCAAATATCCGTCTTTCTTTTCAAGAAGACTGTTTAAGAGTTTTAATCGTATTGTATTGTGCGTAATGTGAGTTATTTGGTGCACAAGAGGCTTTGTGATAATTCCCATATACTGATATATTTGTTCCATCTACTAAATTATCATCACAAACAAAGTGCAGTGGAGTTAGAAGAAGGTACAAGACAACAGCACATATAAACCAGAGGTATGGACTAGAAAAACAAGAAAGAAATAATGGTTTTATAGTGCCATATCAGAGTCCAAACTTACAGCGGACCCTAGCAATATCCCATATTAATGTATTTAATACATCCATGATTCACATGTTTTTTAAAGACACACATAATATAAATCATGCACATATTTTTGGTCTTCATAGTATTGCACAAAGTAATTAAAATAATATCAAATAAACAGAAAATAAACCAAGAAGTGTTTGTCAACAACAGAACTTTATGTTTTTATTCGCTAAAGTAAAAAAAAAGCATACAGTTATCCCATGGAAAGAAATACAAAAATGTTGAATGATTTTGTTTTTAAATTCTGCATTTCCTCTAGGATATATACATTCTTGCATATGCTTAAATATCATGAATATTACATTTAAACATGTCATTACTGGTTGCATTTGTTTGCCAAGAATATTCCATCTGTATTTCCTTCAGAGATATGATACACATAAAAAAATAGGACCTTATCTAACAAAAAAATCAACTCTTTTGATCATTAAAGGATGTAACAGTGCTCAAAGAGCAGTTTATTGAGTTTTAAAGAATGTCTGCCAAATTAGCTCTAGTTGCAAAGAGCAGTTAAATAATTCAGCCAAGAAACATCTGGCTCTGTTTCCTTGAAACTTGTTTGGTTTCAAGATGGAGAAAACAGGGTCTTTCCAAAGAAAACAATGTGTTTGGTTGATATCCCCAAAATGGTCTCACAATTATATTCAAGGTAAAGAAAGACAAGCAACTCAAAACCACCTTACCTCTTTTTGACATCAAACTGGTGTAGGTTTCAAGCATGAATAGACAATGTCGGTCCCATAGTGCCTAACAAAGTCCTGGATTTCAGGATTTCTATACTGGGCTCAGATGAGCCAGCCTGCCCCTCAGACATTCTGATAGACTCACCTGTGCACAGCAGGGAGATCTCGAATTCCAGGTGACCGACATTACCTACTCCTGCACTATAAAGACTCAAGGTCATTTCAGAGTAAATTTTGCTGGAGGGTCACATATAGTTTTATTCCCATATGCTGATATCTGTGTGAACTTCACCTGCCTGATAACTAGCATGAACAAATAATTCAGATCCAAAATACTTCATGTTTTTTGTAACATGAACTGTATTAGCTGCCTTTTATCCTGGGCTTTAAAAAATGACAGCACATCATAGTTTTATGTTATAGGTTTTTAGTTCAATAATAAGGAATTATTAGCTTCTGATATTTTAACTGTTGTGGATGGCAACACTCCTTTCTTCTCCCTGTCAGGAAGTGAGAGGAAACACATCACCTAGCCTCACTTTTGTTGCTTGTACTGTTAGGAAATAGGTTCCTGAGAACTTTTATTATGTGTGTGGACAATACATTTCTTTAACAAAGAATGTGAAGCAAGCCTACTACTTATACAACAAATGGGCTCATTGTGTGTGCTACATTACATGCTATGTTGGCTGACTGAATCAGTGAAATAAATGCAGGTTCTTTACACTAAGATGATTGCTTTTTTTTGTTTGACCAAAACTGAATGTTTTTCAAAAAGAAATAAAGCAATATTGAGTACCCAAATGTACCTTGGCTATAAGTCCAGTTACTCATGGAGAAGGACTTGCCATACCTAAGCCTTCAGAAAACTGGGAAGACATAGATTATTCTTCATGTGAGACAAATGCTGAGCCACACACAGTATCTTAAATTGTTCCAGACCCTACATACATTCCTGAAAACTTAAGTGGGCGTCACGTACAGCCACATTAAATTCCAAGCCTGTATGCGCAACGTCTGCGGGCTTAAAATCTGTCCGAGTTACAGAGCAATTAAATTAGACCTTGAGATGAAAACCCGTAAACCATTTATCGAATGTTGGATGTGCTGCTGTGCACACAATCAGTTAGTCAAACCCGTAGTTACAGGTTTAGACAGAGCCAATGGTAACAGAGATCGTCAGCATTATGTCACTGAAACATGGGAGGTTAGATTTCAAAGTATTATGGGCTTCAATTACGAGTTACGATCGGACCCACATTCCAGAAATAATGCACTATTAATAAAGCCGTAAATATGATATTCTATTACATGCAAGTTACATTATATGTATTAACACATTGATTGCCGGGATCGATATAACACAGAATTTAAATATGAAATTAATTCATTTAGATTGCTGATTTGCGCACTTCAGAATATTGTGCTATTTATTTTAATACTTAGCATCACTTTCTCTTTAATTATAAGTACAGTAGTGTGTTTATATTTGCATTTACAGTGCTAGGGGTTGGACTTTACACCTCTAGCGGGTCCTCTCTAGCACCCGTTGGCTTCTTGGCTCCATTTGCGGGTAACAGGCTTGAACACCAGTGAATTCATTGCAATTTAATAGCATGATTGGAAACGTAGCAGTTACGGGCTTAACAGATCAAAGGACTTGCTGGCACGCAGTTCAATTTTCCACATCCCGTAGAGTTTTATCGCACCTAACGCCAAGTCGTTTGCGGGTAGCTTTCTGAGGACAATTTAATAGCCATAAGTCTTGTGGGCTACGTTACGGGCTATGTATTTCAGAGTTGGGGGAATTTAATAGGCTATTGATGTAGCAAAATTAACTTAATGGTCTTGTATGAGATCTGGGCCTATCAAAACAACAGGCTGAGCTTTTAGGTTAAAGAAAATAATCTTCTGGCCAAAGGTACAGAAATGTTCCAACAGAAGTGACGCTAGAGAAGGTATCTTTGTGTGCAGATAAGGAAGCTAAAGAATAATACTAACTTTGAAGAAACAATTAAACCAAAGGAGTGTGCTTATGGGAATAATTCTTGTCTGTGGACAAAGGATTTCTCTGGAACCATAAAGAGGAAAGTTACCAAGAGCTCATTCAAGATTTTGCCAAGAAACAAAAATCATGGCACAGTATGTCTTTAAAGATCCACTTTTTGCATTTACATCTTGACTCCTTTCCTGAGAACCTATGAGTAGTCAGTGATGAGCAGAGGAAAGGATATCTGAACCATGGAGGAAAAATACCAACACAGATTGGATCCAGCCATGATAGACGAGTGCTGTTGTTCTTTGCAGAGGGAATAAACCTCATGAAAGGAAAAATGAACAGCTTGCAAGTGTAAATGAGGATAGGGGTAGGTCAAGGAAGTGTGCATCTAGTCCTGCACCTGCACACAGTGAGCCTCTTGCAGATCCTTTCATGTTCCTATGACGTGGTGAGGTTCTAGTAGGCTTATTTCCACAGATTCTCTGGTGCACCTATAGGGAGAAACATTATACTTACCTTCCACCTTGACGACCCTCCACCAACGATCTTCGAAAACCTGGTCCTCACTCTTCAGCCCTAGATAATCGGGCTCTTCCATGTTGAATAAAGTATCCATCCTCTTCTTGCTTGATTGAAGCCCTTGTTCCTCATCTTCTGCCCATGGAAATGGGCTTCCGCCTAAAAATCCAGCAGCTCTGTATTAAAAAAAATCATCTAGCGGAGCTCCTCCTCAGAGGTACTCCCACGCCGACTATCAGTTTTTTTTATTATGCTCTCGCATTATATACTATTATTGCAGAATGTGATTGGCTGAATTATGTGTCAATCATATTTCCTATTGGTTAAAGTGGAACCAATCAGAATGTTCATATGTCAATCTCTGTGGCACATGTTTATTATATAGTTGCCATGTGGGTTAGAAGGGGAGGGAATCCTGGGGTTTCCCTTCATTGCGTTGAAGAAGCAAATCCAGGGGTCCCCTTCAATGCGTGGGCTGGGCGAATCCCCATGGTTCTCCAATTTAATGGATTTTTTTAAATGGGGGTATCACTGGGATCCCTAGATTTATAGGGTGTAGGGGTATTAGGGGGGGATCCATGAGTTCCCCCAAAGTTTATGTCATGATTAGTGTGTTGGAGGGTTAACACCTTCATTGTGTCAGATATGAGGAGTCAAGTCTCATATTTGGCTCAGTTGAGGTGTTAGAGTGATCATAGTGTCAGATCTACGGCTAGTCTGACATACACATTGGATGAAGGGTGAAAATCAGTAGCCACATTAAATTGGGGCTACGTTTTAAAACGTAGCCCGTAACTCCAATTTTACGAGTTACGGCTATTAAATTAGCCTCGTAATTAATAGCAGAACATTTTCAAGCCCGCAAATCGGGCCCAAAAAATACTTTATTTCATGTTTACTCCGTGTTATATAGATCCCCGCAATCAATGTGTTAAGACATTTACTGTAACTCGCATGTAATAGAATATCATATTTACAGCTTTATCAATATTGCAATATTGAGGAATGTGGGTCTGATCGTAGCGCTTAATTGAAATTCCGTAGAACTTTGAAATCCCACCTCCATTTTTCAGTGACGTAAGTCTGACAATCTCTTTTTCCATTGGCTCCGTCTAAACCCGTAACTACGGTCTACACTAATTGATCGTCCACACAGCCTCAAATCCAACGTTCTACGAACGAGATACAATTTGCTTCTAAAACCCGTAGCTTGCAGCCCCTTCCAATTTAATTGCAACATAACTCGGCCAAATTTCAAGCCCCCAGCCATTTCGGGCTTCACGTTGGACTTACGGTGCTGGAATTTAATATGGCCCCAGGTCGGGTAAGGGGTTGCACACAGTTACTAACTTTTGTGAAGCCTTGTATCCCCGATTGGGATGGCATGGAGGAAAATGTAAATGTGACAGCTGTACCTAATTGCCAACATCTGTCATTTTTCACTAGTCATTGTTGCCTTCTTGCAATGCTGTTTTTATTCTTGATTTGCATTGATAGGTACTAATTTACGTGACAACTTGACAAGTAAATTACCAACGAAAAGATTGTAATGGGGCCTATAGGCAGTATAGATGGATGGCTCACACTGGACCCTTTTCAGGATTCATTCTGACCCCCCCCCCCCACCTTTGATGAACCCTTTATGTCCTCTTGCCCATATACTAAGATTACAAACAACTGCCTTACATATTTACCTACTTTCATTTATTCATTCTCTCTACCAGATATTCTGAGATACAACTGAGATGTAAATTGCTTAACATCAAAAACTGTCATGAAAAAGAAAGCGTTAATTATACAGTATATACAAGCACAATGATATAACATTTTGATGGTTCTAATATTTGCTGCAACTTAAAGGTAAGTATTGGTTAAGCTGCGGGTATTTGCAATAGCTGTGTGACAAGTCAAGGCATGCAGATTAAGCAAAGCATTCACCTTTGCCGCCATATCTATTGTGTGCATACAAATCCTCATCATCCTCTTGTGGCGAGTATCCCGATCCTAAAATAAAAAAATAAAAAAATGCAAATAGCAAAGAAATAAAAATAGGGAAGGGTTTCTGCATAAAATTGGCAGTTAATATTAAAGCATAATTTTTCAGATATGATAAGCAATGGTAAAAAGCATTGATGGAAGTGCATTAAAAATTAGTGTTACAATACAAAGTAGTTTAAATGAAAGTTGGCAAACCGCATTAACTAACTAAATCTAAGTTTTTCACTGAATATTAAAGGCGTTATTAAATACTAGTAACTTGCCTGTCATAAATTATGGTATCATAGATTGTTATCTTGAATTGGCAGTGCTCTCTCTCTCTCTGTGCACTCTCTCTCTGTACTCTCTCTTTATCCCTGTGTGCTCTTTCTCTTTGTGCTTTCTCTCTCTCTATGTGCACTTTCTCTCCTTCTCTCTCGCTTTCTCTCTGTGCGCTCTCTCTCTCCCAGCCTGATCTCTCTCTCTGTCTGTGCTTTCTCTCTACCTGTGTGCTCTCTTTCTTCGGGTGCTCTCTCTCCCTGTACACTCTCACACTATGCCCTCTCGCTCTCTCCCTGTGCGCTCTCTCTCTCTGTGCTCTCTCTCTCACTGAGCACTCTCTGTGCGCTCTCTATCTCTCTGTTCTCTCTATTCTCTCTTTTTCTGTGCACTCTGGCTCTCTCTCTCTACTTGTGCCCTATCTCTTTGTGCGCTCTCTGTCTCTCTGTTTGCTCTCTGTTCTCACTTTCTCTGTGCGCTCTCTCTTTCTCTCTGTATGCTCTCGCTCTTTCTCTCGGTGCACTCTTGCTCGCTCTCTCTACCTGTGCCCTCTCTCTTTCCCTCTCTGGGCGCTCTCACTCTCCCTGTGTGCTCTCTCTCTGTGCCCTCTATCTCTCTCTGTGCTCTCTTTATGTCTCTGTTAGCGCTCTCTCTGTTCTGTCTCTCTGTGTGCTCTCTCCCTCTCCCTGCGCTCTCTCTCACTGTACTGTCTGTCTGTGCACTCTCCCTGTGTGCTCTCTCTGTCCGATCTCTCTCTGTGTGTGCTCGCTGTTTCTGCCCGTGTGCTCTGTCTGCGTGATGTCTCTGCCTCTATGTTGTCTCTAGCCCTGTGCTGTCTCTAGCCCTGTGCTGTCTCTGTCTCCCTCTCTCTCTCTGAGGTGTATAATGGCTACTTTTATCTTGACTCTCAGGCCCCGCCCCTGATGATGTCATGGGGCTGCCCCCTTGATGACATCAGGGTTACACGCAATAAAAACTAATATACTGATACCCTTGTTTATGGGTAATATTCAAATAACTGTTGGATTGCATTATCTAAATGTATGCTTTCCCTAGGAACTTTAAACATGTGAATCTAAAATATTTTATTCTCTAACTGGTTTGGTTTTCCACATGACAGGTCCATTTTTCCATATATGTCTGGTAAACAATGGTTCGGATACAACATTGTGGGACATTCAGTCTTATTTCAAAGGGAATTCAGACCTTCTGGAACCTCTGCCTTTATTCCTATTCTCTCTTATGTAGAGTTTCATGCTTCACAAATGCGACCTAAGCCTTTCCAACAGGGAGGGCCTTCACACTAGCAATGCCTCATCCAGTTTTGCTGCAAGCAGACAGTGACATACTGTGTGTTTGAGCATCATGTGGCACTGAATGTGAGAAGCCCCTCCCATGTGGGCAAGTCCATAGTTCACAGCTATGAACAGATTATTTGTTTTTTATTACTAAAAGCAGCATTATATGAAACCTGTCCATTATATTAAAACAGTACCACAGAGCATCTTCCCCCTTCAACCATTCATCAAAAAAGCAAAGCATTTGGGATGCTGACCAAAGCATTAAAGCATCATAGGAGATTTAGTAAAATAATTATTGAAGGACCACAATGGCATTTTTGTTATGTATGGTCATTTTAATAGCTAAACCTAATAATGGCAAAATGCTTTTAAATATATTTTTTAAAGAATGTAAAATAAACACAGTCTTTAGACACATTTTGAATTTATAATCAAACATTCTTGACTGTAGGGTTCTGTTTTCCATTCTTATACTCTATTCTTCATACTCTGTGCTACTTTGTCAGGAAGGTGTATCCTTGTAAACTAATGAACTTATATTTATTCTGTAGACAAGCACTGGCAGTTTTAGCTGCAACATTCCCACTGTGACGTTTCCTCTGCATCCAAAGTCTTCTCCCATCACAGGAATTTAGCAGAAACAAAATCGGTAAGTTCTACTTCAATATAACTGCATTTAGAAAGCATTCAACTAGAGGCTGTGTTATTTTTACATTTTAAAAACATGTTGCCTGTTTACAAGTGTAATTCTTCTTTGGTCCTTTAATTTGTTAAATGCCTCCCTGGTCTACCACATTTAATAAACTCTCCATGAATTGATTAAAGCAAGCCTTTACTGCTATAATGCATGCTTTCAAATGGCTTTGACTCATTGCATTTGTCTTATCTGGTTTTAGTTTTGTATAATAAGCAGCAGTATTTAATGTTATTCCTATTGAAGCATTTATTGTTTCTCAAATAAAAATGCCATAAGCAATCGCACATGAAAAGAAAAAACAATAATCAAAAATAAAATAAATAAAAGCAATAAACAATGAATTGTGTCATTTTAAATTTTAAAACAAGAACCATCATTTGGTAAGGATGTTTATTCTGAGGTTTAACAAAGCAATTAAGATACTTTCCGGTGATTCCTTATATCTTCTTGGACAGGGTCCGACAAAAATATGCACAATATAAAATCAATAAACAATAAATGCAAACGTCAGAGTAAAATGTGAATGTTTATCATTTGTTAGCAACATCTCATCTGTTTACCATTAGTTTCCGTTCTACGTCCATGGGCTTTACTTTAACAGGCCCATTTCCAGTTTACGTCATAGAAATGTTCAAAAACTCTACTAGAGAAGAAAATTACTTCTGGAAGCAGCTGCCCAAGATGGCAGTTTGAGATTGAGCTGTTTGGGGTACTGGACAGATCCTACTCCATCCCCACTCTGTCAACAGCAGGCAGAGCTCAAATGTATCCAAATAGTACCCTGGACCTCCTGATCCCTGCAATTAACACTAACTCGATAGAACATCCTACTCCAGAAAGAAAAATGTCCTGTAATGTGGCAAAACCAACAGACCTTACTCTACTGGAATCCAACCTTACAAACAAGCTTATTGAAAGAATTATAGATATTTTTCAAGAATATCACAATGAGATTGTGTAAATGCTAAGCGATCTCCAATAATTTATGCACAACACCTTTTTGAGCCCTGTAGACCTCTCCCCAATATTCAATCTGTGGTTGCAACCAAAGAAAGGCCTGCAAACTACCAAGACTCAATAGTTCAAAAACATGATTAATTTATATCAGAAGGTTCTGGCATATCAGGCAACAAAATTAACATATCAAGCTTGGTTATTTTGCTTTAGAAAGTGCTTAAATCAGATATAACAAGCATATACACATATTCAGTGCATTATTTTGCCAAGAGAAGGTATTATTTGTAAAAACTGGTAGTTGACAAGAGGCGAACCTTTATGTTACAGAAAATAATATTTCATCTCCAACAAAGAAAAGAGACAAGAACGTCTAACAGGTTGTTATGGCATATTTAATAGACACTTGATTTCTAAACAATAATGGCGCTCACAGTTATATCAAGGAAAGACAACAAAGGAAGTAATCTGAGTTCTTGGGCTCAAGAAATACTTTATTTTTAGAATGAGACAAAATATGAAACTGTTTCAGTGGAGATTATCTTGTGTCTTCATCTCTCGGAATAAACACCAACACAACATGGACCAGAAGAGATGCAAAATTGTTGGTCTGATGGACATAAATCTTCAACATGAAGTAATAGGTAGATAATATGTTAATTTAATGAAAGTGTTGAGTACAATGCATTTGTGTATATATATTTTTCTTTCTTTCGTCTCTCCACTTCTGTACTTGGGCCTATAACCTGTTTCTGATGAACATGTTAAATGAAAATGATTCTCAGTGGTTACTTGAAACTGTTTTGAGTTTCCTTTGTAATGCTTTTTAAGTCCTTCCTCTCTAAGTTTCATGCTTCCTCTGTATCCTTGATTTTTAATTCTCCAAGATCTATAACTTATTGTTGATCAGTGAACAGACACTACTAGCACCCCCCAATATCTCAAATAGCTTGAGTGACAGCTATATTCTTAAAAAATGTACCCTTTTAGGTAGTTACCACCATTCACTATGATTAACACATTAAGTTTAAGGGATATACTCTTTTAATATGTGCACAATGCTCCATACAGACACATATGTTCTATAGAATTGTCATTTCAGGTTTTTTCTTTCTCCTAGTCTCTTAGAGTAAACATCAGAAAGAACTGGAGAAAATTGGACATGGTTATGGCTGGAAAACAGGGCTTTGCCATTAAATTTGGGACTGCATTTTGATATGTTGTCAACAATCGCAGTGATGGCACAATATGACTATTTCATTAATCAAACACTGTCACTAAAGAAATAGGTTTATTCATTTTGAAGAAGAAATAATGTAGATCTTAAACCATCATGTTCTGACTCGGAACTACTGCAAACCGTTTAGAAACTGAAGATTTTTTGCAGAGTCAGTGCTTCTCTACAAGGAGAATAATTCAATTTGCAGTAAATGTTTCCCAACTCAGAGATCTGTGCTGGCAAGAATGCAAGTATATATACAGTTGATCATTTACAACAAAACAATAAACTATATACATATGTTTTTAATTATATATACATTTGATAATATAAAATAGCATTAAACTATATACATATGTTTTTACTTACATGTATAAACACATAATGTATGTTTTATAATACTTTAAGGGGAAGATGCAAGCCATTTTATGGAAGATGAGAACGTCACATATTCTGCCTAGTGCTTAATAGCAAAACAAAAGCACCTCACAGAAACTGTAATTTAGGAAAAACCTCCCATTTGCTAGTGTGTAAAAAACTAACAATATTAGCAACTGTGTAAGCCATTATTATTATTACTCTCTATTTATAGGGTGCCATCATTTTTCATAGCGCTTTGAATATTAAACCATTTCTATGTTTGTATATAAAACTTTTCTACCTTGCCTGACCTGAGCACCTCCTGATAGCTTGCAGTCTGAGCACAGGTACTAATATACTTGGTTCCCTGGTGGTCCAGTGGTTAGGATTCAGTGTTTTCACCACTGCAACCTGGGTTCAGTTCCAATCCGGGAACCAAGAGGTCACACCGCCCTGAAGCCATGGAGGGTTGGGCCTGGTCAGTACTTAGATGGGAGGCCACCTAGGAATACCAGGAACAGTATGCTGTGACCTATGGAGAAGGAACTGGCAACACAGTCCAGTATCTCTGCCATGAATACCAAGTGGACCAGCATGGTGTGTTGCAGTTCGTGAGGTCATGGAGAGAGTGGGACATGGCTGAGTGATACAAACAACAACAAAATAGTGGAGGAGGAAAAAGAGGAAAGTGGGATTTGTTAAATAAGTGGAGCTTTTGCAATTTGACACCTACCCAACACCTGCTCAGAACCAGGTAGCTCTCAACAATAACTGCATGCCATGCACCTGCAGAAATGTACCTGCCCACACCCACACATACAGCATTTACCAAAGTATCATGGATGTCTCCATGGACCAGCACAGACATCAAATTGTTTTTTTTTGTCTAAGTAAAACTAGCTTTATGACATTGTCCTACCTAATTGTGCTCTTAGGCAGGCTCAGTTTTTCAAACATATATCACATATATAGTTGTGAGCAGGCGAGCCAGCCAGAGCCGTTGCTCACGCTTGCGGGCTCGCGTAGCGAGGGCCGCAGTTGCTGGTAAGGAGTGCCGAAAGCACTCCTTGCCAGCAACTGCGACCCTCGCAAACTTTACGTTGTAACGCAAAAAACACCACACAGCAACTGCGACCCTCGCAAACTTTACGTCGCAACGCAAACAACATATGAGACACGTTACCACTCATTACGACCTCACAAAAATCGGCTAACGGTTTGGTCTCGCTCACGCACACTATTACACTGCACACATTCATCACGCTTACACAGCAGCTCCACAACACTAATGCTGCAGCAACATCAAAACAGATTGCCAGCTCTTCAACACAATGCTTCAAAATAGGTAAAGTATATTCATTTATTAATGTGTTATATATTTCATTATTATACACCAAACAGCATTAGCTCACTTACAATTTCATTGCCGTCATTTTTTGACGGGCAATTTTCTAGTATTTTTTATAATGCTGTGGTCCTTTACCGCAGCAGCATTTAAAGTAGAATGTATAACTTAAGGTACATGTAAGCTGCAATTATATTTAAGTTGTTGATTTATTTTGAAGATACTTAATGGTAAAGCTCTGCTCAGTTCACAGTAATTTATTGCTATGGCTTCACGATACAGCATTACTGTTATGCATTGGTTCTTTGCATCAGTTCAGCTGTTGCTTTGTTCTGTGTAATTTCTGAGATTTTAGATACCATAGTTACAAAAATTCTCACTTACAAAGAATTATGCAGAATTTGAAGTTATAGTATAATTAAGTTGTAAATAATTTTAAAAAATACCATGATAGTAGAGTTAACATCCTTTTTAAAACATGTTAACCCTTTTGTTGGATAAAATAGGTACTTTATATCAAATATTTTTTGTATGGCAGCTAATTAATTGTTTTCTGGGCCAAGGTGTTTATGTTTATCAAAGAGCTGACAACCATCACTCTAGTTACATGATCCATTGATTGCATTCTCAGACAAGCTCAAACATTAATTCAACAGCTACTTACACAAGCACATTGCCCAATTCCAGACAAACAGAAAAAACATCAGACCCCTTCTATAGACTAAATTATAGATACAGTTAATGAAGTTGAAATTATGGTACAACTGGTGGCCCAACTCCACCACACTGAGGAAAGATGCCATAAAGTATGGCTGCCATGGTTTAAATACCTTACATTAACTCAGACTTCAATTTGACCAGATCCCCCCTCACACTGATCTAAAAAGCTGACAAGACCAATTTCTTTACATCATATCCTCACTTTATCTTCCCCTTCAAATTGCTTTTTTGTCTTGTTTTTGTTTGTTTCTTTTTTTCCAAAATAGAAAATCACCTACTTGCATTGGAGGGGCCACAACAACAGACACAGTGTCTTGCGGAAGTATTCACCCCCCTTGACTTTTTACCTATTTTGTTACATTACAGCCTTAAGTTCAATGTTTTATTAATCTGAATTGTATGTGATGGATCAGAACACTCAGGCCCTCATTCAATTGCAATTTGGCCAATTGAATAGGGCTCTAAATAAGCACATAACATATATTTTTTAAAGAAGTTTTTAATTAGTAAGCATCCATCCAAAAGCAAGGTTTTCACTAACTAAAAACGTCTTTAAAAAAATATGCTCTGTGCTTATTTAGAGCCCTATTCAATTGGCCAAATCGCAATTGAATGAGGGCCTAAGTTAGGGAAGTTAAATGAGAAAAATATATACATAAAACTATTTTTTAGAAATAGAAAACAGAAAATTGGCATGTGCGTATGTATTCACCCCCTTTGTTATGAAGCCCATAAAAAGCTCTGGTGCAACCAATTACCTTCAGAAGTCACATAATTAGTGAAATGATGTCCACCTGTGTGCAGCTGTGTGTCACATGATCTGTCATTACATATACACATAGTTTTTGAAAGACCCCAGAGGCTGCAACACCTAAGCAAGAGGCACCACTAACCGAACACTGCCATGAAGACCAAGGAACTCTCCAAACAAGTAAGGAACAATGTTGATGAGAAGTGTAAGTCAGGGTTAGGTGATAAAAAAGTATCCAAATCTTTGATGATCCCCAGGAGCACCATCAAATCTATCATAACCAAATGGAAAGAACATGGCACAACAGCAAACCTGCCAAGAGACTGACGCGCACCAAAACTCATGGACCGGGCAAGAAGGGCATTAATCAGAGAGGCAGCACAGAGACCAAAGGTAACCCTGGAGGAGCAGTTTTGCAAGGAGGAACAGGCACAAATCTCAGTGGTAAGATGTTGCAAGCTCATAGAGACTTTTTCAAAGCGAGTTGGAGCTGTGATTGCAGCAAAAGGTGGCTCAACAAAGTATTGACTTTAGGGGGGTGAATAGTTATGCACATTGACCTTTTCTGTTATTTTGTCCTACTTGTTGTTTGCTTCACAATAAAAAAAAAATACCTTCAAAGTTGTGGGCTTGTTCTGTAAATTAAATGATGCAAATCCTCAAACAATCCCAGTTAATTCCAGGTTGTGAGGCAACAAAACACGGAAAATGAGAAGGGGGTGAATACTTTTGCAAGGCTCTGCATTATTATTATTATGCTTTATTTATAATGCGCCAACATACATACAGTGAGGGGAAAAAATATTTGATCCCCTGCTGATTTTGAATGTTTGTCCACTGACAAACAAATGATCAGCGTATAATTTTAATGGTAGGTGTATTTTAACAGTGAGAGACAGAATAACAAAACAAAAAAAAGAAAAACTAATGTCAAAAAAGTTATAAATTGATTTGGGGCTCCCCAGACAGGTCGGGATTTCAATATAACAGTGTGTGAAGACAGGTGAGGCTATTTGTATTCAACAGGCAATGGAGCCCAGTGAACAACTGGGTTAGACGTCTTGCTTTTAAAGAGGTTCTCTGTGCAGTCCGGTAATCTTTGAAATTATGTATATTTTTTCACATCTTTTTTCAATATAATTTACATAACAATCACAAAAATGAAAAAAACATTTCAGATATACATATCACATATTATCATAGTATCATCAACCATTTTTAAACTTTCATTAAACACCCAATGTACAATATGCTAAGTTTACCCAGTATGCTCTATCACCTCCAATACACCAAGTCTACCTTATGTTACTATCTACAAAAAAATATCTCTATTAAGGATCCAAACTTGGCATACTGTGAGAAATTGCTCATTGTTATTCTGCAAAGTTAAACATATATATTTTCAATCAGCTTTTGCTTTAGTAAGGGGAAAGTGATTTGTAAATGAACATTCCCACAGTGCTGTCACTCATAGGTCCGTGCATTATATTTTTCCCTTAGACAAGCTAATTATTACAATAACATTGAAAGCACAGTACATTTTGGAAGTGTATAGCCATGGCCTTAAATATCCAGATGGGCAGCCATATGTGCAGTTTTTCATCTATGGGGAATAGGAACTTTGATGTCAAAGCGGAGCAAAGCAAGCTATCAAACTGTACCAAAACACTTACCGTATATACACGAGTATAAGCCGACCCTAGTATAAGCCGAGGCACCCATTTTACCACAAAATACTGGGTAAAATGAGAGACTCGAGTATAAACCGAGGGTGGGAAATGTGCTGCCCCCTGTGTCCCTCTTGTGCCCTCTGTGTCCCCCTCTCTCTCCGTGTCTCTTCTCCCCTCTCCATTCCCTGTGTCTCTTCTCCCCTCTCCCTTCCCTGTGTCTCTTCTCCCCTCTCCCTTCCCTGTGTCTCTTCCAACCTCTCCCTTCCCTGTGTCTCTTCCCCCTCCCTTATCACCCTCCTCAACCCCACTCCTCAACCTCCCCCCTCATCCTTAACCTCCTTCCTCATCCTCAACCTCCCTCCTCATCCTCAACCTCCCTCCTCATCCTCAAACTCCCTCCTCATCCTCAACCTCCCTCCTCATCCTCAACCCCCTGCTCAACCTCCCTCCTCATCCTCAACCCCCTCCTCAACCTCCCTCCTCATCCTCCCTCCTCAACCCCCCATCATCAACCCCCTTCCTCAACCCCCCCATCCTCATCCTCTCCTCAACCCCCCATCCTCAATCCCCCTCCTCATCCTCAACCCACCTCCTCAACTTCAACCCCCCTCCTCAACCCCTCCTCCTCATCCTCAACCTCCCTCCTCATCCTCAACCTCCCTCCTCAACCCCTTCCTCAACCTCCCTTCATCAACCCCCCATCCTCAACCCCCTTCCTCAACCCCCCATCCTCATCCTCAACCCCCTCTTCAACCCTCCTCGACCTCAACCCCCTCCTCAACCCCCCATCCTCATTCTCAACCCCCTCCTCAACCTCAACCCCCTCAACCCCAACCCCCCCTCCTCAAGCCCCCTCCTCAACCTCCCTCCTCAACCCCCCCATCCTCAACCCCCCCATCCTCATCCTCTCTCCTCAACCCCCCAACCTCAACCCCCCTCCTCAACCCCTCCTCCACATCTTCCCTCCTCATCCTCCTTCCTCATCCTCCCTACTCATCCTCAACCTCCCTCCTCAACCCTCAGACTCAACCCCCTCCTCAACCTCTCTCCTCAACCCCCCATCCTCAACCTTCCTCCTCAACCCCCCCATCCTCAACCCCCCCATCCTCATCCTCAACCCCCCATCCTCAACCTCCCTCCTCAACCTCAACCCCCCTCCTCAACCTCAACCCCAACCCACCTCCTCAACCTCAACCCCCCTCAACCTCCCCCCTCAATCCCCCTCAACCCCAACCCCCCTCCTCAACCCCCCTCAACCCCCCTCCTCCACCTAAACCCCCTTAAATACCTCCTCCCTCTCCCCTCACTTACCTGCTTGTGCTCCGGCCACCGCTCCTTGTCCCGGCGCGCATGTGACGTCACATGCGCGCCGCGTCATTAGCATATACCGGTTGCCGGCACCCGGTATATGCTAATGACGCGGCATGCATGTGACGTCACATGCGCGCCGGGTCAAGGAGCGGAGGCCGGAGCACAAGCAGGTAAGTGAGGGGAGAGGGGGAAGGTATTTAGGGGGGTTTAGGTGGAGGAGGGGGGTTGAGGGGGGTTTAGGATGAGGAGGGGGAGGGAAAGAGACACGGGGGGTAGAAAGAGACATGGGGGTAGAGAGACACACGGGGGGGTAGAGACACACGGGGGGGGGGTAGAGACACACGGGGGAGGGTTAGAGACACACGGGGGGGGGTTAGAGAGACACGGGGGGAGAGTGACTCGAGTATAAGCCGAGGGGGCCCTTTTTTGCCTTAAAAAAAGGGCTGAAAAACTCGGCTTATAGTCAAGTATATACAGTAAATTATTATATTATCTATTTCAATTATTATTAACCTTTATTTATAAGGTGCTAAAATGACTTGCAGTGCTGTCTGCAAGGGGAAAATACAAACTTGCAGAAGGAATAGAGGTCCCTGTTCCTGAGAGCTTACATTCTAAAGGAGATAAAGGGGCACTGAAGTCAAAAACTACTGTGTACCATAGGATAGAGACCACAAAATTGGTCCTTTAACCATTCGTTCAGCAGGACCTTCTGCAAACATGCTCTTTTTAAGGGATATGTAAGTGAGATGGATTATGAGTGCATCTGATATAGGAGAATTAGTAGTGTATGAAAATATTTTTTTTCATGACAAAAATACTAAAATTAGCACTTCAACACTTACCTTTAAGTTAACAAAATATCTTTTAATTTCTATCAGTTGAAACTTAGAGTTAAAACCATTCAAACCCAGGCTAAACTGGTATACAATTTGAAAAAAAATGTTGGCCAATGAGGAGGAAGTAAAGACTGAAACATTTGTATCACAATCTGTCAGTTGCTGTCTGTTTTTTTTTTTTTCTCCCTGCCTGTCTCCTTATGGGCAATTTCAGCTGTGACCCCACCAACCATCCTTTCCTTTAGAGGTCACACACTGTACCCTACAGGGTACACTTTATGTAAGCTTCCTAGAGGTGTGCACATCCACATATTAGTATCTAGCATATAAATATATAAGTACATTCAACTTTTCAATATGACACATATTTATTTTACTAATTGGTAGCTGATTATCAGGAAACATTTGAAACCCAACTCACTTACATATCCAATTAAATACATCACAGAAAAGGTTTCATTCAATGTAACAACTATATATTTGCAAATCACTCACTCTATTTAAACTGATTGTGAATGATTTGCAAGCTGTACTACTTTTATACACCTATATATCAATATCCCACAAATGGAATCAAATATATACAGGTTGAATAAGGCAGCAATATAAGGCAGATAAAGAATATGCATGTCCATAAATAAACTGTGCAACAAGGACATTTTATCACACACCATTCCCACCGGGATAAAATAACCTGTATTTCTCAGTATTTCATATTTCAAGTCTTACAATACTGGCACACAATATGTATTTAATTTGCGCCAGACACACAACACGTTATATAACACAAATCATATGGGTTTACTAAGGAACATGTAATCTGTGACCTTAAGCAGACAACATCAGCAGACAGTATTTGTCAAGGTTGCTCTTCCCTATCTAGAGAACACTAACTCTATAATTACAGCATTTGAAACACTGAAGAAAAAGGAAATGATAGGACAGTGATTATAGATTACATCTACAAAGAGCAGTCTTTATAGAAACTATAACAATATGGCATGTTTTTATAAGTAACGCCCTTGCTCTCAGCATGGTGTGAGATGGCACATGAAATACTGGACACCCAGTCACTGGCAAAAAAATAGGCAGGAAAACATGGTGCTGCATAGAAAAATATTAGTTCCTTACTGATGTAAATGGACTTTAAATGTTTACATGCAAGACAAAAAGGTGTTAAAATAAAATGAAAATGTCATGTTTGTACAGTATGTAAGAAACTTAACAACATAATGAGCTGTTAAACATGACCTAAAAAGTATTTCAAAGGAAACCTTAATTTAGCTGATTGTGCAAGTGCACGTAAGCTGACATGACAGAAAGCATTCCTGTCCAAGGCATGTGGGAGTGGTTACAGAGCAAGGCAAGCAATACTTGCTGGTTTACTGCCTGGTTCTGTGTATGTGTGGATAGGGAGGAATTCCCTCTTCCCTTTTGCCATCTCCCCTCCACTCCTGAAAAGATAAAAAACATATCAGACTCCTTCAGAACTAAAGCCAACATGGAAACCATAAATTTGCTAATTTAAAGGGGCACTGGAAATGCTTTTTTTTGTTGTAGTTACCTAAAGATAATATGTAAAAATGAAGGATTGTGGCATATACTGGAGTAAAATTCTTGAAAAAGCTTACACTGATTAAGGAAGCATTTCTCTTGATGGAAAAAGACATCCTGGGAGCCATGACACAAGAAACATGTATAGTTATTTATCACTCTTTTGAAACTTTAGTTTTTGGAATAAATGCTAAGATCCTTCTATTTTAAATATATTTTAATATGTTTAGATAACTGTGAAGAAAAAAACAACAGTGTCCCTATAAAGGTTTCTTCTAAAAGCTTTATGCTTTTCATGTTTTATATAGTTGCTAGTTTGTTAAATTCTTCGCAAATGTGTATTTGTTCCCTAAACTATAATGGTCCTTTAAGGATTGATTAACTGAATGAAGTGAGAGGTCCAGGAAATATACAAAAATTCTCATATTTGTGAATCTAGTGTTGTTAAATGACCACTGTGGGTCTACATGATATTTTGAATAATAAACTTGATAATGGCCAACTGCACAGCCTTTACACGTTTAACATTTAGATGTAACTATTCTTTACTACAGGGTTCCATTTTATAGAAATATAGATTTGATGGGAGATAATAAAAAAGGTCCATCATTCTTCCTGATATTGTATATAAGTATTGAATTAGAGGCTGTATTATTTCATTTTACATTGAAAACATGCGGCTTGCTTTTAAATGTAGTTCATCAAGACTATGCAGAAATATATTGACCATATTACAGAAAAAAAAATTGGATTTGGTACACAACAATACCACAACAATGACATGAGACAAGAGAGATATATCTCTAAAGTGAAAAAAAGCTCCACAGTATAACACAGAAATAATATAGAATATAGAATTTGATAAGTCAATGTTTTTTCTTTAGTCCATTGAGTGCCAGAGAGTGGTTTAGTGGTGTTGTTATACAGGAACAAAAAATAGAATTTACCACAATCTGCCTTTATATGCACCACTTAATTACAGCATTTACAATCTCTGGACGTTATACTTGTTGAAGATTTGTTTAATATTTTCCAGCCACAAAATACTCTTGTTTATGCAATGAGATCCAGTCTGGCTATAATTGTCATTATAAATCTAGTTTCTAACTGAAAAATTGCTATCATGTAAACTGGAAAGATGCAAATGTGCATTACATTAATTACTACTTCCTCTTTATGGCATCATTTTCCAGTTGTAATTGTGCGGAAATAACTTTAGTCTTTTTGGCTTTGAAGAATCCATCTGTTTCCATACCAGGAAAGCTATGACATTATTAATAAAGCCCCTTGTAATGGATAATTATATTGTTCTGTTATTAGCTTGGTGATTACATTAAACTGCAAATTAGTCCAGAGAAGCACTTTCATAGATCAGAGAGGTCACAGCCTTTACAATTTAATTTGCCTAATATAATTTATATATTACATAAATCTGTATCTTGTATCTATTATATTATATAATTCTGTTTAAATCTTGGATCTATTGTATATAACATTTGTGATCTAGGATAAACAGTTTAAAACAGGTGTGTAGGTAATGAATCATATATTGTCTAACAGGTAGTGGTCTTACAGACGTGAACGTGTAATTGCTGTGCAGAACTATATTTTGTCTCACAGGCACATGATGCAAAAATAGGAAGATGGGTGGGATACAATAGTTAAAATATGCATATATGCACCAGAAACCAAAGACATGGCAGCCTATAGGAATCATCATTAATATAGTTGTCGTACTGCGAGTTGTCCCGTTGCGAGGCGAGACGCTGAGGCACTCCATGAGACTTAGGCTGCAATGAGAGCCGAAGGCAGAAGGTGCTCATTGCACTGAGAGCCTCACAAAGCGAGGCGAGCAGTTGAGGCATGCAGGACTTAGGCTGCAATGAGCGCCAAAGGCGCTCAATGCAGCCACAGACGCGGGACTTAGTTTGCACTCATCCTGAGATTTGGCAAAGATTACGGGCCGTATGACTTAGCACCCAGAGCACGTAGATGGACTGCGGGGTTGCAAAAATACGACTTTAACGGCAGAACCACCGAACTTGAAAAACATGAAAAAACACACAAATATGCCTCAAATTCACTTTGGCCTCGTTTTATGTTCATCGGCCTCGTTTTCGTCTTGTTTACGTGTTTTTGGCAGCCATTTTTTTTCTCGCTTCGCCAATTTACAAATTCGTGAAAAAGGAAAAATATGCCTCAAATTAACTTGCAACCTCACTCACAGGCTCCCTGACTCTCCCCCAGTGCTGTGTGTGAGTGTGTAAGTGAATTTGAGTCATATTTTGCCTTTTTTCACGAATTTGTAAATTGGTGAAGCGAGAAAAAAAATGGCTGCCGAAAAAACGTAAACAAGACGAAAACAAGGCAGAAGGACGTAAAACAAGGCCAAAGGACGTAAATAGGAGCTTTAAGCACTAAGCCAGGGAGCCTTTGAGTGATTTGCAAGTTAATTTGAGGCATATTTTGCTTCTTTTTTAAAGATTGTAAATCGATGAAGCGAGAAAGAAAATGTCTGCTGAAAAAACGTAAACACGACGAAAACGAAGCCGAAGGACATAAATAGGAGCCCTAAGAACTAAGACTTAATGCAAACCAGTAACACTTAATACAAGGCAGTAACATTTAACTCAAGCAAATTACACTGAACCCAAGGCGGTAGGCCCCTAAACTACACAGGCATATAAAGTACACAGGGGGAGAGGTTCGCAACGAGAGCCGAAGGAGATCTTTGCAAAGCATTAAAGGTGCGGCTTGGAAAAAATTGCAAAGAACGGCGAAGCCGCTCATCGAGGGGCCTGTAAAGTAGACTTGGGAAGAGGCTCGCAAAGAGTGCTGAAGGTGCTAATTGCAAGCCACGCGATGAGCGCCAAAGGTTCTCAGTGCAGGTCTCGTGATAAGCGCTGAAGGTGCTCAGAGGGGCCATATCCTCGCATTTGAGGTTAACATCATTGCAAGGCTTTACATTTTATTGCCGTCATTTTTTACCGGCAAGTCGCTAGTATACAAGAAATGTTCTGTTTATTGTATATATACATGAATTGGGTTGGTGATCAACATGCACCAAGTTAACAGAACTGATATCAGCAATAATAAAATATTTTCTCACTTGAAGTTTGTTTACATATGAAATTTGCTCACCTGTGATTTGAGCGTGAACTACTTTCCAGCGTGGAACCTCACATTGGACAACTCTGGTTTAAATGTTTGCAGGTAAATCAATTGTAAATGCTTAATTTTCGAATTATGGCAACATTCGCTCAGATTATTAGTTCATACTGTAAAAGCCTTTTTGACCTTATTCACTCAGACATTTAAACACAATCCTTTGTTCGGATGCACATGTATTGCCTCAAGTAGAATTAATGCAGGTGTTCGTGAAAGAGAGTATATGCCAGAAGGTTGCTGTAACTGGCAAAACATAGTAGTAGAAGGGTCTGGTAGGTATCACATTTCCTTTGCTGTTTACATATTTGAACTCCATGATTGACTCCCTTTTTTAACCCTTACACAAAGACTAAAACATTTTGTGAAAAGTTCCCTCTTTTTAGTTCTGTACTTGACTCCCTTGTTTTACAGTCGAGCAAAACTTACCAATGATCTACTTATGTCAAAATTAGCATTAAACCTCCTTAATCTTTCTGCTGCCTGCAGTCCCCATTCACAGTCAGTGTCACAATCGACTTCCTTTACATCTTCTTTGTCTTCACTATCCAACCCTCTAAACTTTTAAAAGTTTCCTCACTGCAAAGTCACTACAAAGTCCTGTAACGTCCACCTCTATAGCAGTACTAGAACCCTACCATTCACGATTAAATTCTTTATTCACTTCCTCATCATCTCCTGCATTGAACCACTTATTTCTGCCATTCTCCTCTCCCCACTGTAATCCTTCCTAATTCCCTATTTGTGTTGTCATATTTCCCTACCTTCAAGGGTTAAAGATATTTTCTTTGCAAATCCTGATATTATCAACAAGCTGTTTATAGGTTGATCACAACATTTTCACAAAATTAGATTAATTTGTATTTCGAACTAAAACATTTATTTTATAATAAAAGTGGTCAATTTTTAACCAAAACACAAACATTAGAAAATAAAAAATAACAAAAGCCTCAAAATCCAAGCTACAAATGTACTTGTAAAAGAATATATGCAATGTCTAGAATCCATATGTTTTTATTGATACTCATAAAAAATATTTTAATATACTAGAACTCAAAATAGCAAAGAATATGAATGTACATATGAAGAGATGATCCAGAAAAAGGACACAGTTTAACTATATGTTATATGACAATATGAAAGCTACAGGAGCATAAACAGTATATGTAATAATGCGTTTCAAGTCTGGAAGATAGTGCCTGGAGGCCCCAGATTGAGACAGAGATTTATCTATTGACTTACGTTGGTTCTAGACGCCAAGGTAATAATCTCTGAATTTATTAGGTGCCACAATGGTAACTGGAAGCTTTGACAAGTGTACAGTCAAGAAGTAATAACACTGTTAAGAACTTCCCCGTCCCCTACCCTGTGTCTCTTTCCCCCCCCCCTTTCCTGTGTCTCTTTCCCCCCTGTTCCCCCCTTGTGTCTGTCCCCCCCTCGTGTCTCTTCCCCCCTCCCCCCCTGTGTATCTTCGCCCCTCCTCTCAATCCCCTGTGTCTCTTCCCCCTTCTCTCACTCGCCTGTCTCTTCCCCTCCTCTTCCTCCTCTGTGTCTCTTTCCCTCCTGTGTCTCTTCCCCACCACTCCCTCTCCTGTGTCTCTTTCACCTTCCTCTGTGTCTCTTTCCACCTCCCCTGTGTCTCTTTCCATCTCCCCTGTGTCTCTTTCCTCCCTCTCTCCCTCCCATGCATCTCTTTCCCCCTCCCCTGTGTCTTTTCCCCCCTCCCATGTGTCTCTTTCCCCCCTCTCCCTCCTCTGTGTCTCTTCCCCCTTCCTTACGCTGCGCATTGGCATGAGAGCTTTGCGATCGGATCGTTGTCAAATTGCGATTTGTTGCAAAGCGTGACGACGAATCGCAGTTTGACAATTATAATATGTGATTCTCCACCTCTCGAGAGAAGTGCAACTATTGACATTGCTTAATCCATTTACATTGATATTGTGGTATGCAGACCTTTCAGGCGAATATGTAGTCAGCTCTAAAACTGTTTCATACTTTTTCTAATGCATTAAGTTGGGATTTCAAAAGTAAAGTATCAAAGAGCCATAAAAAAAGGTAAGGATGGTGCCCATAATTGTCTTTGTGTGCAGAATGCTGGGATTTTGTGTGTGTTTGTGTTGTTACAGAAAAGTCTTACAGGTCCAGGTTTACCTTTGGGCAGCAGCACTGACTAGATGAAGTTAAATGACTATTATTAAGTTAGCAAATACCTCAGGCTCCAGCTATCAGGAAATCGGAAACCAAACAAGATGGTATAATCTATTCATAAACAAAATGCTGATTTTCTCTAAAAATGTTTTCATCTTATATGTGTGGTATTGGGAAGAATCAGCAACAGGCATAGCCAGATTGCAAGTTTAGATGTGATGGGGCTACTCTTAGTTTTTATACAAGTCCTGAATTTCCTTTGCCCTGAAACGGATTTGCTCATAAGTCACATAATTTAGTCAGGTAGTCTGAAAGGAAATCAGAAACAAGAAACCACATGTCTAAATTCAAAGTCTGGACTCCAAATACTAACTTTGTCAGAAATGCAAGCTGTATATTTTATTGGTTTCTAAAACTAAAAGTTTAAAATTGTATATGCTATAAAGATTTTTGTATTGCTAGCAGAATTTAAAGTGTATCTAGCTTAATAAAAATCTATTAGCTCTTCAGTTTGTCACTGACTTACAGAGTTATGCGAACATTTGTAGTTTGATATTGTGCTATATGAAATTCCCTTCTTTGCAATGCGTAAACATCCTGGGCCTAATTAAACAGATGTAATAATACAAAGTATTCCACGTGTACAAAACGAAGCTATCACATTTATTAGCATTGAAAATAAGTTGAATGGCCTGTTTGATAATACACAGCTGTCAATTTTCATACACAATATGGCCCCCATTTATTTCCAAGGCCGTAATTACCTTCATACAGCCTGTATTTCTGCAGGTTAGAAATCTGCAACAGTTACAGAGGTATTTAGCTGAATAAGCCCGCAATTACAGGGCTGACAGCTAAAACCGTAAACCATGAACACGTACTTAGCATTTCAGGGCATGATCCTGATCAATTAAGCAAGCCCATAAGTTACAATTAAGACAGAGCCAATAGTAAATGAGACCGTCATCATGACGTCAGAGCCAGTAAAACATAGAGTTTAAACTACAATCAAGTAGTGTTTAGAAGTCTGATATGCGATCGGACTTGCAATCCAGAAATGTAGAAATCAATAAAAATGAATGAAGAAACTGTTCTAGTCCATGTCGGTGGCCTGATATGTATTAACTCCTTGATTCCTGGGATCAATATAACACAGAAATAAAAATATTATTTCATTACTTTCCCAGTATTTTTAAGTACATTAATGTGTTTTTATTCGCTTTTGCAGTCTTACGACAGGTGTTTAAACCCACTTGCGAGTCCTCTCAGTACTCGTAAAAGTTTTTACTACAATTACCATTCACAGGTTTGAAGGCAATTGAGGGCTTGTTGAATTTGCATCTTTAGCACTGGTAGCAATTGCAGGCTTGAAACATCAAAGGAAAAGATAGGAGTAGGATGGAGTTATGTTTTTGAGCCAATCAATTGCGGGTAGCTAACAGAAGCCAATTAAATATCAGTAACTTTTACGGGCTCCCTTACAGGCTCTTGTAACTACAATGTGGCCAATTGAATGGGGTCCAATGTGTCTATCCCTTAAATTACTATGCAGAAAATGAAGTTTCTCCCATTGTTTCTTCTTACATCCCGACACAACCACCTTAAAAGACCACCCTGGTCATAAATGTAAATTATGCTAATTAGAAGAGCTGCATTTCAAAATATGTGACGTCGTTTTAGAATTGAAAATAAAAGATAGCTTCTAATATAATACCATACTGGATGTACCATTTTGTACCATTTTGATTTTTGTTGTTCTACTTCCTAATGAGGGAAAAGGCTTTTCAAAATAGGACATAGCACAGTGGGAACATGGCATCTACAATTGCCAGTGCATTCCCCTGCTTTATCATGTCACACCCTCTGCAACTTCAGTTATCAAAATCAATGTTCACTCCTTGTTCAGTCCCAACAAGTTAATGTTAGTAATGTATATCTTAAATGGCAAATGAGGTCAAGAGAAATTGGAAGCTTCCCTGATGCTTAAGTCTGTCCTTCAGGAGATTTTCTAAAATATGGATTGCCCTCTAACTTAATTTGACAATTATCTACATTACGTCACTATTTATGTTATATAATAATTCAACTGTCTCACCTGTTTATATGATAACATGACACCATTATCTCTCATTAGTGACCAGTATATTATTTTTTTTTCAAAAAACTCACAATATCTTTACAGTAGTGATTTTATGACTTGTGGAAGAGCAATTTAAACCATACTGTTCCTAGTGAGTTGATAGATGGTACCAACCCTATGGAACTCTACTTTCAGTTCCCAAATCTGCAGTGTATACAACAAGATGTAGTGATGTCGCGAACATCAAATTTTCAGTTCGCGAACAGCAGACGCAAACTTCCATCAAATGTTCGCAAACGGGCGAACCCGGCGAACCGCCATAGATTTCAATGGGCAGGCGAATTTCAAAACCCACAGGGACTCTTTCTGGCCACAATAGTGATGGGAAAGTTGTTTCAAGGGGATTATACCTGGACTGTGGCATGCCGGAGGGGGATCCATGGCAAAACTCCCACGGAAAATTACATAGTTGATGCAGAGTCTGGTTTTAAGCCATAAAGGGCATAAATCACCTAACATTCCTAAATTGTTTGGAATAACATGCTTTAAAACATCAGGTATGATGTTGTATCGATCAGGTAGTGTAACAGACCAATCTCCCCGTTTAATGCACCGCAAACAACCGCAAACAGTCCCTTTGCACAACCGCAAACTCCCCATTTGCACAAGGTTGGATACCAAGCTAGCCATGTCCCGTTCCTTGTCCTCACTGATGTCATTGAAGGTCTCTTCCTCCACCCAGCCACCAAGGGTCCCCGAAAGGTGACAACAAGCCCCCTGGGACGCCTGCTGTATTTGGTCTTCCACCTCCTCAAATCCACCTTCCTCCTCTGACTCCTCTTCTTCAGACTCCTCTCTCTGCATTGCCTCTGTCTGCGTTATTATAAGGTGTGTACTGTTAAGTAGTACTATTCCTATCTGTTTAATCCCTGTTACGTTCACTATTAGGGGACGTGTATATGGCATCGATTTTTGGAACAGGGAGATGTAAAAAGATGCTTGGTCGGTCCTCCCACTTCAAATTTGGGGCACTGCGTGTGCAATCTAAGGTGCCACCAGATAGGAGTGTCACTGTGCACTGGCAAAAGTTGGCAGAGTAGGCGCTGTAGGCCTCACACACACGCCTGTAGGCAGGCAACTGATATTCAATCGATTACAGTCAAAAAAGTGTTGTTTTATGTCACTGTACACTACGGTTGCACCAGATATGACGTATCACTGTGCACTGGCAAAAGTTGGCAGAGTAGATGCAATAGGCTTCACACACACGCCTGTAGGCAGGCAATTGCTATTCAATATATTACAGTCAAAAAAGTGTTGTTTGATTTCACTGAGCACAATATAAGCTGTGAGCCTGACACAGACAGGCAACTGAAATTAGATTACAGGAAAAAAATGGTTGTTTTCAATGTATGGTACACCACCAGGTATGAGTAGTGAAAATAAGCACAATATAAGCGGTTAGGTGTTAGCCTGTCACGCACACACGCTGGCATATGCAATTAGATTGCACAGAAAAAAATTATAAAATAAAATAAATGATGTTCTAGCCCTAAAAAGGGCTTTTCGGGTTGCTGTCCTTGCAGCAGATATCAGATGAGTCCTTCAGGTCTGTAATGGAAGCTAAATACACAGCCTGGCTATCTATTTCCCTATTAAATCTCCAGCAGCTACACTATCTGTCCTCTCACAACGAATGCAGCTTCAGAATGATTCTAAAATGTATGCTGTCCTTCAGATGGAAGGCTCTGGAAGGGAGTGTATGCTGCCGATTGGCTGGAATGTGTCGGCTGACTGTGAGGTGCAGGGTCAAAGTTTCCTCAATGATAAAGTATAGGGGGCGAACCGAAAAGCGCATGTGTTCGCCGTCCGCTGCGAACACGAACATGCCAAAATCGCAGCGAATAGTCCGCGGGCGAACTGTCCGCGACATCTCTAACAAGATGTTAAAAATAAAAAGACGAAACATTACACATTAGAGAGTGCCGAGTTGTATAGCACATACAGAATGTACTGTAGATCTAAATGTTCTGTCTACAACACACTTGTCACAAACATTGTTACCTTCTAAGTGGGAAAGGTGGATTTCCCCTGAAAAGATGGACAATTGTAAGGTATGTAAAAGGATTACAATTATTCAAATATAGTAAAATACTTTTTATTGTTTGTAAAGATTTTAAATACAAATCAAATTATTTTGACAAACAAGCTAATTAAAAAAAATGGGAATAGTGCTATGTAACGGATCTCCTGGCACCCCGACCGGGTACCTCCGTTGATAGACGCGTCCTAGCTTGCGTCGAGGCCTACAAGCACTGCACCGGACACCAAAACCACCACAGACTCCAAGGATAGTACGACAGGAACAAGCGTTCTGTAGTTACAGCTCAAGGGAGTATGCAAAAGCATAGCAATCCCCAGTATGATAGCGATCCCCTCAAATAACGAGACGAGGCTACGTTTTGAAGGGTCAAGTAGAACTATATTTTAATGAAAGGGAATCTCCTTTTATGCAATGGTGCCCTCTGAAGGGCTACACCCACATAATTATCACAACAGCCAATTATCTACATGGTTCAACCCCCACGTCTCCTCCCCTCAGATAACAGGTAACACAATTAAAACAGACACAATTTTAACCACATTCTGGATGTACCCCAAATACAGGGGGTACACCTTTAAGTCCCGCACCATTCAATATCTCTCACCCAGGGGAACAACATATACAAAAATGGCATGAATCAGACCAGGGGTTCAAAAGTTAGTAAAAGTATGTTTTTACACATAACACACAGACATTGCACATATCCCCCATATAATACACATATAGGACAATAGGTGAGTCACACCTCCCTGGCAACTTGGATACAATCAGACATTAATTAGATCATTCTTCTTTGTTCTTATCAGAGAATGAAAACACTTTGGAAAATGCAAGGATCCTTTACAACTTTCTTATCTCTTGAATCTCTGTAACAGGATTATCTATTAGCCTAGGTCTGCAAAAGTCTGGCTAATATTCTGCAGAGCATAAACCAGCATACATATTGTAGGATCATATTTTAACCATAATAATCATAAAACAGTTTAAAACAGTGATGGGTTCCGCTACATGCTTGTTTAACAAATATATAGGTCCCTGCCAGGTCTCTTTCTTTTGACTGAGCTTATTGGGCTCTCACTTCACTCCTTCCAATAGTCTTGCTGCACCTTGGGTTCTAGATCCTATGCATTTTGGACACTAATGCCTAACCTATTCATTGAAAATACAGTGCTACCTTTTATAATAATAAAAGTCTGCTGTGTACTTTAATTATTTAGAGATAGCCTAATATGGAACAGCATATTCAATGCAATGTTCACCTTAAATAACATTTGTGTTTAATTGCTTCATACGTAGCTGGAAGACATCTTGGCAAAATAACCTACAGTGATAGAATGTAGTGCAGCAAGTAGTAATATGACAGATTACGTTACATACTATTACCTAGCTACATTATTGGAACAGGCAGAATTGGCTCTTTCCAAGCAAAATGACATGCCAGCTTTCACTCACCACATTTTTTAATGTAATCACATAATCTCAATAAGAACTTGGAACTTTCAGACACTTAAGACTTTCTGGATAATAACAGAATGACAGTTCTCTCATCTGCACCTTGAAATAATATAGTGCTGGGTTATGATACAGAAAGAGTAAAGCTCAACTGACCATTTATAGTAAAACCATGTCAAATTAGCTCCAAACCAAAACACTACTTGACTTCGAAGGCGAGGGTTATCCTACTGTGATTTTCTCTTCTATTTAATACTATTTTCAAGAGGCAAATCATACTGGCAGTCTTTCAACAGGGTCATGGAACACATTTATTTTTTTCATGTTTTTAAAAAGAGCATGTTTTAAACATTACTAAAGTTTTTTTTTGCATTAAAAATAATAAGTAAACCATGTTTAATCTTAATTGAAACTAACAGGAAATTCACAGAGCATACGCACATCTGTAGCTTTCAATGGCAGACAAGTAGGACTATACATCTATATTACAGCTCACCGGCTGACAGGCTCAAGCTTTCAGATCAGTTAAACATTTTAATCAGTTTTTTTCTGCTTTGAGAGCATCATTGAAAACACAGTGGTACATTATCAAACGCCTCTTTTAGATGCAGCAAAGCAAATTCAACTATTTAGTAATCCTTTAAAAGCAATGATTTCCTGAAATGGAACCACTGTATAAGAATAAGAAGCTATGTGAAGCAATGCTGTTGCTTAAGAAAGACATATTAAAAAATGTTTCACAGTATACTGTAATTTAAAAAATGTAGGTCCCCTTGCAAAATTAACTATGTTACATGTATAATTGGTTTGTTTAGACCTGCCAGTGAGCAGTTATATAATTATGGCTCATTATTTTCATCTAATAAAATAATATGTTTTTGTATGGCCTATGTACAGACAGCCATTCACTGCAAGATTCAAGAATTATTTTCATAAAAAAAAAAAACTTTTATGATTTTAAACATGTTTATTTAAATGCACAATAGAACTCTTATGAGTTTCAAGTCCTTTAAGCATCATTATTCAAAAGCTTTATTTGGCTGGATTTCACCTCTATCTTCACAGATCCAAACAATCCCCTACATAATCTATGCATTTTAATTATGTAGAATAATTATATGCTTAGATATATACATCAGAATAAAACAAAACAAAGCTAGCTCTTGAGTGTACAGCATTACCATTTTACATCATTTTTAACCACAAGAAAAATGTAAATACAACCTTATTTCTGAGAAATATAATGTAACAACGTATATACATTGCTGTTTTACTTATACATTGATAATTAATACAGTTCATATTTAATGACTTATAATAGCAATATTAAATATTAAATTCACTTTCAAAAGTTAGATTTTTTAGTCTCCAGTTTACCTGATTACCTCTACCATGATACGGTCATTAATGGGGACTAAGAGAGAGGTATAAAGGGCTTTAAGAACATTGGGCCCTATTCTATTGGACAATTTGTAAATGTATACACATTTAAAATCACTCTCAATATTGCCACATATTCCATTAGCTACTTGCAATCTGAGTTACCCGCCCACAATCACTATGGGAAAGACAAAGATGCAAATGCGGCCTTAGAACTCCATTGGTTTTAGCACAGCTCGAACATTGCTAGCTTTAAATAATTAAAGTTAAACAAAAGTCTGACCCATAACTGAAAAAAAGTATCTAAAAAAATACTAACTAGGACTCACAAGGGCTTTTTCAAATATTAATTAGAGCAGTAACAGCAATTAAACACAATTAAATATTATTTTTAACTGTTATTTCTGAGTAATATTGAACCCGGGACTCAAGGAGTTAATACATATACTGAAACCCACAAGGACTAGAACAGATGTTCTAATGTATTTTATAGAGTTGTAGATTGCTTGTTTGTTAGCCCACATATTACTTATTGGCTCTCATTAATTTGTAGCCTCTGATTGCACATTACATCTAACTTCCATGTTCTACCAATGTCATGATGATAGACTCATTTACTATTGGCTGTATCTAAGAAGTAAATTACAGACTTGCTTAACTATTGCCAGATCACATGAATATGCCCCTGAAATCCAAATTAAAATGTCAGGCTTCATGAGTTAAGCCTGAAGGAGGCAAATTGAAAGCTTGAGTACATAGAATACATCTAAACATTTAGAGAAAAAAACAACCGCAGCAAAAATTAAGGGTTAGAATCATTTGCTAGCTTCTAATAGAATAAGGCTCATTGTCATTTGATAAGGGGACATTTAAACTTTCATAGGCAACTCTCACAGTAGAAGTTTGTTGCCAAAGGAATCTTCAACACAACAAGTCTCCAGTCAATAAAGATGACATTGTTGGTTACACATTGTGCTTGAAAATGTAGCACTGCCTGCTTCTAATCAGAGCCACCTCAGCCCCCAAACTTATATTAGATGGAGACCAGTAGAAGCTAAATTGGATCTTTGAAAAGAAGTTTAACATTGAAAATATTTTTTTAAATAATTGAATATGATTTTTATTAATGATCAATGCCCAATTAAAACATCGAGCTCCTGTTATTATTGCAATTGTATGCCAACTGTACTTCATTAAATACATCCCAGCCAACAAAAAACTTCCCCTGAAGTTGTTTTAATTAGAATGATTTATCTTTAGAATACATGCTCTTAAAACTACTTGCCATAAATTAGTTTTAACTGCACTTTCAAGTCTCTTCATGAAAATGTATTATCCTTGGCATGCATGCAAAAACAATGATAGATGTGTTCTCTTTTATACAAGTGAATGTAAATGTAATTGCAATAGAAAAAAAAGGGAATTAACAAAATGATGTCAAGTTTATTTTAAATGAAAATGAGTGGAATGTGTTATTTAACAGAATGGAAATGTACTGAAGTGGTTCATTCAAAGATTTTCAGACACACCAGAAAACGCTTCAATTTCACACAAATTAAAAAGAAAAGAGATTCATCAGTGGATTTGTCTGGTTTTGCACACTCATAAAAGTCAGTAAATGATTGCTAATTTGAAACAATGGAAGGTTTAAAGGGGAAACTAATTAGGTTTAATTTTATTTCTATAGATTTTATTCTGAGATGGAAGCAATTTTTTTAACTTGTTTTAGACATTTAAATGTGAACACAGATGTGTGGAGTTCAACCCCCGTAAACCTCATATGGAGCCAAAAAGCAAACGGGTACTAGAGAGGACCCGCAAGGGGGTTAAAGTCCTATCCGCAGCACTGTAAATGTAAACATACACACACTACTGTACTTATAATTAAAGGGAATGCAAAGTTAGGTATTAAAAGTACAACATTCTCAAGCTCGCAAATATGCAATATAAAATAAAAAAAAATTCTGTTTAAATTTCTGTGTTATATTGATCCCGGCAATCAATGTGTTAATACATATAATGGAACTTGCATGGACTAGAATATCATATTTATCAATATTGCATTATTTCTGGAATGCAGGTCCGATCAAAACCCGTAATTGAAACCCGTAAGGCTTTGAAATCTAACCTCCATTTTTCAGTGACGTAATGATGACGATCTCATTTGCCATTGGCTCCGTCTAAACCCCTAACTACGGTTTGACTAATTGATCATGTTCACGGCCGCACATCCAACTTGCGCAAGAATGGTTTACGTCTCAAGACCATAACTCCCGGCATAGTCCAATTTATTAGCTCTGTAACGCCGCCTTATTTCAAGCTTGCAGCCTTTGCTGGTGTGCCGATGCCGCTACAGGCTTTGAATTTAATGCGGCTGATAGTCTACCCATCAGTCAGCAGAGAAAACACCCTTGGGTGTCTTTATTGACTTGATGCCACTATCTTTCTCCACCATCAGCCAGGATGAACAAATAATGTGATTACAGAGGGAAAGAACAGTTTATAGAGAAAGAGTACATTGGAATTAGGAGATGGTGTAAGGCAACTAAAAAGTAAGGTATCAAGCTTTTGAAATCATTAAAGACAAAAGAACAAAATGTCTAATCAATGTATGTAAACAAAACATAATATATAAAGTTGAAAAAGAGATTTGTAGTCCATCAAGTTCAACCACTTTAGATCTCCTCTGATTCTTGGATTTTGTGACTTGTGATTTGATCCAAACAAATACAAATAAAAACTCTACTGAGACATTGTCAGTGGTCTAATTATGGGAAAAATCCTTCCTGATCCCAAAGTACAGCAACTGCCCAGGATCTGCTTATTCTAGTTAGTTGATATAACGGATTATGCCCTTTTTATTTACAAAATGTATCCAATCCCTTTTCAAAGTTATCCATTGAATCTGATTTCACAACCTCTTTTGGTAGCCACAGTCTGTCTCCCTCTAAAGTAAAAAAATATTTATTTACTTAAGGTGGATGTTTCCCTGTAACCTCAAGGAGTGATCTCTTATTACCTGTAGACGTAAAAATTCCCACGTAAAAGCCTGATACTGACAGTGGATCACATATTATAATTGTCGAACTACGAGACATCGTCACGCTTTGCGTGATGCGTACACCAAAGGTGCTCATCGCCTGCAAGCCTTGCGTAGCGAGGCGAGCTGTTAACTCGCAGCACTTCGAGCCGTTAAGGCACTAAAACTGTAAGGCACTAAAACTCGCAGCACTTCGGCGCTCATAGCCTGCGAGCCTCGCGTAGCTTGGTGAGCCGTTAAGGCACTAACACTCACAGCACTTTGGCGATGAGCGCCGCAGACCGTCCTCGCCTGTGAGGCGAGCCGCTAAGGCACTACAACTCACAGAACTTGGCCCATGAACACAGAAGGCGCTGATTGTCTGACTTATTAAATTGTCATTCGCCAATTTAAATAGGGCTCTATATAAGCATATAGCATCTTTTTTTAAAAAAAAGTTTTTACTGAATGAAGAGATTGCTTTTTCATACAATTTCACTATCTAAATACTTTAGGAAAAAAAATATCCTATGTGCTTAGCCATAATCAATTACCCCATTCGCAATTCAATAAGGCTGTTAGGCAGTTGACGAACGAGCAACTTACAACCCCATTACGAGGTGCAGGACTTCGAAAAAATAAAATACGAGACGCAGGATTTACATTTTTACAAGGTAGGAAAAATACGAAGTTAACGGCCGAACCAAGAAAATCAAAATACACGAAAAACACAAAAAAAATAAAACAAAAAACAACAAAAACATCACACACAGCACAGGGCAACTGCCAGGACATCTGGAAGTGAGGGGGAATGAGAATTTAAGTTGATTCTAAAGAGTTTCAACACTCGAAAATCAGCTAAGCAAGAGAAAAAATGGCGCCCCAAAAAAATGAAAACGAGGCTACACAACCCTGGACGGCACAACACACCGGCAAGCATGTACCACTTTCACACAGGAACGTACGAGGTACAAAATACACTACTACAAAATACGCCTAATACTCGTGAACCGCGTAGCACATAAACAAACTTGCACATCACAATATTATGAATCTACAGTAGCGCTTTACAGAAATAAACCAACGGTTTGCCCTCGCGCACACAGCCTATTTCTAATGCACAGTTGGGACATTAATAAGAAAAATCACCACAGGCCAGCAGCAGTACAACTGGACATTATATGCTGCAGGAACATGAAAACAGATTGTTAGCTCTTCAGCCTATTGATTGATGGATATATTAATTACAAATAGTTAAAGTATATTAATTAACTAATTATTTTATTATTATTATTTACTAAAATAGAGACATATGTATCTGTCTTTGTGATGAGCGCAGAGACTGCTCAAAGAAGCAAAAGTACAAAAAAGAAGAAAATGAAAAAAGATTGTTAGCCCTTCAGCCTATTGATTGATGGATATATTCATTTTAATTAGGTAAAGTATATTAATTCATTAAGTAACTAATTAATTGATTATTAGTTAAAAAATATAGACATCTGTGTCTTTGTCATGAGCGCAGAGGCTGCTCAGATGAGCAAAAGGCGCTCAGTGTGAGGCTCGCAATGAGTGCCGAAGGTCTTCACAGTACAAAAACATTCACATGTGGCAAACAGCATTCCCATGGCTTCAAATTTTATTGACCATAATTTTTTGACGGGCAAGTCGCTAGTATAATTATATAAGGTAATCATATCACCTTATAGGTTTTTTTTTCCACAGAAGATATGTCTAATTTGGTTTGCCTCTCCTCCTAGCTTTATCCCTTAATGCTTTTGTCCCTTTCCAAAAATTTTCTAATGCTGCAGTATCTTTTTTTTAAAGAAATGGCGCATAAAACTGTAGTATATATTGCAACAGAGGTCTTACCAGGGATTTATGTAGTGGCAAAGTTATACTTGCTGCTATCTGTAACTGTGCAATGTTACGTAGGTGGTTGCAAACAAGCACTTCCAAATCTTGTTCTATCGCTAGATTTTATCATTTTTTATATTTATCTGTATTAAAGTTAAAGTCTAAGGTGAGGTATGTGAGGGGCTTGGCAATCGCACTGTAACAGGGAACAAACTTGTGATATTACCCTGCAGTTCCCAGGAAAGCCATCACCTGCTTATTGGTTTGGGGTATGGGTCATGTAGCTTTCCCTTCTATCTTAGTGGCCTAATGTGGTGGAGGTGATCTATGCCTGGGCAAAAGCCTGGAGTCCCTGAATTAGCTGGTTTACTAGTCTCTGGCATGTGGAGGGGTCATTTTTGTGCTTTTCGGGAATTTGTTAGGTTAGTGGACTGGCTAAGGAATTAAGGCCTGGGCTGGCTGGTTCCAGGAGGTTGGGCAGGAGCCCTTCCTCAGGATAGCTTCTAGTAGGCAGGCATAACACGAGCAGACTATGTGGTCGCCTCTGATACTTCTTCAGTTGGATAATGTGAGCCATCTGAGTGATCTTTTGCAAAGGGTCTAGGGCTTTTGTACATTTCATACGGCCCTTTCCAGGCTTGTAACTTGTTCTGGGGATGGAGAGCAAGCATCAACATCTGCTACTCTTCTCTCTTGGACCCTAGTTCCCCAATCATAGTACCTTTTTTGGTTACCCTGGTGGCCTGAACATAATCTCTGACTAACCCTTTCATGATGCATAACCGCTTCTTGAATTCTAAGACATACAGGACCACCGGTCCCGAGTCCTGTCTATACTCCCAATTCCAGGCCTTGCGGATTACTTTCAAGGGACCTCTATACTGCCACCCGTACAGGAGACTGAGGGGGGAGAACCCTGTAGACTCTTGCAGTGCCTCGCAGAGGCCATTAGTTTGTGGGTGATAGAGTGAGGAGCTTAGGTGCTTGATCCTGAATAGCGTCAATAGCTCTTAAGTGAGATCTGCCTTGAACTGAGTAGCCCCATCAGACAGAATCTCCTAGGGAAGCCTACCTGGCAGCAGATAGTCATCAAGACTTCGGTTATTGTAGTTGTGGTGATCCTAGAGAGGGCAACTGCCAAAGGAGATGGGTAGGATAGTCTATCACCATAATATATACTTCTTTCTGGTTCTACTGGGTCTGGATAGTGAAACAGTGTGAAACAGTGTATCTATTATGAGCAAGGGATGCATAGAGACCTGTGTACCCTCGAGCAGTAGTCAAAGGGTATGGGGGAAAGGGGCAAAAAGATCCCAATAGTGTAGTTCAATTAATATTTTATTAAGATAAAAAAATGATCAGTATAGCACTCACATGTAAAATCCTCAAACAAAATGAAGTAATTGTGGTGGTACATCTGCAGGCGCACAGCAGGATACTTCTGGTTACCTCACACATATAGGTGGTACAATGAAACTTCCTTATTTGCACCCCAAGGAGTTGTATCTGAATAAGACCTCTGTATTGGTTACCACGGTCTCAGATTATTTAGGACACAGTTAGGGTTCTGATAAATATCCATCTCCTCTAATGTGCTAACAATTTAAGGGCTATTTAACCCCAATGTTGTAGCACTTAGAGACATCTTGGTTTTCTTTTGGACTCATCCGACCAACAGCATCAGCATCCACAGATCTCCTAATTCGATTATGCAGTCTTTATACAGTGAAAAGGCGCCTAGACAGTGTCTAGGTTGCTAGGAGATCCACAAGCAAATCAAAGAGTGGAGTCTCTGTCTCTAGGCAATGCCAGCATCTCTATACCAGTACAAAGTGGGCACATGTGCAGCAATATAGAAACTGCTGGGATTACATTGCTCTTCTATTCCCAGTATATGTGAGAGCTTCCTGGATACACCGCAGGGCTACACGTCCCATCAGCTTGTTCTATCTCACTCTCCTCAGACAAAATTCGAACATCAAAAACCATAACATCGGTTGCTTGGCAAGGACAGCGATAGCTTTAACAAAATCAGGCTGGAGTACCGTGTTGGCTGCCCCTGTGCCCCCAGAACTCTTGTACTGGTCAGCCATCCACTATGACTGGTTGGAGGTGCTGGCAGCCATAACACTGGGGTTCAAACTGGGTTCAATAGCTCCAGTGCGAGGGCCAGCAAGCACTGTTGGGCTGGTACCTGGGCCCAACACTTGAGTCCTGCACACTGGCTGGGTGAGGGAGCAGCTGATCGAGGTGATGGCTGCTGATTCCTAGCAGTTTGCGATACCAATCTGCCAGTCAAGCTGCCGCTTCGGTGGTTGTGAGCTTATGGTCCAGGATCCACTCTCGTATTGTAGCTCGGAGTAGATTTGCTCCAGCATGATAGGGTACTTAGCCAAGGTGTGGTTGACCTTGCTTCCACCAGCTCTAACCCAGCTGTTGACTGATTTTTTCAACCCTCCGCAGTGGATCCTGGCATGTGCCACAAGCTATAATCTGGTCCAGGAGCACAGGAATGGGTATGTCCTTGTAGTCCACCATCCTGTTATCATGACCAGGGTATCATAGCGCTACCACCAGTTGCCATAACCTACTTCTTTGTTGGGGGTGAAAAGATCTCTAGACCAATCCTCTGGTTCGGTATCGTCTCTCATATGAAAGGACAGTTATAACCTTCAAGGACCTGGGTAGCAAATTCAAGGATTCCCCTTAAAAACACACCATGTATATGTGTTCCAAAATAGAGCATAATCTTTTTTTTTTTTGGTTCACATTTGTATACCATTTTTTTTACAAAAGAACAATAAAATATTATCATAAATAAACTTGCTGATCGGTGTTACTTTGATTGGCTGAAGAAATAGGCCTTAGCCAATCAGCAGGGTTGGTGGGGTGTGCTGATTGGAAGAAATTTTGAGTATAGACTAGCGGGAGATGGCTGCAGGGATGTCCCCGGGGCTTGGGTACCGTCAAGTCTGGGATGATGGGCGGATGTGGCTGTTATATCCCATAATGGTATTATGGGCTGCCTGCAAGCATGTGTGATCGACCTCCCACAGCTCTAAATTGGGCCAGCAGGCCTTTATTGTATCGGGAGGGAGGTGGCCATGAGAGACATGTTTAGACCAGAGGTAACACACTTTTTGGCCAACCACAGACTTCCAGCATATTTTGTATCAATGCCCTATTTGGAAAGAAGTTTTTTCCTGGCTAATCTTCCATGCTGTATTTGTTCAGTCTTTTCAGAATGGTTGAACATATACCATATACCAGAATATATAGCATATTGATAGAGACCTGTAGATCCCTGGAAGTAGTTCTGGAGTTGGAGACAAGCACAGATATTTTTTTTAAACATAGGCACAGTTTGTTACCCCAAATGTAAATGATCCAGACCAAAATGGCAAACTGATTTTATTTGCAGGTGTTGGATTTCTTTAGCTGTATCTGATTCTAATTGTCCAACGCAGTCACAGTGCATTTACATTTTTGCATACCACATCTGAATAGTTGCCAAGTTTAAAAATTAAAGATAAAAAGAAAAATGTTTTTGTGTTATTTTTCAATTCAGTTTAGATTTATCTACTGTAATGATTTGGTGAGGATTGGGTGCAGGTCAGATATATTTTAACATGGAAAATCAAAATAAGACATCTGAATTACGGTTATGCTACAGAAGAACAGCTTGTAAAAAGATAAAAGTGCTGCTACATTTTGAAATATGTGTCATTTGGGTCTGGCAGGACAACGCTGATGACACATGTGGGTTTACATAAATATGTCACATTTAGCCCATGTTCCAAGGTTCCCTCTAAGTAAACATGTGTTTTACACTTTAACTGTATATTAGTCCAGTATTGAGAAAAGTATGGGAATTGTTTCTTTGCATTATAAGAAATGTATGCAATGATAAAAATAATGGTTAGTAAGCAAACATTTATTACTCCAGAGATTCCATGAAACTCTGAGGTATAATAGGAATCATGAGAACATTTCCCCAGCGACCCAGGAAGCCATTTTTACTTACCAGAAGAGAGTGTATGGGTTCAGTTGTGGCCATTTAACATTATTATGACTCACATTAGCAATTCAAATGGGGTTTTCTTTGCAGCAAGTGTGTAAATTGGTTTGATAAAAAGATAATCCCCTTGTTTACAATTCAAACATCCTTATGTGCAGTTCTCAATACAGCTTTGCCAGCTTTTCAACACAACAATTTATCTTTCACAAAACCTGTGCCAAGCTCATATAATCCTAGCCCTAGGCTAAATTACTTACGCATAAGACTTTATTTAGGACAAGATGTATACAAGAGCTCACATTGCAGAAAACTATTATAAATAAATGTCTGTTTGATCCTGTTAAATAGTAAATAAAATCTGTGATTTAAAAGCACATTACAGTTCTGGTAACATACCATGCTGTCACAAACCTTCCATTGGAAAAAACATCTATTGAATGGTAATGGGATATGAATTCCTCTGGTGTATGGAACTGAGTGCAATAATTTGCAGTTTAAAATAATTTGAACCACTAACTGGCATAATTATAGATAATGGGTAAGTGTGAGATTTAAGAATTTAGGTATAAATAATAAAATAATGGTTTATTAAGACGCATTTTATTCCCAATTTGTTTTTAATATTTCAACTTTATGCATTAGAGACTTAGAAATAAAGTAGTACATAATATTAATGATAATAATTTTTTTCTATTCCATAAGTGGGTAGAAAGAATGGAATTTGAAAATTATATAGTTTAAAAAAAGGAGAGTAGCGAACAATTGGCTAGTAAGTTTGAAACAGGTGATTTCAGAGAGGAGTTTTTCCATATATAGTAGATTAAACAAGCTTCATAAAATTTCCTGGGTGGGAGCTACCGCTGGTGCAACAGGCGCAACACACCAAGGCCCTGCTCTTGAGGTTAATATGATTTGGTTAAGGCAAGGTAGCATTGGACGAGGCAGCAAAAACAAGCTTCACATACCATTCATGGAGACTGAGAGTTCACTAAACAATATTTCCTAGAATAAGTAACTTAAAAGAAAAAAGAAGACCAAAATAGCTAATATCAAAACTGATGTATATTCATCACAACACTATGAGCCGGATTCAATTGAGCAATTATAAGTTACTAGAGACCGTAAGTGAGGCCGTAAGTTAATTTGCTATTCAATTGGTGTGTCTTTGCAGGCTCCAAACTGTTTACGGCTTTGAAAGATATCACGTCCGCAAGAGTTCCGATTGCTAAAATTTACAGACTAATTTGGAACACTGCAAAACACAATAAAAACACACAAATGGACTTTAAAATATGGCCAAAGCAACGGAGGGCATTATAATCACTGCACAACAGCTCACAACTCTCAAATAGTTAAAAAAAAATATATATTTTTTCTCATATGTTATAATGGTCATGCATATGCCAATATGAAAAGACATGCTGCAAGATGCTGAAAGCTATTAAAGACAGACTCCCTCGTTAAATTGCAACACAAATACATGAAAATGGCTGCCATATTACTTTGATTGGCTCTAATGTGGACCTTAAAAATACAAAGATCATCTCATATACATCTCACTCAACACATCTACATTGGGAAAACAAATAGTGGACAAATAACGCCGTCACATCACATATATCAAGTACCAGGGGATCATTTTATTTTATTTATGGTTGTTCAGTCCCTCTGTTGTGTCCAATTCTCTGTGACCCTATGGACTGCAGCAAACTTACTTATGTCTCTGTTGTACTATCATGGGTGTGGTGTGGGCGGATCCCGGGAAGCTAAGAGGCTGTTTTGGGGAAAAAGGGGATACCTAAAGGGGGTAATGTAATTGTCTAGAATGAGCACCATGCATAGCACCTACCAGTGTGACTTGTGGTCATTACACCACTGCAACCAGAAACTGATGAAAAAAAGGATCATCAGAAATCACCCCATTTAACTGAAGAAACCATTAAAGTGCATAGCACTTACAACTTGTCTATATCTGCTTGATTAAACAGATGAATATAGTCATGAATAATGTCATACAGATCTATTTCGCACACAGTGTGTTTTCAGACATTAAGGAATAATCAGAAATTGATGAGCAGAATCTGTGACACAGAAAGAGGTGGTTGAGGAACATGCCTTCATGGTCATGAGATTGAGCTATTAAGACCTACACAGACCAGAACAAGATATCAATCAGAACACTATTTCGATTGATTTCAACACCTCATCTCAACGGCAATCCACGTTGAACATCAATTGCAGAAATATTCAATATGACCATACGTGTACACACTCCGTAGCCAGCCAATAGTATGTCAACATTAATCACATATATAGTTGTGAGCGTACGAGTTGTTGCTAACGCTGCGGGCTCGTTGCGCGAGCCGCGGCCCTCGCGAAGCAAGGGCACTGGGCGAGGGTCTCAGTTGCTGGCGGCGCTCCATGCCAGCACCTGAGGACCTCGCAAAGCGAACCTCGCAAACATCGGACGCAACACGCCAACATACAAACATTTACAACACAATAAATACACACAACACACACATAAAAAGCTTACCTACAGCAAGAGGAACCATCCAGCACCTCCAAAAAACAAGTTACACCTTCATTTAAATACAAATAAAACACTTTACACACAAAGAAAATCGCTAAGCGAGAAAAAAAATGGCCGACGGACAAAACGAAAACGAGGCTACAGCACTCTCCACACGTAAAACACCACAACACACTCGCAAAACACCACACGGAAATCGAAAACCACTACGAGGCACCAACGGAAAATCCGCTAAGACGGACAACATATAGATACCGCCATTTTTCGCAAATGCGGAAGTACACCACTACGCCAACGGTTTAGCCTCGCGCACGCACAGTATTACACTGCACACATTCACCACGCTTATAGAGCAGCTCCACAACACTAATGCTGCACCAACATCAAACAAGGTTCACAGCTCTTCAACACAATGCTTCAAAATAGGTAAACTATATTCATTTATTAATTGATTACATGTTTACTATTACACACAAAACAACATTAGCTCACTTACAATAACATTGCCGTCATTTTTCGACGGGCAAGTCGCTAGTACAAAATAATATTCATTGAGGAGTGTGGATGAGGAGGACTTAGGGCAGTGGTTCTCAATCCTCTCCTCAGACAGGCCATGATTTATGTGAAACTCGGGAACCAAATGTGTGGCAACTAGTATTCAACAGGTGGTGGAGCCTCAAATTGCTTCACCTGTCTATTCACACAGTGTTTCACCTAAATCATGGTCTGTGTTGTGGGTCCTGGGGAGAGGTTTAACAACCACTGACCTAGGGGACGTTCTCACATACTTCCTGTTTCTGAGCACTGGGCCCACACCTTCCGTGCCTGTGCGCTTCCTCCCTCTACCACAGCCAGGAGGTGTTGGGTTGAGGGGTGCATCCAACTGGGGTGGCTGTGTAGCAGCTGGTGGTAAGGGGTGAGATGAGAAGGCCGCAGGCTCTGCTTGTGGGGGTGGTGGAGCCTGTGGAACCGAAGGCTGGAGAGTGTTGATGTGGGCTTCCGCCAACTGCACTAGCCACGCCAAGTCTGTCCCTATGAGCCATTTGCTCATACCACTCCTTCCTTAGATTATGCCTCCTCACCTCTCCATATATTGCTCTGATGCTTTCGAACTGCCCGGTACCAATATTGTTCTGCATTTGAAGCTGAGCTGTCAGCTGTTGCACTACTATATTGTCACACTCATAGTCCATGTGGATGTGCTGCAAGATGTCCCTCCAGGTGCCTTGTAAGGGGCTGTGACTTCTGTCTCCAGACAAAGTTGGACTGTGGATGTGCAGTGATGAGGCCAAAGGTGTTGCCCGTTGGGATGTTGTTGCAATTGGCGATAGTGTTGCCCGTTGGGGATGGTGTTGCCCGTTGGGGATGGTGTTGCCATTGGCAATTGAGTTCCCAGTAGGGATGGTGTTTGCACGGTCTATTGGGGAAACATCTGCTGGGACAAAAAACTACTGGGTCATCCCTGTGGCATAATTTGTTGGGATAAAAACTGCTGTGGCATCATCTGTTGGGACAACAACTGCTGTAGCATCATCTGTTGGGACAACATCTGTTGGCCTGGTCAGGAGTGGAAGAGAATTGGGGTCCGGCCAATGCAACAATTGCATGTCACCAGGTAGCAATAGTGGGCCTGTTGAAAGTGTAATGCTGGTGCAGTGTGCCATCTGCAGTTCGTTGGGACACATGCTCATCTGAATCTGCTGTGCAGTGTGTGAGACTGACCAATCTGTGACCAATTCTCAGCAATGGTTGTTAACATGCTTATGAGACATGGTCCAGGTTAGGCTAGTACATGAAATGCACATGCAGTCCTTAAGAGTGTATATCCTCATATGCTGTGCACACCCATACATGTACTCTCTTTTGGGTGTAAAATCAATCTTGATCTATAGCTATACCTCGTTTAACGCTGGGGATAGGTTCCAAGCAGTAGGAGTGTTAAGCGATACAGTTTTAAATGTTGCGGAAGATAAGGATGTTGTTGCAATTGGCGATAGTGTTGCCCGTTGGGGATGGTGTTGCCCGTTGGGGATGGTGTTGCCATTGGCAATTGAGTTCCCAGTAGGGATGGTGTTTGCACGGTCTATTGGGGAAACATCTGCTGGGACAAAAAACTACTGGGTCATCCCTGTGGCATAATTTGTTGGGATAAAAACTGCTGTGGCATCATCTGTTGGGACAACAACTGCTGTAGCATCATCTGTTGGGACAACATCTGTTGGCCTGGTCAGGAGTGGAAGAGAATTGGGGTCCGGCCAATGCAACAATTGCATGTCACCAGGTAGCAATAGTGGGCCTGTTGAAAGTGTAATGCTGGTGCAGTGTGCCATCTGCAGTTCGTTGGGACACATGCTCATCTGAATCTGCTGTGCAGTGTGTGAGACTGACCAATCTGTGACCAATTCTCAGCAATGGTTGTTAACATGCTTATGAGACATGGTCCAGGTTAGGCTAGTACATGAAATGCACATGCAGTCCTTAAGAGTGTATATCCTCATATGCTGTGCACACCCATACATGTACTCTCTTTTGGGTGTAAAATCAATCTTGATCTATAGCTATACCTCGTTTAACGCTGGGGATAGGTTCCAAGCAGTAGGAGTGTTAAGCGATACAGTTTTAAATGTTGCGGAAGATAAGGATAGGGGAAATCATGACAAAAAATACACAATTGCAATTTATATTTAAACTTGTTTTATATGAACTTTGAATGAACAGCAAAAAAACATAACACTAACACAAACTGCATTGGCAACTGTTATTCAGAATCCGTTTTAACTGCAAGTATCGGACAGATATTTCATTGATATCAATTATGATAATAATATTTATGCTTCTCGGATGTACATGGTTATTGCTGACCAGAGATCTTACAGTGCTATTGTATGTCTGTTATCTATGTGTGTGGGGTTCATGTGTGTTCATATGAAGGTGTGATGGTGCATATGATACTCACATTGCAGGGTTTCGTGAAAGCCAGTGTCAAGCCGTCCTACTGGCTCCAAAAAATCCTTAATAGTACGCTCCCATCCACAGTAGGTGATGTTAAGTGGTGGGCCACCACCAGTTCCACAGGCTGCTCTGGCCTCCGCTGCCATCTTCTTCTTGACCTTCATCCAGCAGTCATCATTCACAGTAACCTCATTCCAGGCACGTGTCTAATTGGGAGACCCCTAAACTACATGGGGGGGAGGCTCACGATGAGCGCCAAAGGTGCTCAAAGGGGCAAAATCCTTACATTGTGTGGCAAACAGCATTGTCAGGTTTACATTTGACCCAAGGCAGTAACACTTAACCCAAAACAGTAGCACTTAACCCAAGCCAGTAACACTTACACCAAGTCAGTAACTCTAATCGTGAGACCTCTAAACTACACGGGGGGAGAGGTTAGCGATGAGCGCTGAAGGTATTTAAGTGCAAGCCCTATAAAGTAAACAAGGGGAGAGGCTTGCAATGAGCGCCAAAGGCGCTCATTGCAAGCCACGCAATGAGCGCCGAAGGTGATCATTGCAAAGCAGGGAAGTTGAAGTACATGGGGGGAGAGGCTCGCAATGAGCACTGAAGGTGCACAGAGGGGCAAAATCCTCACATTGTGTAGCATTGCCAGGTTTTCAATTTTATTCCCGTCATTTTTGACGGTCAATTTCCTAGTTGATTATAAAATAATGCATTGACTGTTAATATAATGGTCTAACTTACGTGTTCATTGGCCCTGTTCCAAACAGTAATGGATTATTATTGCTTCCTCACAATGATTTTGAGATCAAATCATATATTGTTTTACTCAGACATTTACAGATCTGCTAAATACCAGCTCAATCCTCCTACACAGTCAATTAATGTTCACATCAACATAAGCACACAGTGTGACATGTAATAATGTCTGTGTAGGTTTTCCATTAATCTTACAACTAAAGTTGAAACTCTTATAGCTTAAGATGACTTAAAAACCCAAACTAAATACTAGGATTAGCATATAAAAAAATAACTCATCTGATGCAGCCATGAAATTACAAGATGTTTACTTCTCAGTAGGAAAGCTATGTCAAGTCTGGACCAGATATTAAAAAGTAAAGATATAACACTATCAACAAAGGTCCACATAGTTAGAACAATGGAATTCTCACTAGTAACATATGGATGTGAAAGCTGGACCATAAAGAAGGCTGTGTGTCATTGAATTGACGCATTTGAATTGTGGTTGAACTGCTTAGAGTCTCTTGGACTGTAACAAGATGCAATCACTCAATACTACTGGAAATCAAGCCAAACTCTCCACTGAAAGGTATAATCATGAGGCTAAAACTCTTTTTGTTTTGCCATAACATCTCTTTAAAGAAGCGTATCACCTCTCACCCTAACACACTCTCAAATCTCTCTCCCTCCTTTCCCTCACACAATACCTTTAGGATGTAAGTCTGCGAGTTTCAATCCCACAAGGTGTTTTAGGGAAAGCACCATGGACACTGGATTCCAAACTCAAAGACAGGGCCCTCCTTGTTTTACTATGTGTTAACTTGTATGTATCTTTGTCTTGAACTTATCTTATGTACAGCGCTACGGAATATGTAGGCGCATTATAAATAAACGATAATAATAATAATAATAACATGAGAATACAGGATTACCTATAGAAGACTCTGATGCTGGGAAAGATTGAAGAAGAGAAGAGGATGACAGAAGGGAGATGGATTGATGAGGTAATTGAAGTAATTAACATAAGCTTGATGTAGCTCAGAGGGGAAGTGGCTAACAGATGTGTATGGCCTGCTGCAGTCCATAGCTTCACAGAGAGTCAGACATGACTGAACAACTAAACAACAACTACGCACCAGAAACATAGAGATTTTAACAAGTCACTTCTTTCTGAATGACAGAAAACATAGATAAATGTTTTCCCCGGATTAATAGGTTTTAGCAACCTCCTGCCCAAGAAGATTTATGCAGGTAGTCTTTTGGAGATTAAGCATTAACATGAACAACCTGCTAATAGCAATATATTATTTCCTAATGTAAAAATGTAAATGGCATCACTCAGTCGTGTCCGACTCTCCATGACCTCATGGACAACACGCCATGCTGATCCACTTGGTTTTCATGGCAGAGATACTGGAGTGGGTTGCCAGTTCCTTCTCCAGTGGGCCACAGCAGGTGGTCTCCCATCCAAGTACTGACCAGTGTGACCTCTTGGTTCCCTGGCTGGATTCGAACCCAGGATGCTGTGGTGAAAGTCCATGTTTGACCTTAATTCTGTTTTTTTTTTCTAATCATCAACCCAAGGGTCGGGATTATAGGCCTCCCATACTGACCAAACATAGATAAGGCATATACTAGTATGTAATTGCCACCCTGGTTTATAATGTTCTCAGTTGCTTCTTGTAGACTAGGGTCCATAGTCCTATAACCACTAACCTATTTACCGACTTGAAAGAGACACAGAAAAGTAATCTGTGATCTAATCTTATTAAATAATGTGTAATATTTTAAATTAATAACATATTAATTTAAAATTCAGTTATATATATTTTTTTCTTTTCAGGCAAAGTTGGAGCCATGATGTCTAGGATCAAGGAAGCTTCTTTTACTGCATTCTGTACTAATAGGATTGCTGCCTCGTCCAATGCTACCTTGCCTTAACCAAATCATATTAACCTCAATATGTACAGTAACATTGTCATGAGTAGGGAGATACACACTGTTCCGTAAATGCTTTGACAATCAACCAAACCATAAGTAATTGGAATCTGAATTAAATGTACCTCTTACATTATCAGTACAAAATACATGTGTACAAATGGCTTTCAAAATGTATTTTGCATTTACTGTCAGTGCCAATACTTCTGGAGAAGATTATGAAGCCTGACTTGCTCACTTTTGCCAGTCATAAACCATGTAACATGAAAATGGCCAAACATTGACAGCATCCTGTAGGCCCGTATGCCATTGACATTTTCTAAAGTGACTACTAGATTATTTAGCTTGTAACTAAATAAATGTACTTTAACAAAATCTTGGGTGAGTTTATCTCCCATAACATATATAAATGCCAGGAATATTCATTAATATGAGTGTTTAAACAAGTGTAGAACTGTTAACATCTGCACAGTAATACCACATCATCGATAAATAAAACCTTCATATGATTTAAGAGTACTAGAACCATGACACATACTTGGGACCCCCACTAGGAACTATTTACGATAAGGATACACACCTCAGAAGGAATGAGTGACAATGTTTTATTGGCACAATCTGTAAAAGAGATTACTTTAGTCCATCTGGAAATTCTGATGTTCACTGAGGATTACACTACCGTGTTTCCCCGATGATAAGACAGGGCCATCAAATAAGACAGCCCCCCCTTTTTAGAAAAAAAATTAAAATAAGGCACCCCCCCCGCAAATAAGCCACCCACCGATACCTGTGCTTACCCGAATCGGATGGTACGGTGGGTGACCCCGTGTGGTGCCTCCGTCTACCCTATTTGCCTCCATGGCTGCGCGCCTCGTCATAAGGGGGAGAGGAGGAAGTGACAGGACTGCAGCGCGCGCACGTGACTCACTCGCGCAAGGAAACGCAGGCAGATTCCCTCATCCCTGATTACAGTAGAATGGGACAATGAATGCATCAGATTAATCAGAAGGGGGCAATGATTGGCACAGAATGATCAGAAGTGGACATGAATGGCACATGATTGTGCCAATCATTGTCCCCTTCTGATCAATCATGTGCCATTCATGTCCACTTCTGATCACTCTGATTGGCACAGAGTGATCAGAAGTGGACATGAATGGCACATGATTGATCAGAAGGGGACAATGATTGGCACAATCATGTGCCATTCATGTCCACTTCTGATCACTCTATGCCAATCATTGTCCCCTTCTGATCAATCATGTGCCAATCAGAGTAATAAATAAATAAGGCATCCCCCTGAAAATAAGCCCTAGAGCATATTTTGGCCTTCCAAAAAAAATAAGACAGTGTCTTACCATCGGGGAAACAGGGTAATAAAAATCCCTGTAAGTTTTGTAATACTTTGAGCCAGAAGAACTAAACAGCGAAGTGCTGGAGAACACCTTAAGAATTTCCCTACTCCTATGTAATTCTATAAACCATATATATGAAGATTTGGCATCTCCAAGAGTTCTACAACATTACAGTCTTAAAATGTAGCAGCCAAGTGTGAGACATCATGTTGCTTGTTTTTCTATATTTTTTTTTAATAACTAAACTTGATAATGGGCAAAATGAACAGCCTTTTCATTCTATTTTTTATAACAAATTATAATTTACTGCATGCATCTATTTCCTGGCTGATCTTTTCTGTTAATTTCTCAAGAATGTGTGTCCTTGTAAACTAATGAATGTTTTGTTACTGCTAATGAAAGCCCTGATAGTTGTAGATGCTACATTCCCACTTCAGGAAGTTGACCACCAGAAACCGAAAATGGTAGTTCCACATCAGTATAATTGCATATAAATGGTTATCAATTATATGATCTATTATTTTATTTTCCATTTAAAAAAAAAAAAAGTTTGCATACTTTCAAGTGTAGTTCAGTTCTTCAAATACTTAGTACAGAATTAAAGTGGTCCTTTAATTGAGGATAGTATATACACATTTGTAATGTATGTTTTAATTTAAATTAACACAGTCTTACATTATTTACAGTATTCTCTTTTTGAAGAACTAATTTAGATAATGGGTAAAATGTACCTAGAAACTTAGGAAAAAAAACATATATGCACCCTTTAATGTATTACTTACTACATGCAATCAAGCTATAGTGTAAATCTCAGTTACCTTGATTGAACAGTTGGTTTGAGCGGCTTCCTAAACAGGGTAAAACCTTTTAAACTTGTAATTTCCATTAGGAACATTGTGAGTTGCCACGTATTCTGCATTCAATGTTTTCTCTTACATATATAAGTAGATTAGCAGAACATTCTAGTTTTTTCAAACTGCATAGGACCTTTGCAAAAATGGTTGACTGGACCCCCAATATCCCCTTGATACCACCAAATACAGACAGGATTTTTACGATTCCAAGCAATACACAAGACAAAAATCCTGTTTATTTCCCTATATGCAAAATTCTGATGATCTCATAGGAAAACAATACATTGTCCTTAAGTATATGCTGTTTTATCAAAAGCTGTATAAAGCAGTAGGTTTTGTGGCACTATAAATAATGGTATGGTGATACCAAATTGAGCCACCTTTCACCATGTTTCATTAGAATAGTATTTCCATATCTTTTGAATTAACATAAATATTCCTCCCCTCCATTCTAATAATTTATAACCCCCTCCCAGAGGAGCTCATTCTGGCTTGCAAGATCACTTGACCAGTCTCACAACTTCTCTACTTAACAGCTACTTTAAGCAAGATGATGTTGTTAGGGCAAGTTATACTACTGTGTTACTGCACTGACTGGTAATATGTCACAGTATTCTTCCATTCTAAGGGAATTGGGTGTGTTAGGAGATTGAAAGAAGCATTAAATATTCTAACCTACATCGGAGATGACTAGTTGACTAGTCTCCTAATATGCCACCAGATTGGAACAGTAAGATCCCTATAGTTATATTATTCACAAACAATCATGTGAAGTACGGTGGTAACATAATCCCATTTAGCCACTAAATAACTCATCTGATGTTTTAGTGAGAAACACAGCTTAATGAATGAAGAGGATATTATATAGGGGCTGGATTTTGTTGCACTGTAGACCTTTGCAGTCTAAAGAGATAATGTGATTGTATTTATTATTACATTATTACATTCAGAAACATTTTGAATGTAACCTTATGAATTCTAGTTCTTCAAACAAGACTATTTGGACTTCAGTTCTTTAAAGACTCCTTCCAGCACAAGCTCATGCCAGAAACTACAGCCCATGTATAAAAAGAGCTTTTTATTATAGCTGTCTTGAGATTGGCTTTTAACTTAATTGTAGCTTTGCTATTCTTTGTTCTGTCTGTTCTTTCTTATTAGTAGAGAAAAAGATCTGAGAGAGTGATTTCCAACTGTTAAATTAGTGCTAAAAGCTTCAAACGGTTTGAGACCTAGTCTTGTGGATCGTGTAACAGTCTTACAAAAAAAGTAAATGTATAAAACAAATGTATTTTCTCGCTACTGAGAAACACAATAAAAAGTCCCTGTATCCCTTTAAATCTTCCACCACAACCTCAGTCCAAAAGCCACAGCCAGAGGTTTTCTCATCAGCCAAAATAAACAGCACTTATTGGCAAGCAGTCACTTCGATGCTTAGCTGTATGCTCCAGATTTTAATTGCAACATTCAGTTTATTATGAAGGAAACCACAGTGATCATTTTGAGCACTAATGAATAGTTAATAAGCAACATATATAAACTAACATCCAAGGAGGTAAAAGAAAACAGTTGTAGACATAAAACCAATGTCTACATTCAGAAAACCCTCTAATTGTTTAAGGCACCATTCAATTTACCATGAGCTCATGAGGGCCAGAGTGTCGACAGAAATGCTCCAATGATTAGGTACAATCTAGATTCAGTACACTTAATAAAATACAGATGTTTCTACTGCTCAACAGATAAAATGTAGTGGCATAGGAGCAATGGTGTAACGGAAAATGCCAAGACCCCCTGCAAACTCTATTGAGCAGCCCCTACAGTACATAAAGGAATGTGTGAAGCAAGGCCTAAGGAGAACGGGATAAGGAGAAGAGGAAAGCAGAAGAGAAGACAAATCACAACACACAAATATGTATCTAGTATAATTAGCTGCTGTCCCAGCTGGGAGTCTTTAGGTTTGAAAAAGTCACTGGATTTTCATATGACTCTCACCTTGACAGACCTCAGACAATATGATATATGACTATCACATGGAAATCAACAAAACCTTTATTTGATAAAATTCAACTGCTCGTGTCTTCCACTGGCTTTACTCGTCACTGGGAGTCTCATAGGTACACTTGTCAGTTGTTAGTATACTGTGTATATATTATTCATTTTGTACCGTTGAATACATGGTTTTCACCCACCCCTGGTCCAATATATCTATTGTGTAAGATACAGTATTAAGAACTCAAGAACTTTTTTTTTTTTCAGAATTATAAAAAGTTTAAAACCTATATATATATATATATATATATATATAAAATGTTGAGCACAAAAATAGGTATGAATATTAAAACGCATTTCGTCAATGATTCTTTGGCCTCATCAGTTAGATATACCCTGTATACCTTGTGTTCAGGTACAATTTTTTGTTATAGTTACTGACATAAACAGTGTACTTTGAGGAGGAGGCACAGCACCAGCAGAAGGAAAGAGTGGATAAGATCCAAATACAAACCATACTTGTATTTATGTGTAAATACGAACCATGCTCAAGATTTTGAGAAACGTTATTACCTATAATGACAGGGACCCTTTATAGGCAAAAATAACTAAGAGCCCTTATAGCGTTGGATGTTATCTTGATGGTATTAGGCTAAGACCATTCCAAAGCGCAGACAGTTATACTAAGTCCAACCAGTCTTAATATCTATAAGATAGTATCAGTGACTAATGCTGCAAACACCAGTGAGCCCAGTCATGAAATAATATCTGTATGATAACCATAATCAAACATGTATATGTTTAAGTACTGAATATTGGTCCTGGAGTATTGAATGCAAACTAGGATTTCAGACTTTCAATGCTGTGCACAGGTGTGTACATCAGAATGAAAATAATGAAATCCTCTCAAATTTATTGCTGCAATTTGGTCACTCGCTTTCCATCAGTTAACAGTGGAATCTGGAGCAAACTGGAATGTGGAAGGTCCACATGGGAAGGCAGTTTAGTCAATATCATGACAACACACACTGTGAAGAAAGCTGGAAACATGGAAGATTTATAAGATCCTTTATGCATGCTCCTCCTTACCACTGGTATATTTTTTTTTTACCTTGTTGTTAACACTAGTTATACTGAACAGGCATACTCTACACTTATGATAAGATAGGTTGCAGACCACTGTTGTAGCTCGAAAATCATCACAACTTGAAGCAAAGCATTATTTCATTTACCAATTCCTGTACTGCATTGCAACCATCATATATAGACCTAACTGTCATAAATTACACATTTGTAACTAAAATAAACACCTAATCCCAGAGTACATCACAGAGATGCAAAGTGTTTGTAAGCCAACTATTTGTAAGCCAACTGATGCAAGAGGTAGTGTCATATCGTAAAGGTGTAGCAACTGCGAATCAAGAACCTCAAGTTTGGGGCAGAGTGGAAATTGAAAACTGTCTTAAGTTTGGGTATGCCTTCACCTGCATTGTAACAATATTCAGAATTAAGGAATCTGTTGGCGATATAAGTGAAAGACAAATGTCTTAAAAAAGTTACTCACCTTTTAATCATGCCTTTTTTAACTATAATCCAACATTCATCTTATAATCAAAGTTGTTTGGCAAATAAGGAAACAATCCGTAGAAAGTGTAACCAAATTAACGGTAACCTTAATTTTGTTAATAGAGTGCATTTGGTTAATTATAAACCTTCCACTGATTGGTACACGTATAGATTGTTGAATACAAGCTTTCAATAGGCTGTGGGATGATTCTTAAGTGTATCTATTATAATATTATTACAATTTAAATAATTAAAAAAATAAGCATTGGAAGTATGTTATGTGATAAAAATAATGTGTTCTAATAGTGAAAATACACTTAAAAAAGGGGACAAATATAAAAATGCAAGGGCTTTTCTGAGAAACCCACAATCTGTTGCAAGTTATCCCAAAATATATCTTATTCCTTCCTTATTACAAACTTTGACAAACACACAGTTTCAGCATTACGGTAAATAATAAGCATTCCAAAAGCTCTCTTCCAGGTCGAAATCACAAATGCCAAACTTTAGTTTAGACTGAAAAATAATAGTATACTTATATTACTAGAAAATAACTTTTTCATAAATCATAGGTTATATTACTTAAAACAGTGTAAGAGCCACACTTTCCTTTACCTAAAAACAGCTGCTGATGCATCTCCAGCTAAGATCAGAATTTCAATTTGCAACCCTAACTTTACCATTTATTGACAACCAAGATAATATTGTTGATGAATTTGGCGGCTGTGTCTTTTGGTGCAAATCTACAGCACTCTTCAATAAATCAATACATTTTATAATGATGTCTAAAACAATAGTGGAGCTAGTGAATGAAAGACCAAATTAATTTGGAGTCCCTTAATCTGCTTTCTTCTTGTTGGGCTTGATAAGGCTGTTGTGGCCAAACCTACCCAGCAGATCATTCGGGTTCTTTTGACCCCTTCACCAAAAATATGAACTCAGGCTCAGAATTATAAAAATCAGGAACTGCTTTAATTGCTGTTGTAATTCATCAATAGAATAATAATTAATTAATTAATTAAACTTGAACTGATAACATTCTGTAACAATTTGTGTGTCTTCTGGATTTTGTATAAATTGCTATTGTAGTCATTGACAATGTTTCCTCTGCAACGTATCATAACATCCACTTCATTATTATCTTCTCTAGAAATGCTGACATATACCCATATCTTCTAGATAGGTTTCCACCCCTTTTATTAGGAGCATACACACACTTCATTAATTGTACAGGATCAGGGCAGCCGTTTTCTTCACTATGGACTTTGACACATATATATCTTCCAGATATCTTATTCCATATATATATTAATTCTATTTTCACTATGGATTCTGAAACACTCACACACACATATACATATATATCTATATATATATATATATATTCCAGATATCTTATTCCATAAATATATTAATCTTCTCAGAGTCACCAATAGCTGGGTTATATCACTTTTTTCCTGTATTCAAACTGGCATTCATAACTAACTGAATCTCAACAGTTGGTTACTGATCACTTCATAACATTCTCAAACGGTTAACTCCTTATCAACTGGACACAATTAAACATACAATAATACATATTACATAACTATAAAGCATATAGTAAACTCCAGAGCCCAGTCGCACAATCACATAAATAAGAGTCCAAAGGACTGGTTGTCAGGAAAATCTTGACAGTGGAGCTAGTGAATGAAAGACCAAATTAATTTGGAGCCCCCTTGCAACTTCTCCATACAAAGTATCCATACAAAATATCTGAGCTTTACCCTCATGATTAAACTTTCCAGTGAACAGTTTGACTTGATTTCCTGTAGTATTGATTGATTGCATCTTCTTGCAGTCCAAGAGGAGCTAAGCAGTTTTCTCCAACACAGCAAATTCAAAGACTGCATTTCTTTGCAGCTCAGCCTTATTTATGATCCACCTCTCATATTTGTATGTTACTAATGGGAATATTATAGTTGGAACTATGCAGACCATTGTTGACAGTGTAATATCTTTACTTTTTAATAGCTTGTCCAGACTTGCCATAGCTTTCCTCCCCAGAAGCAAACATCTTTTAATTTCATGGCTGCAATCACCATCTACAAAGATCTTGGAGACCAGGAAAATAAAATATGTCCCTTCTTCCACTTCTTCTCCATCTATTTGCCAAAAACTGAGCTTGCCGTTTGCCATGATTCCGTCTTTGTAATGTTGAGCAGCAGGCTAGAATTCCCCTTTCACACTGATCAATATGCTCTTTAGTTCCATCTCACTTTTAGCTATCAGAGTAGTATCATTTGAGCATCTGAGGTTGTTGATGTTTCTTCCAGCAATAATGTTTCCTGCTTTGGATTTGTCCAGTCCGGCCTTACCCATGATGTTTTCCACATATAAATTGAATAAATAGGTGACAATATACCACCTTGTCAAACTCCTTTCTCAATCTTGAGCCATTCAGTTTTTCCGCATTTGGTTCTGACCATGACTTCTTGGTCCACTTACAGATTCCTCAGTAGGCATATGAGATGATCTGGTACCCCCATATCTTTAAGAACTTCCCACATTTTGTTGTGATCCACACAGTCAAAGGCTTTAGTACAGTCTATGAAGCAGAGTTTTTTTCTTGAATTCTCTTGCCTTCTTTGTTATCCAGTGAACATTGGCAGTTTTATCTCTTGTGCCTCTGCGAAACCTGGCTTGACCATCTGGTAGTTCTCAGTCAATATATTATTGGACTCCAGCTTGCATGATCTTAAGCATTACCTTGCTGGCATTTGAAATAAGTGTAATTGTTTGATAATTGGAGCTGCTCTGAAATGTTGCAGATTTTGTCCAGTTTAACCATATGTTAGATATTGTTAAATTATATGTTTCTTGATTCTCTTCTATTCCCTGGACCTGGAAGAAGGTGAGTCTGTCTTAACTAAACCCTTCTGTGGACTTTGGATAATATCAACAGTATCTACCCCAAACACTGAAGAGTATAGTCATTTGTCAAATGTTAGTGCTTTATAAAGCTCCAGAGAAATGGAAAAGCTTAATCAAAGTTCAGTTGTAGTCAGAACTAGAAGTTGCAAACTCAGTGGTGGCTACCCCTGGTGGAATATAACTAAGGCAAGAGAAGGGTCCATTAAACCAATACATTCACAACAGAAACTTGTCAACAACAGAAACTTGAGTCAAAGAGCACAGAAAGGAGAGACTTTCAACATGGGAGGAATGTTCCAACTGGAGGCCAAATTATTACCTATTTTTAACGTTTTGCTTACAATATTTTATAAAAATGTCAAGTATACAATTTTTGGAAGGTTAGAGGATGGTTATCAAAGTGGATGGAGGCTGACATAATTGGATTCACAGTGATTTAGATATTCTACAGGAATACAGAAACCACACATGTGAAAGTCATTAGAGGAACATGGAACACAGATATTTTCTTTAAACATTACCAAATATTAAATAAAAACTGTTTAAACTTCATTGAAACTAACAGAAAGTTAGGCAGAAAAAAAAAAGCTTTTAAGCACTTCTTAATAAAATAAAATACACAAAAAGTAAAGAGATACATAGGGATATTACATTCTTAGTGAAATCCAGAAATCTTTCATATCACTATAAATTCTGCATACCTCTGCTGTAAGCTTCCTCATTCAATAAATTCTTACAGATCGTGTTATTAATTCACTGTCAAGTTCAGTACTTTCACACCACATCAACCTACAAAAGTGTGCCCAAGTTAGATAAAGAGGATGTACAATCAGGAGACAGCTTTCTACCCAACAGGGGCATAGTTGCTTCTTCCCCAGCAGTACTGAGTATAAGGTAAGTGAAGAAAGATTGTAAAAGAAAATGATTAATATTATTCTCCTATATTTGTAAGGCGTCAACATATTCTGTAGCGCTATACAGGGCTTAAGTACAAGGCAAAATATTTTACCACATTTCAAAAGAATAATGGACCCTGTGTTTGAGTTTAAAATCAAACATACATAGGGCCTCATTCTATTATCGGCCGTAAATCGGCCGCAAAGCTGCGATTCCTTGCGGGGCTCCCGTTACCTTGCAATTCAAATAGACGGCGCCGGATATCCCCTTACGGCCGGCCGCATATCTTGCAACCGGCCGTAAGCTCAGAAATCTTTAAAAGCGAATATAAAATCAAGACGGCACTGTAAAGCCCTGTAAATGCTAGGGATCATAATGGGGGACATGAGGATTAATAGCAACCCCCTCTCAAGCTTGCACATCAGCCCAAATCCGAGATTTCATTAACTGTTTATTTTCCGGCCGCAGCGTGGGCGGGTCTGAGGTGCTCCAAGCCCTCTGGACTTTTTCCACGGATATTTGACATAAATTAAAATAAAAATTATTTACGGATTTGAGTGTAGGGGAATGTTGTGCTATGAATGCTAACACCTACAATCACTTTATAGTCTCCTCAGAGTGCAGGATGGCTTTATTATGGCTTTATTATGTGCTTAATTGTGTGCCTGCGGGACCTTTTTGCTGCAAGTAAGCTGCGGCTCGGTTTTAGCCTTGCAGAGAGGGTTCCCGGAGCAATTGAAAGCAACCGGGATTTGCTTGCGGACGAAACTCTTGCGGCCGTTTAAGATCAAAGGCTTTCCTCTGGCGCGTGCGGCCGCAAGGGATAACAAGGCGCCGGCCACAAGCCTGCCGAACCCCCGGCCGGAAGGGAATAGAATAGGCAAATAGCCTGCGGCCGGTCCTTGCGGCCCCCTATTTCCTACGGCCAATAATAGAATGAGGGCCATAGTGCTTTCCCAAAAGCACCTAACAAGATTGAAAACTCTCTCTGTTTATATCTTTTTTTGTTTGGTAATGCATATGATTGAATAAAAAATATGTTTTTGATTCACTGTGAGTACTACTTATAATTTGAACTTTTTCATACATACAACAGACCACCAGCAACAGATTTGCTATTCTGCACATTTGGGCAACAAACAGTTCTGTTATGTGTTAAAAATAAACCAGTTTAACTGCATTTGTAGACGTAACAACAAAAATTTAGTTGGTGTCTGTTAGATATTAGATATATTATTGAGGTATTTTTTCGTTTCTCTGCTCTTTCTATGAGGATACTGTCCTAACATAGCCAATGCTGACACACCACAGTATAACATGGAAATGTGCCCAGACTTACCAGTAATGCAATGATGCAAAGTCACCAAAAGAATGTCAAATCCTTCTCACTGCTATTGGCTCACGTACAGAATGACAAAAAGTCTATTATTTTTGTGTCATGCAGATGTCTTATCGGTGACCAAGTATAACACCATCAGGAGCTATTAGGTTTTAGAGACAGCTAAATATTTATATTTTTTTCTCAATAAACATTTATAACCTAGTAATATTCGTATGAGTCAACTTTAAATCCACCACCTTCAAACCATATATCTGCCAAGAATATGGAAAAAGCACATTTATATTCAGATTATTTATTTTCCAATGACTGTAATTTAATGGTGTGTTCATGCTATGAACTGCAGCCACTGTGTAGAAAATGAGGCCGTAGAGGTACTCACTGCCCAATGACTTGGCCCCCATAGTGTATTAGAAAGAGTTTATTCACAAAATAAACCATCTAGGAAGAATTTATCTAAACAAATGAGTCGGGCCTGGAAAAACTTAGATAAAACTGATAAAAATGGCAAAACTACAGCAGGGTCAGTAGTGTAAGGGTCTGTGATGTCATACTCTAGTCAGGTCAATTATTTAGGTCAACAGCAAGATTGCACTTCAGAAAAGAGCTCTTGCAGCTGTTATAAGTAATACATATATTAGAGTATATAAATATGTAGTCTCCTTCTGCTTACATTGGGAATTCAGTATGCATATAGCTGTATAAACATACATATTATACATAGTATGTGCATGAGAACACTATAAAATGCATGGTTACATTGCAAAATATTATTATTATTATTATTATTATTATTACAGTTTATTATAAAGCGCCAACATATTCTGTTTAGCTATACAGAGGTTAAATATAAAAAAAAATGAAATCATAAAATTCATAAAAAAACTTAAAAGCTAAAATAAACATTTTTAATTTAACAACACTCTACACATAAAGCTGTTACTATACACACATACAGTTATAGCACTAAATGAAAAATTCTGCAGTTTTTGTTTTAAAATATTTTACATATTGTGCTAATTTGGCTGAGAAGGAGTTAACTCTCAGAAACCAAACAAAAGATAGTGAGAACACTAAAAAAATACCTTAGCAGTGCACTTTATAATGTACCAGGGAGGAAAACTAACTGTAATTTTTCACATTTTTGTGCAGCTCAAAATTGTTCTAGAAAAGTAATGATATAGAAACGTTACAGAGTAAAAGACAACTGATCATTCCTTATATATTCATGACACATTATTATGCATTGATTTCAAACACACAAGCGTATATGACTGAAAAGTACCCAGATGTCCCTACCTTCATATCCACTGGTTAGGTAGACATTAGTGACCAGCAATAATAAGTATACAGGAGTCCCCATGACTGTACAAACAAGTCCCTCTGCAGCCGGAGACTAAGCAGAAAGGAAGCATAAAAAGGAGAGGGGAAAGAATTCTACACAGTCTTTAAGCTTCAGGCTAGAAGCAAGATACCACAAGTTTTTTTTTCCCTTGGAGAACTGAATTTCTGCCAGGAAAAAGGGGGGAGTAAAGCAATCCCTTATTGGACACCGCAGAATCCCTACACGATTGGATACTATATGATTCCCTAGAAGGATTTTTTTTCAAGTTTCACTTTTTCTCTCCAAAGAAACAGCCCATTGACTAAGAGCACTTTTTTTTTTTTACCTAACACAAGGTGCATTTTACCTTATACTGAATACTACTTGAGTTGCCTGTAAGGTTAGAGCTTTTTTCTTTTTTCTTAATGGCTGCTTTGAGAGATGATATTTCCTCCAACCATTTACACAAACACAGCTTGTTTGCATTGGATAAAAGCCAGACATCTGCAAAACAAATATTTTAGATTCTTAATTTTTCAGTAGTTTAGCACTTTTTGGTATAATTCTTTAGTCAGATTTAAGTTTGAGAGCGATTTTGTATTTATGCTTCATTATAAATATTAATTGTCTGCAGTCACATATTGATATGTTTAATAAACAGGAGCACAGGACCTTATAATAGTTTGTAAAATTCCAATGAATTTGTAGATAATATATTTATTATAGTTTGGGGTTATTCAGATGGTGTTGATGAAAAAATAAACTGCAATATAAAAGTAATTAAATTCATTTTCATGTTATCACTGAAAGTTAAATAGCAGATACAATATACAGAAATGTAAAAAAAATATAATACTTCTTAAAGAGGGTATTTGAAAATGTACCACTATGTATTTCGTTTCTTGTCAAATAATGCTCTCATTTCAGAAACAATCTGATTATGTTAAACCTATTTAAACTTCATAGAAACAAATTGTAAATGCAGGGAGCATACATACGTCAAGAGTGGGAGCATGTGAATGGAGGGTCCTGGGGCAGAATAATTTGGGGGCCCACTGTACAACCTTGTCTATTTAAGGAAGGTGTCAATAGTAGCCAATAAACAAGCCAAATATATATGTAGCTGATCAGATCTTCAGATCTTCTTTGTAAAAAAAATATTATCTGCCCCTCTCACCTAATGAAATAAGAGTGCCCCTTTACTCCAAGACATTGCTGAAAGCAGACTGCCCCTAACCTGTTGTGGGCCTCAATGCTTTGCCACTGCTTTACCGGCAGTAGCTCCCCCACTGTGTATGTCTGTAGATTTAATTGGCAGAGAAGTATGATCAACATTGGAAGAAATTAAAATCGATTTGGCATTTCAAACTTACAAATGAACTTAAGTATTTCAGACTTCAGCAGATACTGTATGGTGGTGGGAGAGGATCTGAATGGTCAATACATTATGATTAAAGGTAGTGTTTGACCTTGGAGGCAATATATCCTGGTCCTCTTGTAATATTTATGCCTAATCTCCAAGTTTTTCCAGGGACTGAGAAGCAAATCAATGAAGGCTACAATTTTTCCTATGTGAAGCTTGGAGAATCTACTTTGTTGTATTACAGTAAAAAAAATGCTGAACCTATAAAAGCATGTCTGGAACTTCTACTTCTCCTTCAGTTTGAACTAACAAGCAGTTTCCACAAAACTGGATCTGTTTCCCTGGACCTTCACAATAATCTCAATAACATTTACATTCTACTCGCATAAGTGACCTAGATCAAACATGGTGAATTGTGAGAGAGAGGTGAAAAACCCTCAAAAATACGTTTGCAACTTAAAGACAAATTGTATGACCAAGAGAATAGAGGGAGGAGGAACAACTTGTCCTTGATGGGAATCCCTGAGAATATAGTGGACAGGGATGCTCACTTCTACCCTTCCTAAGATGTCATCCCCAACAGTTCAGAATCCAACACTGGTAACAGAGAGTACTCACAGGCTTGAAAAACAAGGCATCACCCCTAGAGCCATGATTTTCTGTCTTTTAAATTATGGAGATAAGTTGAGGATCCTGGAGGATGCTGTTGTAACCCTGCCAAACTGAGAATCACCTACAACTGAACTGTGACTTGGTACAAAGACAAGAAGAAAGCCAAATCTTTTTGGTCTGTCATTGAGAACAAAGCACCAAGAGATGCTCAAGCCTTGATTCTGAGCTGGAGACCCCTTAGCCCTTTTGTCGTGTCCGATTCTGTCATGACTTCTCTCTGTTTTTGCTGTTTTTAGGATTAGAACCCTTTCCATCAAATACCACCCCCTTCCTCATACACTCCCTCCTCTCTCCACTTTACATTTGGATTTGCCTGTTATAGCTTTTGCCTAAGGGTGTAGGTGAACTCAATCCTGGGATATGCAATGATCACTTCATTTAGCCATCTAAGATCTATATTATTTGTTGCCCATAAGTTATCTTAGGATCCCTAGCTTTACCCCCTGTCCATTTGTTACACATTCCTTTACACATCCCTCTTATTTCAATGCTAAATGGAACTATATATTATTTTTAGTGGAGGACCCCCACACCCCTTTTTTTCAGATTATTTTACAAGTCCTCCTCCCATACAACACTATGTGAGTTGATGCTTTCTTAAAAGTACTTTATGTTTTCCTTAATAGGTAGGGAGATATTGGTGGAGGGTATTTTGCTTCTCTTTCAATAAAATGTACTATATACTGTATATATGTATATATATATATATACAGTATATATATATATAGGATTGCAAGAGCGAAACCTTTGTGGGCACATTTGCATGACCCTGCCTAGGCTCCCAGAATGTAGTGTAATAACTGTATTTCTCTGAATTCTGAGCGGGAAACAAGTTAAACAAGTTTTAGACGTCCAAATGTAAACACAAATGTACTATTTATATACAGTACTACTGTTGAGAGCTTCAATCGCTCTTCTGCCCATCAAAATGAAATTATTGTTGGGGGCCGGTTCCTAGCTTGTAAAATCTACTACACAAGCTAGGAACTGGTCCCACGCTGATGAGAGGCAGTAACCTTAAAACAGCTGTGCGTGGGTAGGATTCCTGACTTGTGTATAATTCATCCTGAGCTTTGCAAAAAAGCTGTGTAATACAGTGGGCATTTGCTTAAAGGAAGCCATGTTGGAAATGGTTATGGATTGCAAGAGCGAAGCCTTTGTGGGCACATTTGCATGTCCCTGCTCATTTCTCGGAATTCTGAGCAGGAAACAAGTTTTTTTAACTTGTTTTGCTATTCAAATGTGAACACAAATTTACTATTTCTATACTATATCACATATATAGTTGTGGATCTGTGTGGGAATGGTTTGTAGCGCTTACAATGTTGGTAACGCACTTGCTCGCCTTGGAAAGCCGGCAACCGCGCAGGACAGGCTGCAATGAGCTCCGAAGGCACTCATTGCACTACGTGATGAGCGAAGCGAGACGAGCAGTTGAGGCACGCAGGACTTCAGCTGTCGCGAGGCCAGTAGGACTTAGCATGGTTCACAAAATTACAGCCTCTAAGAACCGAAGCTCATTCATGGACTGTGGGCCTCGGAAAATTACGACTTTAACGGCCGAACCATGGAACTCGAAACACTTGCTAAAAACACACACAGCACAGGGGGAGTTGAGGTTGCAACTTAATTTCAGTCATATTTTTTGTTTTTTCATAAACGAAAATCGCCTAAGCAAGAAAAAAAAAAAGGCAGCCGAAAAAACATAAACGCGACGAAAACAAGGCCAAAGGACGTAAAACGAGGATGAAGTATGTAAAAACAAGCTCAAAGAAGTAACACTTAACGCAAGGCAGTAACACTTAATATAAGGCAGTGACACTTAACCCAAGGCAGTAACACTAAACCCAAGGCACTAACTCTTACCCCAAGGTAGTAACAGTCATTGAAAGGCCCGTAAACTACACGGGGGGGAGAGACTCACAACGAGTGCTGCGGTGCTTGAGATGAGTGCCGAAGGTGCTCATCGAGGGGCTTGTAAGGTACACAGGGGAAAAGGCTCACAATTAGCGCCAAAGGCGCTCAGCTAGGGGCTCGCGATGCGCGCTGAAGGGCCTCAGAGGGGCCATATTTGCGCATTGTGTGGCAAACAGCATTGCCAGGCTTACAATTTTATTCCTGGCATTTTTGATAGGCAGGTTCCTAGTAAATAGGAACAAAGATACAGAAGAAGGTAATTATACCAATACTTTTAAAATGAAAAAACTTTAAGATGGTGGAACATCAAAAAAGATCAGCTCATAAGATGACCTAGGTGTCTGAAAATAATCGCAACCATGGTCAATGTCATCAAAATCATAACTGACCTATGCCCAGAAGGATGACATTGCAATAGATGAAACATAATCCTAAAAGTATTAAAAATTAACTTTTAATATGTCCAATTAAAATAAATCTAAAAATGAATATGTAATTTACTAAGGTAAAGTACGAGGCAGTGATGGGGTGAAGTCAATCCCCTTCCATTACTAGATGTTCAAGAAAGATCACATTATAAAGTATCTACTATACAAAAATGAGGTATAGTTATCTAATTACTAGATGAATAATAAAGTTATCTCATATATAATTCTGTCTCAGTATATAATTACACATTAACCATCATGCTCCATATCAATGTATCAAATATTTAAAATTATCCTTATAATCTAGGTTCAACCTGTCAATGATATTATTCCTGGTCAGTGTTCTCATTAGTCCTTGTATAGGCACTGATCAATGTTTATCTATAGTCTAACAGTTCTATCCATCACCACACTGCCAGCTAAATGCTATATATGAACTGAAACTTGAATAGTAATCACAATCACATCATCACCTAGAAAGCACTAAATACTGGTAATCATTATATCATTCTAATATGGAGTGTCCATCACGAAATAAACATATATCCAAATTGATAACAATTGCAACCATTTAGGCCAAGATAACTGAAGAAATTTACCTTTTCTTGAACACCAAGCAGATAAACTGGAGGGCATTAACTTTTCCGATAATTGCAATGCCCCACTGTCCCATACCTCGTTATATTATATATATAATAAAATTGATGAAAAGACGAGAAGAAAACTGGTCTGGGAGGCTACCAAGAGGCCTATAGCAACATTAAAGGAGCTGCAAGAATATCTGGCAAGTGCTGGCTGTGTGGTACATTTGACAACAATCTCCCATATTCTTCATATGTCTGGGCTTATGGGGTAGAGTGGCAAGACGAAAGCATTTTCTTACGAAGAAAAACATCCAAGTCAGGCTACATTTTGCAAAAGTCTCCCAAAAGCATGTGCGAAAAGGTGTTATAGTCCAATGAAATCAAGGTTGAACTTTTTGGCCATAATTCCAAAAGATATGTTTGGCGCAAAAACAACCCTGCACTTCACCAAAAGAACACCATACCCACAGTGAAGCATGGTGGTGGCAGCATCATGCTTTGGGGCTGTTTTTCTTCAGTTGGAACTGGGGCCTTAGTTAATATTTATGAAGGGAATTATGAACAGTTCCAAATACCAGTCAATATTGGCACAAAAACTTCAGGTTTCTGCTAGAAAGCTGAACATGAAGAGGAACTTCATCTTTCAGCATGACAACGACCCAAAGCATACATCCAAATCAACAAAGAAATGGCTTCACCAGAAGAAGATTAAAGTTTTGGAATGGCCCAGCCAGAGCCCAGACCTGAATCCGATTGGAAATCTGTGGGGTGATCTGAAGAGGGTTGTGCACAGGAGATGCCCTCGCAATCTGACAGATTTGGAGTGTTTTTGCAAAGAAGAGTGGGCAAATCTTGCTAAGTCAAAATGTGCAATCCTAATAGACTCAGACCCAAAAAGACTGAGTTCTGTAATAAAATCAAAAGGTGCTTCAGCAAAGTATTAGTTTAAGGGTGTGCATACTTATGCAACCATATTATTTTATTTTTATATTTTTTCTTCCCTCTACCTAAAAGATTTCAGTTTGTTTTTAAATTGAGTTGTACAGTTTATAGGTCACATTAAAGGTGGAAAAAGTTTTGAAATTATTTTTCTTTGTCTCATTTTTTTTACAGCACAGAAACCTGACATTTTAACAGTGGTGTATAGCCTTTTTATATCCACTGTATGGTAGAGGGCTTCTATGGCTCTTTTGTCCACCATATTATAAATTATTGTTGTGGTGAACTACCTACTCATAAAGTCCACAACACAAGCTGAGACCCCGCACCATGCTGATGATAGCCAGTAAGCTTGAAACAGCTGTACATGGATAGGATACTCAGCTTGTGCTTAATCTAATTATGGCTTTGCATTAAAGCTGTGTAATACATCATGCATAAGCTTAAAGGAAGCCATGTTTGATAATGGCTATGGATTGAAGAGTGAGGCATTTGTGGGCACATTTGCATGTCCCAGCTCAGCTTCCCAGAATGCAATGTAATAACTGTTTTTCTTGGAATTCCGAGCTGGAAGCAGGTTTTTTAACTTGATTTAGACATTCAAGTGTGAACACAGATGTACTATTTATTTACTATATATATATATATATATATATATATATATATATATATATATATATAATCACATATTATAATTGTCAAACCGGGATTTGTCGTCACTCTTACGAGCCTTGTGAAGAGAGGTGAGCCGTTTGCAGCCAGGATAAACTTATTTGGTTCAGATGGTGTCAAGCGTGTGTGGCGGCAACCAGCTGAGGAGTACAAAGACAAGTGTGTCTTGCCTACAGTGAAGCATGGTGGTGGAAGTGTCATGGTCTGGGCCTGCATGAGTGCTGCCGGCACTTGGGAGCTACAGTTCATTGAGGGAACCATGAATGCCAACGTATACTGTTACATACTGAAGCAGAGTATGATCCCCTCCCTTTTGAGACTGGGCCACAGGGCAGTATTCCAACATGATAACAACCCCAAAAACACCTCCAAGACGACCACAGCTTTGCTAAAGAAGCTGGAGGTAAAGGTGATGGACTGGCCAAGCATGTCTCCAGACTTTAACCCTATTGAGCATCTGTGGGGCATCCTCAAACGGAAGATGTGGGAGTGCAAGGTCTCTAACATCCGTGATGTCATCATGAAGGAGTGGAAGAGGACTCTAGTGGCAACCTGTGAAGCTCTGGTGAACTCCATTCCCATGATGGTTAAGGCAGTGCTGGAAAATAATGGTGGCCACACAAATATTGACACTTTGAGTTCAATTTGGACATTTCCACTTTGGGGTTTACTCACTTTTGTTGCCAAACAGCATTGTCAGGCTTACAATTTTATTCCCGTAATTTTTAAAGGGCAAGTAGCTAGTTATAGCTATAATAAAACTAGTACCTGCTCTCTCTCTGCTGTTTGTCTCTCTGGACTCGCTCTCTCTGTGCGCTCTCTCTCCTGCCTGTCTCTCTTTAACTTGTCTTACAGTGCACTGAGTGAGAGAATAGAACTCAAATAAGGTTTCTCTTAGTATGAAATGCATCTTAGACAATATGAACACCAGTCTGAAAGGTATCTTCAGATTGTATATACCAGTTTAAAAAAAAACCAGGAACAAAACCCAAAACAGTAAAATATATTTATGTGATACACGTGTCAAAATGGTTTACTGGGAGTCAGAAAGAATTGCTTACTGTGAAAGGGCTCAATCTGTTTACACCTCTTACTTTGTGTTGGGTTAACAGGAGTCATCAAGATATGTAGTTAAACCATACCAAAAACTTTTTTTTTAAAATGGTAGTTATGGAGCTTTATTGTACTTACAAAAGTTTAACCATTCCCTGTTACTTCAAATATTCTAGTAAATTTTAGGTGAGTCCTAAATGCATGATTGGCTGTATGACTCAATTCTTCAATTGCTATATACAACTAAAGATTCTTCAAACCAATTTCACCCTCCTAACTCCCTGTGATATGGAATGGGCTTCAGTGATTAAAAAGTGTATTATTTTGAGAAAATAACTGTTCTTCATGTTGGAATAACTTTTATGGTGGTCTGTTATAAAATACAGTATCGCCGCTTACTGTTTTGTCGCTGTTTTAACAGTTGTAATATTCTGAGAAATACATTAAGAAATTACACATAATTGCATCATATACGTACTTCAGGTCCCACTGGTAAGGAAAGAACATGCTTTTAATTATAAAACTATGTTCACAAAATGCTAGCTCAAGAAAAACAAAACCACACACATTAAACACACTGAAGGCAATTATTTAGAGCTAGGCAGGAGTCCAGGCATTGCAAATTAAATACAGATATAAATATCAAATTAACAATGATACTTCTGTAAACTACATTTAAAGGAACACTGTAGTTTGGTAAAATATTCATACAATAACATTAGCTGATATGCAAGGCAGGAACATAAAACCATTTTAAAGAAAATGTTATATTTAGATGACTGATTGTATCAAGGGCAATTTTCTCTTGGTCTACTAGTCTCATTAAGGTGAGGGTTAGCCTATGGAGCCTTAGTCTTCCATTCAGTTATATTGTCAAGTGGTTATTTGAAGAGGTGTTTTGTAAACAACAGTAAAGACAGATCCTATCTTTGTCCTCAGTTCCTCCTACTCCTCCGTGGTTTCTAATCCTTTTACACACAGACAAAATGTCCATTATCATTAAATCAAAATTGAATACAATAAAAAAAATGAAAGGCTGTAATAATTTATTTTAAATGGTGTAAAAAGATTTTGCACATTCTAGCTCTTTAAAACAACATATTAAAATATTATAGTTAGTGGTCCTTTAAAATAAGAAAACATACAAAAAGAGGGTGAATACAGTTCTAAGGACTATGCTATTTACATAATGCTGTATATGTAGTATATATACACAGTCCAGTCACGTTATTATGATCATCACATTCTGAATAACCTCTGCGTGCAGCACTGATTGTAGCTAGATGGTGTGATAGTGAGTCAATAAGATGCTGGAAGGTTGGCAAGGGTATCTGGATCCATGCAGACTGCAGTGATTCAGAGAGCTTCTGAAGAATGCCTGGTAGAGGATCCATACAGCGAACATGGCGATCCCACAGGTGCTTGATGGGGTACAAGTCCGGGGGAATTTGGAGGCCAGGTTAGTACTTGGAAGTCTTTGTCGTGCTCCTCCCACCACTCCCGGACAATTCTGGCCATATGACATGTTGTATTGTCCTGCTGGAATATACCATCTGCTCCAGGGAAGACAGTAAACATGTATGGGTGTACCTGATCTGCAAGGATGCATAGATAACCCAATTGGTTGAGAGTGCATTCCAGTGAAAGCGTGACTCATCAGAGAAGGCAACCCTTTGCCAATCAGAAGAGGTATAATTTATTTACTGCTGTGCAAATTGAAGCCAATTCTGACGATTAACTCTGGTCAGCATGGGTGCAGTAACCAGCTGTTTGCTTCTGAGCCCCATACGCAAGAGGGTTGGTTGTATTGTTGTTTTAGACATGTCTGGTAGCCCCCTGGTTCATTTTAATGGTGAGTTGCTAGACTCCAGCGTATCTGTTGGCTCTCACACATCTTTGCAGCTGACGTTCACCTATAACATTAATGGCACCAGGTGTTCCGCAGTTTCCACAACATTTTTTTCGCAATGGTGCCGTTTGTCCACTCACAGTACACTTTAACCACAGCAGCATGAGAACAGTTTACAATCTGCACCGTTTCAGAAATACTCCCACCCTTGGCCCGAAAGCCAATAATCATCCCCTTTTCAAAGTCAGATAAATCCCAAGTTTTACCCATGACATTGATGACTGATATGCTTGCAGAATGCCTACATGTTACCTTATAAATCCACCAAGCCAGCTCACGACGTGCCGTATTTCACTGGCTATGCGCTGCAAACGTCAAAAGTAGGCATAATAATGTGACTCAACCCTGTACAATACTTGAAAAGAGAGGTGCATCTCTTTTTTCTTTTTTAGTTGTAAAAAAAATAAAAAGACAAAAATATACAAAGTAAATCGCATCTTAACAACTTAATAAAATTGCTGACATATTATAAGAACAAGATGCCAAGAATATTCCACAAACCATTAAATAAAACAAAACAACCAAAAAAAATAAGAGAAAAAAAAAAAAAAAGAAAGAAATAAATCTTTATCTTTTAAGTCGAACTAATAATATATTGGTCTCATAGGTGCCAGTTTAATGCTACTATGTTTTTTGGGGGGATTAAATCAGTGTTCCCCCTCATTAATTCTCTGCTAATATCAACCGAGTATTTTACTTCATACCAGGATGGGATAGTAGATGTTTTCCAATATTTTACTATAAGGCGTTTTACAATCAATAGAATATGTGTATAAAGATATTTTACTTTCGACCCAAGGGTATCCATATTAATATGTAAAATTACTGTTTGGGGATCACAAGGCAATAATGTGCCTCCCACAATAGATCATTCTACACATATCCTTTCCCAGAATTTTCTCATATGGGGACATTCCCACCAGAGATGGTATGATGTACCGACCTGACCGCATTGCTTCCAGCAAAGATTATTTGAGAGTGGGTAGAATCTATTCAATAGAAACGGAGAATAGTACCATCTATGGATGATTTTAAAATATATTTCTGTATAAACAGCGTTTATCGCTGATTTTTTAACCACCCTAAACGAGTTAAGCCAAGTAATTGGATCAAATATCAAATTGGAATCTCTTTCCCAATGTACAATCCCCTTGGACTTAACAAACGGGAGAACGCTCGTCCTAACTAAAGAACATTTGGATATAATAGGATTCATGTCTCCTTTTATAGCTAACACTTCCATTTTCTTACATTGGGTCACTCCCTTGTCTGTATCCTAGTGCGTCCATGCACTTTTTTAGGGAGCAAAGGTGTATCCACTGAATTTTATTTGAGCATGTAGACCTGTCTATTAATTCCCCTTCAACATATAAATCCAAAATAAATTTAAATCCCTGTGACTTGAATACCTGAGTAAATGGAAAATCTGCCACAATAGAAAGTATTTCAATTGGAGCAGCCAACGAAGGTTTATCAACCAGGGACATTTTATAGATGTTTTCATACCAGAATTTAATAACTCACCTTATAACAGGGGAAACATTCTCAAATACCCGTGGGTCGAAGCTGGGAAGCCACAATAATGTGGCTAACGGATTCGTACCAAGTAAGGTTTCTTCTATATAAAACCATATTGGTTTCTCGCTGGAGGTGGACCAACTTACTGCATGGGAGAGTAATATATTAGATTGAATATCAATTAATGATGGATAGGCCAAACCTCCCTTTTCAAACTTGGCGTAAAAGGTACTTTTCAATAATCTAGATTTCTTACCATTGAATATAAAGTGATCTAAATCCTTCTGAATAATTAGTAAAAATGTCTTGTTTATTTTACCCGGGATACATCTGAAGAGATAGGTTAATTTAGGAATAATAGTCATATTAACGGCTGTAATTCTCTCCAGTAAGGGTAATTTTAGCAAACGCCACTCATACAGCAGGGGTCTTATTATTTTCATTTTCTCAACTAAACTAGTTTTTAGAATTTCACTAATTTGGAAGGTAAACCTTACTCCTAGATGGACTAAGCCTCTAGATTTCCAATTGAAAGGATATATTTCTTCCATTCTCCTTAATGATTCCAACCCGATCCCCCACATAAGGGTATCGGTCTTATTAAGATTAACCTTAAAATAAGAAACCCTACCATACATTCTCATTATGTCGTAAGCATATCTACAGGATTTCTCTGGGTTACTTAGGGTCAGGACAATATCATCGGCAAATGCCATGAATTACAGGTCCAACTTATTTATCTTAATCCCTTCCACCTCGGTTGATTCTCGTAAAAATATTGCCAGTGGCTCCAAAAACAGAGCGAACAGTAGAGGAGATAGAGGGCAACCTTGTCTGGAACCATTACTTATCTTAAACTTCTCTGAATCTGCCTCAGGACTTGATATATAAGCTGTGGGGTAGGAGTATAAGGCCTTTATAGATCTAGTTGCAAACTCCCCCAAACCAAATTTTTGAAGGGTGGCAATAAGGAAATCCCAGTTGACCCTGTTGAATGCTTTTTCGGCATCTATCGACAGGGTCAAACTGGGAGACCCTTTCCTCCTGATAAAAGTCAGCGTATCAATCAGTCGTCTCGTATTATCTGAGGTTTGACGACCACTCACAAACCCTGTTTGGTCAAGGTGAATCAATTTAGGTATTATTTTTTTTAATCTATTTGCTAACACCTTGGAGTAGATTTTAATATCCAGGTTTATCAAAGAGATTGGTCTATAATTCTCGCATATTTCTGGGTTTTTACTTTGTTTTAATATATTTATGATTTTTGTTTCTAATAGTTCAGGAAGGGTTTCTCCTGTATCTTTTATCTCATTGAAGAGATTACATAGATGTTCCTTAAAAGTAGGTAAGAATAAATTGTAAAAAATTTGATCAAAGCCATCTACCCCTGGGGCCTTATTTTTAGAATTCTTATTAGTAGCCTCTATCTCCTCAACAGTAACTGCTCCATTCAGGAGCCGCTGTTCACTTGCTGAAATTTTTGGAAAGGCAATACTATCCCAAAAACTTTTTATTTCATTTTGCTCTGGGACATGAAAATTGGGGTCCTCACCTAGGTTGTACAATTTTCTATAATATCTCCTAAAAGTCTGTGCTATTTCATCTGGATGCAAAATCAATTTACCCTTCGGGTCTCTGATTTTTAAAATGTTATTTTGCTGCCGTTCTCTATGAAGATTATGCTATTAATATTATTAGGCTGTTGTTGATTTATTAAATGTTCTTTTTCAAGGTCTATATACAACTGTCTAAGGGGAATCCCCCAATTCCTTTTAATTTTAGCGGTATAGGATATTAGCAGACCCCTGATGTAGGCTTTAAAAGTACACCACAAAGTGGCCTTAGAGGTATCTGAATCGCTGTTAGAACGAAAAAAACAATTGTATTTCTTTTTTCAGAGTTTTTATCAACTCTAGATCTTTAAATATATATGAGTCCAGTCTCCAACTTTTATATTTCCTCTTTTGATTATTTTGCCTTCTTTAATCATATTATAATGCAGAGAGTGGTCTGCCCAAGGGGTAATATGAATATCTATTTTATCCAGTAGTCTTAGCGTAATAATATCCGACATCACATAATCAATTCTTGAATAAGAATTAAATCTACCGGAAAAAAAAGTGAATTTCTTTTCCTGAGGGTGTAGAGTTCTCCAAGAGTCTAATAGGTCTGCTTTAGAGATGATGTCTGCGAAATTGATGGACAACCTTGCATTTTTGGCCTCAGTTTTAGAAGAATGGGTACTCAATCTGTCTAAGTTATTATCCATGGTCATATTATAATCCCCACACAGCAGGAGAGAACCTCTTTTTATTTTATTAACCTTCACCAAGATTTTTTTTACAAAAGCCAATTGATTGACATTTGGAGCATACAAATTAACAAGGGTAAATATATTTTCATTGACAAAACCTTGCCAAATAATGTATCTTCCAAATTCGTCAATATCTGAGTATTGTTCACGGATATTAAGATATTTCCCAAAAAAGATGGAGACACCTCTGGATTTACTGCTAAAAATAGAGTCAACTCTTATGGGAAAATTCCTGTTATTTGCATAGCAAGTAAGTCCCTTCTTTATATGTGTCTCCTGACAGCAGATAATATCAGCCTCGAGTTTCGTATATTCCTACTTTCCTTTTTGTTGGGGAGTTTAGGCCGTTAACATTATGGGAAATAATTCTCAAACCCATTTAAAGGAAAGAAAAAATATCCAGATATAGGAACAAGCCCCTTTGCCAAACGAAATAGATTTTTAAGGTAAGTTGATTTATAAAAACTCTCCACACTAATACACTTATTACTGTTACCTTAAAGGTTTTATCCAGGGAACAAGTTCCGTGTATATTTATATAATCTTCAACTCTATTGCAGGCAATTTTCTGTTGCCTTATGCAAGCGAGAGAAAATGTTAGAGCTTTATAAATGTAACAGTTTGAGATGTCTAAATTGTAAACTAAAAAATCATATCTAAATAAACTAAAAAAAATGATATATGTCACAGCAACATTAATGTAGTCTGAAAATTTGGAAGCAAAGTCCAACCAGCACTCATTTAACATTCAATGAGATTGAGTTGGCAGCTGACAGCACTGCTGCCTTATGTGAGAAGCTGGCACTGTTACACAATACTGGTTTGTTTGCAGTGTTTTTTAATGTAGAATTTGAAAATAAAGACTTCATATCAAACCTTTAGCTATCGCATATATAGTTGTCAGTGTTGGTGATGTTTGCAATGCTGATAACGCAGTTGCGACCTCGCAAAGAGAGGTGTCGACCTTGCACGCAGGACTTAGCCTGCAATGAGAGTCGAAGGCGCTTATTGCACAGTGAGCCTCGCAAAGCGAGGCAAGCAGGTGAAGTACGTAGCACTTTCTGCACCGTCACACATGCGAGCCTCACAAAGCAAGGCGAAGCAGCCGCTCAGCACTTAGGCTGCAATGAGCGCCTTCGGCAGGACTTAGGCTGCAATGAGCACCAAAGTTGCTCATTGCAGCCAGCGGTGTAGTGAGGGTTGCAATAGCATTGCCAGCCTTACTATTTTAATCCTGTCATTTTTGAAGGGCAAGTAGCTAGTAAGACATAACAGGAAATAGGTTTTAAAGAAAAGTTGACACATTGGAAGCACCAATCTTTAAGTTAAAGTGCCACTGTAGTGGTCATACTGTATGGTTTCAATTGTGTGTTTAGTAACTGATCAGCATTAAAAAACAAAACAATTATATGTAGCCTTTACATTTTACACTTGAATTTCAGTGGCTCATGATCTAAAAGTCTCTCTTTCCCCATATTATGTGTCCAATGGTTAGGGGATGCCCTGTCTAAGGGACTATCGTAAAATGCCTAGACAAATCAAGGTTTCCTGAGGTGGCCAATGCAGGAAAAGAAGGGAAGATTACTTGAGAGGCTCTCCTACACAGTGACAGATTTGTACTAGAGGTGCCCCTAAATACTTAACCAGAGTGTATATGTGTGTGTATATAATTATCTAGTGGTGGACTGATGACTTTCCACTATCCTTTTCTTACACAAAGCTTCTCTCAGCCGATCATCACAGACAGCCTCTAAGAGACTAGATGAAGACAGAGGGGCTGAATTAAATGTAATAACATGGTTTCCGTTGAAAATATGGGAGTTATGGTTTCCTTCCCTGTAGTTGTCATCGTTTATTTCAAAACAAGGCTATAGCTCCTGGAATCCTATGAAAATAATTTGTTTATGTCTCCTGCCTCAGTCACTCATATTTACTCTAATATTCAGTTAACACAAAGTGCCCTCTACAGACAGGCGCCTCTATGCAGCTGTTTACTTTGCTTTGTGGGAAAATCGGCCCTGGAACCCTGACAACTGTGATGCATATCTGCTAGAGTCTGAAAAACTAAAGATCAAATATAAGTTTTAAACGCTACACTGATTTTTTCCTAACAATTGATTGTATTGCTGGTGATTAAACAAACAAACCCTACTGAATGAGAACTACAGTGGTCATTTAAAGCCCACACGGTTTTGGACTTGAACCTATCCCCCTTCAGGTTCATCTTGAATTGACCCAGTCTCGCCCAAGCAATAAATCAATATATTTTCTACTAAAAATGATCCTATGGAGTCTCAAAAATGCCCAGCTATGACTGAAGCTGCCAGTGCAGTGCTTCACAATAATACACATTTTTACAAAGGCAAACTAGTTAATGCACAATATTCACCTGGCAACTGTAGAATAAATGGGTGTAGAGATACACCCAGAAATCAGTTACTGCAACCTAAATTTGAAAACGGGCAAAATATTTTAAGAAACCAGAAAAGTACAATATTTGTTTAACTTTCAAATGCAACTATTCTTTACTGCATGACGCCACTATCTTTTATGAGTTGATTCTGTCTGCTGCTCTGAAGATGGTGCATCCTTGGAAAGTAAAGAGCTTTCTTTAAGTTTCTTTAAGTCTGGCAGTTCGTCACAAGACTACATTTTAGCTACAGGGCAACAGTAAACCTTTAAGGAACCTTTATATAGATACTTTGAAATTTTAAGAAACAATAAACCTACCACTTCAGCCTAAACAGTAAATTCAAAATTGGCTTTGATAATGGGTTTGTGCCAAAATATGATATTATTGCGATTGTGAGTACTATTAAGTACTAGTTCCATATAACTTAAAACAAAAAATGCCATGACTTCTGAGCAGACATTGATTTTCTGTGCAGGAACACTTTAAAGAGATAGAAAAAAAAAAAAAACTCCTCAAACAATTGTGTCCGTTATAAATCATAATTTTGGTTTGCAGGATAAAGCATGGCAAATATCACTTCCCTGATAGTGTAAACTGATAAAGTAAACTCTCTTTTTGGAGTGTTCTGTAGACTAGCCTCGATATAATACAATATTATAATGCAGCTCCAATAAGACTAATTTACCAATGTTAACCAAGCAAATTGCTTACACTCCAGTGAGATAAACTTTCCCAATTTATATGCTAGACAAGCATTGGAAAGGTTGCTCTCAATGCAGAAAAAGCTTCTAATTTTCCATCTTTATTCTATTGCCCTCAATGTTTGGTTCTACCTGAGCATCTCAGCTCCGAATCTTAAAAAATCTGTTCTACTTTACTGCTTTATTCGGGCTTGATAACTTCAGTTTCTAACCTACTCCTGTTGTGCCAGTTAATCCTAAATTTCAGATACTTCCTCCTAAACTTAGAACTTTACTTATGAATCACGCAGCAGGGGTAGTGAATTATAATTATTACTTTTTTCTACAAAACTCACAAGGGCCCAAAAATGTTCATGAAAATGAAGTCAAACCCTGGACTACATTTTTTTTATGGCTACACTTACAAATATTTTTGTATAATTGCATTATGAAGGACACAGAAGAAAAGTTTAGTGAAGGGGACTGGAGAAAATAAATCATGCAATAGGTAGCGAGCATATATAAGTATTTGTAACTTTCAGTTGGACTATATTACGCATGTAATAATGCAATGGAGGACTAAGAGAAAGGGAGATCCTGATTAGAACCCATGTTGACCTATGAACTACTCTTACTACAGAGTAGATTTGTTCTTGGAAAAAAAGTCACCTCTTGTTTTTTTTTTAATTGTGCTAGATACCTTTTTTTATATCTTTATAAACATGAAATGATGATCTTCTGTTATGCACATAAAGGCATTTATAAAAAAAAAAAACAGTTGCAGAAGAAAAATAATGTCACACGTGAAAAATGAATTTTGCAATCTTTATTTTTGTAGCACAAAACATTACAGATCAAGCCGTTATAGAAAGTATTTGCAGTGATATCTCAAACCACAGGCCATTCCACTTTATAAAAATTTAAAGGACAACTGTAATGCCCTAGCAAGAGGAGCTATTTCATTTATGCACTGACCATAAATGCAATCCTTATTTAATCATTTATAATATCAATATTCCATTAATTTTCAAAGATCATCTGCCCATAGCTGAAAATGTGTCTTCTCCGGATAAGCTTATTAAAGGGAGTATGGTGATTTGACTAAGAGAGAGGTCTAAAAGATTTTAAGAACAATCGGATATGATGAGAATAAACAAACATTGGTCAACCATTGCAAGAGCGAAGGCTTTTTACCAAGTCTCCAAGAAGTGAAGATCATTGTGTTGGTGATAAGGTTTCTCTGAAAATGTAGCAGCTTCATGGTAGACAAAGCCTTTTACTCCCATTGACCTTATAGTGGGAGGACACCAGTATGCTTAATGTTGAACATTGCTTTTTTAATTTTTTTATTGTATATACATTTTATTAATGATCAATGCATGATTAAAACATCTAGCTCATGTTAGGGCACTAAATTGCTTTTTAAGCTTCAGGATCTCAAAATCCTCACATAAAAAAATATATTTTGCTTGATTTACAACACTTAACAATTAAGGCCACAGCACTTATATATTCATTCATACAACAATTGTAATATAGCAGTGCTTTTGTGACACACACACCTACAATGAAACAAACACACTATACAAAATTATAAATATATGCTCTTTACAAGCAATTCTGCCCCTTACAATGAAATGCATATGTGTGTATGTATATATGTATATAAATACATATGTATATACACCCGCCAACCAAAAAAGCACAGTAATACAAAAGTACCTTAAGTGTAAAAACTTGCAAACGAAAATAAAACACAACTGTAAAGATGCAGCAAGCAAAAACACAAATCCCTCATTCACTGTTTAAATAGAAAACATACTTTTTAGGATGATTGTTTACTGCAATAAAGTGCTTGCCAATTAACTCTTTTGTTGCTAGAGGCACAGCAAAGCTTGAAATGCATTGCTTGTACCTCTAACAGTTAAGAGGTTAAATCCTAGTGGTGTCACCCATTAAAAATTAATAGATACAGTAAAGTCTCACATGTTTCCTCATACATTTAAAATGGCATGTTTTAAACATTGGAATGCTTTGGCATGGAAACCAAGTCCATTAATCTTAATTTTTATTCTGCAACAGAAATAAAACTGTAAACATGAGCAGGAAATGGTCCAGTTGCCCTCATTAGCATAAAATGGCTGAATGCAGAAGCTGTACAGATTCTAACTGGGTGACCAAATGTGTCTTATGGAGAGAAAGTATAGTCATACTGCTCCATAAAAGTAACTCTGTAATATTTTTTGTTTTAAATTGGTTAGATCATATAATAATCACAAATCTGAGCAGCAGATGTTCCTGAGGTCAAAACTGTTTTGCTATTTCCTCCAATCAGGACAAGATCCTGGCAGGGTTATCATTAATTTGTTCAATCAGGGATATATCTTGGGGATATTTATTAATCAGAAAATGATTTCCCTTCCGATACTGTGTGCAGATAAACAATTCTTGATAATATACATATTCACCCTCATTAATTATTAGACCCTGGTGGCTTCTTAGTTGATAGCCTTTCTTGAACGGACAGAGATCAAGGTTCAAGTCTCCTATGTTCTCTGTATACTTACTTTTGTAAAGTCTACCCTAAATAAACAACTATATAACATTTTGTTTGCTAGCATTTTACAAAACCTTGATCTCTTCCCTTTTGGAGACTGACTTTGCTGGTGATAATATCAAACCCTAATATTATACTAGTTAAATTAGGATTATCGTAAAATGTATTCTATAAATATTCTTTTGGTACTTGCTTTAATGGGTAAGTATCTCAGTGTATCAGTTTGTGAGTATAATTTTTGACAGTGAATATTTGTACTTACTATTAATAATAATATATTATGAGTAGTAGTAGTAACAGTAGTGGTAGTAGTAGTAGTAGTAGTAAAGAAAACTAATTACATGTGGACTATGAACTCTGCCAGTCAAGGACATCAACTAACCAGAGATTAATAAAGAGAGGTAGAAGAAAGCAAAATGTTATTAAGAATGGTCCATGTCTAAATAGTATCAAAAGGGAAGAATTGTGGTTAATAAAACATTCAGGATCTTGATTGGATGACTTGGTGCTTACAGTTTTAAACTCAGCAGGCTAAGAAAAAAACAGTCAGGGAGAGGAGTCACATTTTTGCCCAGATATTACATTAAAAAAGGGCCACTGTAGCCACATATTTAAAATATATGACTTTGAAAAACTACTTGAAAATAGGCAAAATATTTTTAGAATGCAAAATACATAAATATTATAGACTCAAATGTATTATATTTTCTATACAATTATGCTGTACTGTTATCTACCATCAACTTCCCGCTGTGGGAAGAGACAATGGCAATGCAGCATGTACAACTGCAAGTGCTCTCTGCAAGATTACTGTATAGTTGACAAGAAGACATAATTTTAAGTAGAAGGTTAACATAAAAGAGAATATATAATCCCTCAGTAAAGATATATTGCATATAAAAGATAATATTGTGTGATCTGGGTTTATATGTTTCTGTTCTAAAACATTGTGGCTGTTATAAAGTTTAATTTAATTACCACATTGAAAAAAATGACCATAACAGTGCTCAGAGCTATGATTAATCTGTTAACAGTTTTTAAAAGTTAACAAACAAAAATGATTACAGAGCCCATTCAATGAAGTTCATCCACTAGTGCTCCATGTGAAATATTTTTGTTTTAAACAATTTCTTTTAAATGAATGACAAATCGTTGAAACTTTACTATACCTTTAACTAACTCCAGTACTAATTATTATATAAAAACCTCAATATATTACATGTTTGCACAAACTGTCTCAGCTAAAAGTGCTTTCCAATAATAAAATATTTTATTTAGTGAATAAAGTTGGTAATAATATTAAAGTGTTTTTGGTGCACAGGTTTCCTCATGAGCTAAAACCTTACACTTTAATGGCATATGTAACAGTAGTATAGTTATTTTCAGAGGCATTGTTTTTCACAATATTACACATGTAGCTGACTTCGACCTTCTGACTTCAGTGTTTTTTCCTGTTTCCGTATTGTCCGGATTAGACAGTTCAGTGTCTTTAGAGATTCCCTTTGTGGTGTTTTCATTTTCATCTGTGCTGTCCTTCCCTTTAATCATCTCTTTTTTGTCGCTATTATTTTCACCATTGTTTGTTTTTGATTCGTCAGCATTTTCCTGTTGGGATTTTTTGCTTATTGTCGACTTTCTTTTAAAAAGAGAGATCTGCAAGAGCAAATGTACTTGGTTACATTTTACAGGATGCTGATCCTCTTTAATATTTCAATGAATTCTTCAGTCCAATAAAATTTATTCTTATAACCAGAAAAGGCACACTAAAAATGTAAACAGAATTTTTTTATATGAACCAATAATCATTATATTGGTCAGTGACCACCTATTTCATTTTAAGGCCCTCATATGCAGCCCTGAGTCTTTAAAAGGATCTGGCAGTGCTTTAAACCTTTTTAGCTAGTTTACTAAAGCAAAATGGTAAAAAATTAGGTATAAATTTAGGTATGAATGGAACTAATTGGTAATATATGTATAGATAACAAAAAGTAGTTAGGACTACAGCTGGAGAATATTTGTTTGTTTTAGAGAAAAAAAGAGCATGCTTGCCCACTCTAGAACACAGGCTGATGACTGCATGAGAAGTGTCTGATTTTTTTTATTTTACATATGGGTTGCAACCAATATTTTTGCCAATAAAATTATCCTCAATGTCATACAATGTCACCCTTGTTGGGATCCATTCCAAACATTTGAACGACAGGTTATATTATGAAGGGCATCCCATAGGGCACTATCCTACATATGAAAGCTTGAAAAAGGTTACAGGCATAAAGTCAGCATTCAATAATAAGCTTGCAGGGTAATTTCTTTGAAAGTGAGACACTAATTACCAGCATTTACATATTTCAGAACAAAGACCTAGAAAGAGTGAAAAGTAGAGAAAGTTGTTTAAATTGTTACAGAGAAAAATACGGTATATAAACAAACTATTATAATAACCATTACTATTACTTAAAATAACTTTCGTTTTGTCTATGTCAGGAGTAGTCAGTTATGCTTACAAAATTCAGCAAGGTCTCAATTTATGAAAGTAAAAATCAAGGTACAGAATCCATATTTTCTTTTTAATAGAGAGACACACAAATATTTGAAGGGCATAAGAAGAAAGCTTACATTGAGCAAAAAAAATAATATTAAACTGAAAGCTTATTTGTGGGTTTGAAAGTTTCTGGTGGGGTATAGTGAAGTGGAGGGTTGAAAGAAAGGAGACTTGGTCTTGATTCAAACCAAGGTGCATCAATTGACTACCCATCTAGGTTATTGCTTTATATGATTGCACTGTAATCCACACAAAATATACGTAGGTACCAAAATTAAAATTTATTGTTGATACTGTGTTCTAGTTCATAGTTGTTTCACATAAGTTTAATACATAAATTATGTTTTATCCATTACATCATCTGAGGCTGAGAAAAAAAGTGCTAAATTATATATATATATATATATATATATATATATATATATATATATATATATAAATAAAATAGAAGCGGTTGGTGAAACCCATAGAGTGGTAGTTTCTGCGTGGATGTTACAGTGATTCAACACATGCTACAAAGTCACTATATCATGCTCTGTATTGGAGACGAAAAACTGTGACTTGGACTGTGTAAAGTTAAAACCCTATTTTTTGTTGTGAGGTGGGTGTATCTCACTATTATCTGATATAAGACTAATATTTTGTGTATAATAAGAAGCAAATATGTCAAAAGAGGAGATCCAACAGCCAAGCTTACTTACCAGCAATTGAGGAGCTCCAGGATTTTATAAAATAATTTATAATTTATATATAGTAGCAACTACCTAGGAACATAATACACCAAATTCTTTATTTAGCTTTTTTCCTAGAAATAGGTAGAATTAAGGAACACAAATATTCAATAATAATGATCAACAAAATATTAACTTGCTTAGCAAAGGTCAACATTCTATATATTTCTAAAACTGAATATTGTAGCAAGTGTAGATCTCTAACATACCAAAAATGGTAGAAATAAAAAAAAACTCAAAATGTTTACTTACCCTCCTTGTTTTCTCAATGAATCCCACTGCTGGTTTGTTAGTATCATTTTCAACAGAACTAATCCCATTGACACCATTTGGACGTTCAATCTCTGTAGACAATTTTAGGCACACATTAGAAGCAAGATTGTCAGAGCATTTTAGAAGATATAGCTTGTTCAGTCGAGTTTTTGAGCACCCTCCTTATTTGTTTAAAAAGTGACTGTCTAAAACACCAGGGTGCACTTTGTACAATGTCATAGAACTTTTGGAAAGCCGTAGTGATCAGCTTATAAAAGTAGGTAGCTTTTTTTTTACCATCCAGATAAAATAGAGAATTTTGTTACTCACTAGTAAATTCTATTTCCTTGAAGCCCTCAACAGCAGCACAGAACATGAGAGGGAGACACTCCTCCCCAGTAAAACAGGTAACCACTCAGGAGAACAAATCCTCCCTTCTCTGAAATCCTCCCTCGGTTTTCTTATAAAGCTGGCTCAAAACAGCCATATACATATACTGTATCCCATTCTAATTAGAGTGAAGTCTGTGTGCTGCCTTCAACGACTTTAAGGAAATTGAGAAATTTGTTACTTATCTGTACATACCATTTCCTTAACGTCTTCTATGCAGAACAGAACATGAGATATTCCCTAGCACACACTTGGGAGGGCTATGAAAACATGGCCTCCAGAAACCTACATCCAAACTGCGCTTCTTTAAGAACATCCACCCGGTAATTTTTAACAATGTCTGCATATTGCTCCATGTTGCCACACAACATATTTAGTGGGGTGAAACTATAGCCCTATCCGCACTCTTTATCTTCTTAGGGGGCTTTTCCCCCAATGCCTAATGAGCATTGTCAATCTAAGTCATCTGGAAATTGTTAATTTATAAACTTGACAACCTCTACTAGTCCCTTGGAACACAATAAATAATCTAAATTCTTCTGACCTCCTTGGATAAATGAGTTAACCTCTTTTTACATATAAGGGAGACATTCTGCTAACACCTTAGATTTAAACTCTGACAGAAGCTTCATTCAAACGGTTTGATCCTCCATTACTAAAAAGGCAGTACTGTTGATAGTGACTGAATCGCTAACTCTGCAAGCCAATATAATTGCTACTAAAAACATCATCTTGAGAGTCAACCACTTCAGTGCACACTACTCCATAGGTTTGAATGGAGACTTCGGTAAACTTATCAAGACCAAACATTGTAATAACATGACATTTCTCACATTTCTGTTCTTGAAATTAGGCATCAAGTCGACTTGCAGCCTTTCCCACTGCTAGATTACCAGTTTATATTGTCCTTATTCAGTTCCCATTATTCTGGAACCACTTGAGTTTGGCTAAGAAAGTCTGCTACTACATTTATTCTGCCTCTGATATTCACTGGCGATAAACCTGTGAGATTTCTTCCTGCCCATGCCATTATTCTTGCTTTAAGTCTCTACAAACATCCATCTTGTCTATTGATGAACGCTTCTTCTGTAGCGTTGCCTGACTGGGTTTGAATCGGTCTCTGAAAAATTATGTCCAGGAATGCCTGCAGCACCAACCACACTGCTTGCAGTTCCGAGCGTACTGACCACAATGCAAGGGACAAACATGTTATCCGAGACATCAACATTTCATGTCTAGGAACCCTAAGCTGCAATCCCATTTCTGAAGAATGATTTCCTGGAGTTTGCACATATACACTTTTGCCATTGAACTGCTAGAATGGTGGCTGACATTAAACCAAAGATTGACATTGTCCTCTATATGGGTACGCTTTGCTTCTCTCTAAGCCATGTCACCTGAGTTAAAAGGGTCTTTCCTACTAGCGCAAGGGTTCTCAACCTTTCTAGTGCCGCGACCCTTTGATAACATTTCCCAAGTTGTGGCGACCCCCAATAGTAAAATTATTTCCGTTGCGCCTTCATCGCTGTAATTTTGCTACTGTTATGAATCGAAATATAAAATATCCAATATGCAGGATATATTTTTATTCTTACAAATTTAACATAATTAAAGCGTAGTGATTAATAACAAAAAAATTGTTTTATATATATTGTGAAAGTTAAAAATAGTATAGAATTGAAATGTTTGTAATCATTATGATTAAATTGTCTGCCAACAGCTATCGAATGACAATTATAGTAAGAAAGTACTAACTAACAATGGAAAAAAAAATGTTCAATTACAAGTTTTACAGATTAGAATAGACAAAAAAAAAAAAAACCTGATGGTTTTAGGCGATCCCTGGCAAATTGTCAGTCGACCCCCGAGGGGGTCACGACCCACAGGTGGAGAACCACTGTGCTAGTGAATTCAATTCCAGATCTAGGAATATAAATCTGTGTTTGAACTAACTGCATCTTTTTGCAATTTATTAAGCATCCAGAATTTTGAAAAACCTCTTTCACTTTCTGTAGTCTAAGCATCATCTGCTGACTTGCCTGGGCAACTATGATACCGTGGTCTAGATTAAGAACGGCTGCTAGCATTACTATAACCTTTGTGAACACTTTGGGTGTGGAGGCAAGTAAGAAAGGCATGGCTGCATTCTGCCAATGTTTCTTTTGGACTACTAAGCTTCTGAGATGCACTTGTCATGGGAATATGCATCCTTCAAATCTATGAAACACAGTATTCTGCTTAACACTGCTACTGTTAATATTATTGACTCCATCTTGAACTTTTTCTCTCAATGACTTGTTCAAGTATCTGAGATCTATGACCCGGACCTGTAATCTTTGGAACTATAAACATCTGAGTATACTCCTGTAAATCTTTGTGGCAGAGTAACTGGAATCAAAGCTCTTTTTCCCATTAACCCGTAAATTGCCTGTACAAAAACACTTGCCTTTTCTGCTTTGGAATGCAAGACTCTGAACTCTAAACTGTAATCTCTACGAAAAACTTTTTCAAACAGAATCATAAATTTGGTTATTCTCCTGCAAAAATGTTCAGTCTTGCTCCTACAGGTAGTTGGACACTGGCGTAAGAAAGTAACAGTCTTTGATACTGCCGCAGTAGTGTTCGCTCTACCTCTAAAGAGCTTTCTGCCTCTTTCTTCCTGTGTGAAAAATCATACGCAGACCTTGGTGTACTTGGTCTATTACCCTTGAAACCATTACTTTTTATCAATAAAAATCTGGATTGAAACTGTCTACCTCGAAAAAACCCTGGTTCTGAACATGTTTCTGTCCTGGCATAACTTTGATTTATCTTCCTCTAGCTTCTCCACTAGAACATCCAGCTCCGCTCCAAACAGATAGACTCCTACAAAGGACATAACCTATTTTTTTAGGTGGAATCTGCCTGCCATGCCTTCAGCTAAATAGTCCTTCGTGCAACTGTTGATAATCTGGTTCTTCACAGTGCTACCCTGATCACAGGTAAATCTGAAGCTGAACACAGGACTGGGAGCATCTTGAAGATCTATTCTTTGACTACTTTCTCCAACAATGCTTAGTCTAAACTCAATAGCCAATATTGCATGGCTCTTGTATACCACTGCTGCTTTCATGGCTGTACCCGCTGCCTACATTTTTTTTCTCTTGGCACATTCTGCCTGTTTCTCCATGAGAGGGAATGCATCATCCAAAGGAATTGTAGACCTTCTAGACAGTCTTGCTACTGGGACATCTATCTTTGTACTATCTTGATCCAAAGCCAATAAATGCTTTACTTTACGTGGCATTGTAATGTTTTGCTCTGGTTGTCTCCATTCTTGCTTTTTTAAACCGGTAATAGCTTCATGCACTGGGAAGACTATATGATGTACTAGAAATGCTCCATCTTGCGTGGACTATTTTTCTGTTTTGTCCTAATGTAGATCTGACTTCCTAAATTAAATTAAATATAATGGACCAATTCTCTCTCATGGATATCTGACATTCTTCCTCAGATTCCGAAGAACTAAAAATGTCCTCCTCATGTCCGTCCTCGGAAGACAATCCCTCTGACATAAATAATGGGAAATCTTCCCTTCAAGACCTCTCCTGCCCCCCCCCCCCCTTCTGAAGAAATTGAGTTGTCTGTGGTGTCTGTGCCTACCCCTGCCAGTGTTTCTTATATAGCAGTCTGAAAACATCTCTGGGAACTGTCTGAATTCCTGTTGAAAATTCTCTTTTTTTGCAGGATTTCCTACTTGTTCCTTTAAACACTCCTCACAAAATGGTTCTTATTCCACTAATCTCTTCTCACAAACTGCACATCTTGGCAATGTATGATTTGCCTTTGTTGTCTCGCTGACAGGTTTTGCGGTGTTTGCGACACTTTCGTATACTCTTTAAGTTTCCCTTTGTGGTGCAAATAAGAAAGGTAACCATTACTGAATGTTCTGCCTATGCCACTTAAGACATAACCTTAACCTTGTTTCCTTTTCTATATAGCAGCCTTTAACGGGCTCTGTCCCTTTAAGGGTCATTCAATTGAAAACAAAAACCTGTTCTACCTCTTTATCCACGGTCATTTATGGACTTATCCTTTAAAACACAGAATGCCTCTAGAACCTTTCACCTTTAGAGCACTGTCTCTCTGCTTAACAATAGGCGCCTGTGCCATCAAGCGCACACACTTGTGCACATCTTAGAACCGGAAGTTGCTATGGCAACATGATCTAGTGTTGGCTAGAATGATCATCGGCTACCTGCACAAGCATACTCTGAAGAGGGCACTGTTCACTATAAGCAGGCTCCCTGGGCTGTAAAGAAACAGCGCAGGCTTTGTCTAGCATTTGCATCTGCACCATGCAGTCGGAGGTGGGTGCTCCTTCCACCTCAGGCTTGTACCTTCATGCCTCCATCACACATCAGAAGAAGAACACATCAGAAGAAGAGCTACATCCACCATCATAAATAGGCAAGGAGTCACTTAATTAAGCCCAAACATCTACTCTTCCTGTGCCAAGAAACCCCATGTGTATTGCAGAACAGGTCACAGAATCTGTGTAATCTTGCTCTGTCCTGCTCATGACCATTATAATGTGATGCCTCTGGGCATGCCTCTTCAACTTACCCTTATATTAAGAGGAAGACTTGACTACACATACATTTGTATTTAAATCCATTTGCAAAGACAAAATCTATACACCTCATGTGCAGAGGGTCTGACCGTATGTATAACTGTTGCAGAATCAGAATCTACACACCTCACGTGTAGAGGGTCTGACAGTATCTTATTAAGAGTCATGACTGGTTACCATATTCCATCCCCTCAGGAGGAATCTCTTCTGGGTATATATCATATCTGAGGTATGACAGGAAAAACACTGAGGAATGCCTGAGAAGAAGAGTTCTCCCTCTCTCATGTCTATGCTGCCTAGAAGACGTAAAAAAAAATGAAAAACGATCCTAGTGTTAGAGAGAAATATCCTTGATGAATAGCCTTGGTGAAGTTTATACTAGGAGAGTGAATCACACACGGATAATAAACAACAACGGGATAGAAACATATGGACATTTTAGAAGGTTTCTGCAGCAGTAGAAAATTTAAATCCTATTTATTATTTATGAGTGAACTGATGTCTTGTTTATGGATGATCTTACTTGTACAAGCGAGGCTAAATACAAATCTATTAAATTACTGTATTTATCGGCGTATAACACACACTTTTTCTCCCTGAAAATAGGGGGCAAATCAAATCACCCGGTATATGCTAATGACGTGGCGCGCTGGCGCACATGTGACGTCACCGGGTCAAGGAGCAGAGCGGAGGCCGGATCAGAAGCAGGTAAGTGAGGGGGGTGTATTTAGGGGGGTTTAGGTTGAGGAGGGGGGTTTAGGTTGAGGAGGGGGGTTTAGGTTGAGGAGGAGGGGGGTTTAGGTTGAGGAGAGGGGGGGTTTAGGTTGAGGAGAGGGGGGGTTTAGAATGAGGAGGGAGGTTGAGGAGGGGGTTGAGGATGAGGAGGGAGGTTGAGGAGGAGGGGGGGGGGTTGAGGAGGATGAGGGGGGTTGAGGAGGAGGAGGGGGGTTGAGGAGGGGGGATGAGGATAGGGGGGATGAGGATAGGGGGGATGAGGAAGGATGAGGATTGGGGGGTTGAGGAAGGATGAGGATTGGGGGGTTGAGGAGGGGGTTTGAGGAGGGAGGTTGAGGGGGGGTTGAGGAGGGGGTTGAGGATGAGGAGGGGGGTTGAGGATGAGGAGGGGGGTTGAGGATGAGGAGGGGGGTTGAGGATGAGGAGGGGGGGTTGAGGATGAGGAGGGGGGTTGAGGAGGGGGGGTTGAGGAGGGGGGGTTGAGGAGGGGGGTTGAGGTTGAGGAGGGGGGTTGAGGTTGAGGAGGGGGGTTGAGGAGGGGGGTTGAGGTTGAGGAGGGGGGTTGAGGAAGCAGGATGAGGATGGGGGGGTGGAGGAGGGGGTTGAGGATGGGGGGTTTGAGGAGGGATTGAGGGGGGGTTTGAGGAGGGAGGTTGAGGAGGGGGTTGAGGATGAGGAGGGAGGTTGAGGATTTTGCTTCAAAGTTCTTTATTTGTTTTTTGTTTTTCCCCTGAAATTCCCTTCTTAAAATGAGGTGCGTGTTATACGCCGGTGCGTGTTATATGCCGATAAATACGGTACTTTTGGAAGTGTGCTTTATGTATATAATAAATGCTGATCTCTTGGAAGTCTCTCCTTAATGCTGCTATTTAAAGTCAATTAGACCAATATTAGAGAGGAGAGACTGTGCAATGCCTTTAAGAAACCAAGGTTTGGCTTTGAGAGAAAAAAAAAAAAAAAAAAAAAGATTCCTGAGGATTTAATCAACTTACAACATGCATAACACAAACTATTCCATTAATTCAATATTTCCCTTTCAGTACTCCCCAAACGATAATGTAAAATCACATACCATGTTCCATTCTGCTTTCAAATACAGGTATCGTCTTCTCCTTATAATAAAATAAAAGGTCAGTTCAATTATTGTAAATTTAAACAATATTTTTGGAAGAAAAATAAAATGATTGAGATGCCATTTTATTGTTTGTGTTGTGTGTGACCCTGTTTCAGGTTTGAGAAGTACATGTAGAAGTTATCTTAAGCAATGAAAGCAGGGGCATATTTCGGTTTTATTCTGCCCATTTACAGCTCATACTTTCCCTTCTCTATATCCCAAATCATTGTGAGCACTGTGATAGTCTGCTGCCCAATGTAAATAAGCTGCCATAGGCCTGGGCATCACAGGCCTACACAGAAGCACACTGCTGACAATAAGAAAATCCTCTAATAGAAATTCTAATAGTTTGTGATGCTCCTAAAAAAAATTACTTCTCGCGCTTAACTTTTTTGGTTATGATATAAATAACTATAAATATTACAAACACCCTAAAACTTGAAGAATCCTTAAAATGTTTTTATACTCCTAAACTGTGTTTAACTTTGTCTATTCTTGATAAATACATTGCACATGTGTATGATGAAAGTTAGTGTAAACATATAGGGATATCTATACTTCTTATAAGGGAAGATTTGAAATGAAGTTGCAAAGGTTGCTTTGTTTACCAACAAATGTTAAAGTAGGTACTGTAGTGGAAAGATTTACGCTGCCATAATTTACCTGTTCCTCAGTCTTAACAGCTGTGTTAGTTCCCTTTGGAGGGGTTCCATTTGCAGATGTTTTAACTTCATTTTTATCATGTGCAGAGTCACCCTCATTGTCAATTTCCTCTTCTTCATCTTCCTCCTCTTGATCTTCATTTTCATCCTCCTCAGACTCTTCTTCCTTACTTGTTTCCTGTTTCAAATCGAGGTAGGAAAAAAAAAACAGGTAATTAGTTAGTAACTTTGCTATCGATGGCTATACTATATTTTGTAAACCGTTTATTTAATGTTGGTAAAATATGTTAACAAAAAAACGGTGTTTAGCAAATGTCTTATATGTAAACAATTTTCATGAGCTACAGAATTTCAGACATCCTGCTAATATAAATCTGTATCACTTAGTCCCGAATTACAATTACATTATACTGTATAAATGACACTATACACTTTTATTACTACTACTATTGGTATACTAAGCTTTATCATTTTTATTTGAGCAATACACATAGGTTTCTGAAATAAACAAAAAGGCATCAAATACCGTATATACTCGAGTATAAGCTTATACTCGAGTCACTCTCCCCCCATGTCTCTCTAACCCCCCCGTGTGTCTTTCCCTCCCCCCTCCTCAACCTAAACCCCCCTCCTCCACCTAAACCCCCCTAAATACCTCCCCCCTCTCCCCTCACTTACCTGCTTGTGCTCCGGCCTCCGCTCCTTGACCCGGCGCTGGGGCGCATGTGACGTCACATGCGCGCTGCATCATTAGCATATACCGGGTGTCGGCACCCGGTATATGCTAATGACGCGGTGCGCATGTGACGTCACATGCGCGCCGGGTCAAGGAGCGGAGGCCGGAGCACAAGCAGGTAAGTGAGGGGAGAGGGGATAGGTATTTAGGGGGGTTTAGGTGGAGGAGGGGGGTTGAGGGGGTTTAGGTTGAGGAGGGGGGTTGGGGTTGAGGGGGGTTGAGGTTGAGGAGGTGGGTTGGGGTTGAGGGGGGTTGGGGTTGAGGGGGGTTGGGGTTGAGGAGGGGGGTTGAGGATGAGGAGGGGGGTTGAGGATGAGGAGGGGGGTTGAGGATGGGGGGGTTGAGGATGGGGGGGTTGAGGATGGGGGGGTTGAGGATGGGGGGGTTGAGGATGGGGGGGGTTGAGGAGGGGGGTTGAGGATGGGGGGGTTGAGGAGGGGGGTTGAGGATGAGGAGGAAGGTTGAGGAGGGGGTTGATGATGGGGGGGTTGAGGAGGAAGGTTGAGGATGAGGAGGGGGGTTGAGGAGGAAGGTTGAGGATGAGGAGGGGGTTGAGGAGGGGGTTGAGGATGAGGATGGGGGGGTTGAGGATGAGGATGGGGGGGTTGAGGAGGGGGTTGAGGATGAGGAGGGAGGATGAGGAGGGAGGTTGAGGATGAGGAGGGTGGATGAGGAGGGAGGTTGAGGATGAGGAGGGAGGTTGAGGAGTGGGGTTGAGGAGGGTGATAAGGGAGGGGGGAAGAGACACAGGGAAGGAAGAGGGGAGAAGAGACACAGGGAAGGGAGAGGGGAGAAGAGACACAGAGAGAGAGGGGGACAAGAGGGGCACAGGGGGCAGCACATTTCCCACCCTCAGCTTATACTCGAGTCACTCATTTTACCCAGTATTTTGTGGTAAAATGGGTGCCTCGGCTTATACTCGGGTCGGCTTATACTCGAGTATATACGGTATATATGTTTCCCACTTTAAAATACTTCACATTCTGAAGCAAGGAAACAAATACCGGTAAGTAATTTGTTCTCTAACTAAATAAACACTTATTTGCACCCTTATGTTACCACATTTGTGTGATACACCATACCACTTAAACAGCATAACTCTCAAAATACATACCAGGATTTTGAAACTCCACTAGTGGGTTAGCAACAGTCCATGTCATGTGATGGTTAACTGGAGTGGTTAATTATGTTAGTGGATTAAAAGTCTCAAAACAAGCATGCAAATTCACTTTATAGTACAAAAGGGCAAAGAAAACGTGAACAACCTCTTCAATAGACATTGGCTGTTTATTTTTAAAGAGCTTTACAATCTGGTCACGTATTGTACTAGCCAATTGTTTGTTAAATGATGCAATCTTTATTACAGTTTAGATTGTAAGTAGCGATTTTCCAGTCTTGTAGGGTGTGCTTTGGGATAAAGCACTTTCTGCTAAGATTCTAAGCTCAAAACAGGGCCCTTCCAATTTTGAATTTGTTAAACTTGTATTTCCCCTGTTTTGATCCCCTTTAGAGCGCTGCGGAATATGTTGGCGCGATACAAATAAAAGATAATAATAATAATACTGAATATTATGCTTATGTGCTGCTCAGTATGCTCATTTGTGTTTCACTGTGCTTTATAAGGATGGGGAAGGGCATCCGACTGCATAACAACAATTGGGGTGTTTGCACAATAATGCAACACACACAATTGTGAATATCTCAGTAGTGATTTATTTTAAAACAATGGTTAGTACATTGTATAGACAGCTTTTCAGGCTCTTTGAGAAGAGCTTACAAAACTCTTTGACTTTATGGTGACAGATTCCCTTTAAAATAATGTTCACAGGTGATAAAGTACAAATGAAAGAATAATTTCATATTTAGGAACTGTGATCTCCCCTTGGCGCTGGGTCATTGCTTCTTTAGTTAAGGAGTGGCACACGCGTGTGTACAAAGAGGCACCAACATAGATCATAGTATCACGCATATTATTAGCATAGTTATAAAAACACCAACATTTAAAAGCCTTGTATTGCTTAGAACAGAAGCCTCCGAATAAGGCTTTATGAGCTCTATTTAGATGGTCCACAGTATGACTGGGATTACAAAAAAAATGATAAAAATGCACATAACAAAAAGAGCAGAAGAATGATTTTATGGTCAAAAAAACGCATATGCTATATTCCAATACAGCACAATGAATAATAATTGTTAAGAAAATCTTAAAATGATTTGTTGGTCTGTGAAGACCCTCAGCAGTATTAATAAGATCCATCAGTATTCAACTTTTAAGTGGCCCATTTAAAAAAACAAAAAAAATTAACATTTTGGAACATCTGGCTTAGAAAACATTGAACAGCTGCTCTAACACAAATTTAGTTTGTGAAAGATTTTTAATTTGCAACTAAACAAGTATCTTTTGTTCAATATTTTGGAACGGTGCAGCTTTCATTGATATTTAAAAGTAAAAATTGGCTTAAATAGTTTGTTTAAGTTTGAATAAAAAGCTGAACTTTATTAAAACACATGCACTGGAAATGTTATCATTTTTAGGCTGGAGGTCCACGCACCTTTTTCAAACTGTGTAGCAGATTTCTCTGCTTATTTATTGCACATCGGTAAAGGCTGTGTTGGGAAATGTGCTGCACATGTGAAAAAGACTTGAGGAACTTCAGCCCAAAGATCGGTGGAAACCCAAAGATTTCAGTGGCGGTAGCTTCTAATATTCTTACCCATAGGGAATTCTGTGCGATTAATATATAATTGTCTCCAGCCTTGCATCTTATTTGGTCCTGTGGTATTGTTATCCCATATAAAGTATAGTTGTAAATGCTCACGCTTATTTTACAGTATTGCAGATGACAATGTATACTGTAAACATTTATTTACAATGTTAGAAAACATAATTCACTATTTTCCAAGTAAATGTTGTGGTTTAGGATTCAAAGGAACTAAACAATAACCTATGTATTGACTGAATGCTATGCTTATTTTGATTGAACCCCAATGCCAAAATGTAAACTGACTGTAAGTTTGACAAATAAATGCATATTTTGAAACTTAAATATATGATCACATTTAAATATTCTTGTTTCAGAACACTGAATACAAAATATGCATTGCTCCAAGAGCTTACAATTTAATGTAATTTTCGGAGGCATAGAACGAAAATAAATGCTCAAGCTTACGAAACAAAATCATTGTTATACCCCTATACAGAGACGCCAATAGCCTTATTTTGGCAGTTTAAAACATAGAGCATTGCAGAAACACAGAATACATATCATTAAATAAAAGAGCTTTCTTATATAGTAATTTAGGCTTTGAAGGACATAAAAACAAAATATACAGTTTTGGATTTGAAATAATCTGTACTACTTACAATGCAACATGCAGGGGTCCAAATGTATTTGTAAAAATGAAGTCTAGCTCAGGATTTATACAACATAGGAAACTGTCAATGGATTAGGCAGGAAGGAAGAATATGTAGGAAAGGACATGGAAGGATATATATAAAAAAATGTAATAATGAAGATATGGGCACATGATCCTAATTTTGAACCAGCTCCACATAGTGACCACTCCGGCCATAATGTATGAGACACTTGTGTAACAATGTAAAATATATTTTAAAAAAAAGGGAGGTTCACAATATAAGGCAAATAGATTTATTTGAAAGATCCTCCCGAATAAATTCACGTTATTGCATTTACTTAAGAGTGTAGTTAAATGCCTATCTATAGTCATTCATTTTAAAATAAAAGCCACTTAAACATGCACCAAAAGGGAAGTAGTTTCTAAATTTTTCTATAACTGACATCACCTATCCTATTTTTTAGAGAACTGATGATTCCCTACTATGAACAGGATCTCAAGTGATTTTACTTTGATTGTTTGCATTTATACATTTAGGAATTCCATTATCAACAAATCAACAATTGATAAATTAACTGCACTTAACTACACTCTAACATTGATGAATCTTTCCTTTTTCATAAAAAATCAGGCAAACGTGTTAATGTTTATAAGAATTCATGAAGAAAAAACTGGCCATTCATTTATGGTCAGAATTTTACAATAGTCAGAGAATTATAAAATTAAAGCAAACATTATTATATCAACTAAGAGGATAGAATGCAAAACATATTTGTTATATAAACCAAAATGGCGTATACTTTGAGATTTGAACACATTTCTTTCCATTATAAATTAAACACTACAAATTGAGAAACTTCAGCTGCATTGGTCTATTCCTTTGATCAGCCACTGAAAATGTTTGCATTTAAATGTCTTTCGTGAATTTAGGGATTTTCACTTTTATAGTCTCGTAAAAAAAATATGTTCAATTAAAAAGATTTGATCAACTTTACTTTATCTAATATTAGCGATCAAATGTGAAACACAAACATGTAAAAAAGTATGCATTAGAAGATTGTGCTTTGAAGATGCCAATACAAAAACTGTATGAAAACATGATTAGCACAATGATGACAGGATTTTCAGACACGATCAGAAAATTACATTGCTACTTTAAATTTAGATAATGTGGTAACACATCATCCCAAAACTGTACAGAACTTTTCAGTCCTTCAATTTTTTTTAAATTGTCAACCTCCTCATATTGCAAAGCATCTGTTTCTCTTAGCTGATGTTTTTTTATGCTTTTAACATGTGTTTTTTGTTTTTCCTGTGTGGTGTTCCTGTGCTTCGGATTCTTTTCTTCCTGCTTATGTATTTTCTCCTTTTTCTCCCCCTTCTTTCCATCTTTTTTTTCCTTATCCTCCTCATGCTCATCATCATCCTCCTCCTCACCCTCTTCTTCATCCCCTTCCTCCTCAGCCTCTTCCTCATCCCCTTCCTCCTCAGCCTCTTCCTCATCCCCTTCCTCCTCAGACTCTTCTTCTTCTTCCTCCTCCTCACCCTCTTCCTCCTCCTCACCCTCTTCCCCCTCCTCACCCTCTTCCCCCTCCTCACCCTCTTCCCCCTCCTCACCCCCCTCCTCCTCCTCACCCTCTTCCCCCTCCTCCTCCTCACCCTCTTCCCCCTCCTCCTCCTCACCCTCTTCCCCCTCCTCCTCCTCACCCTCTTCCCCCTCCTCCTCCTCCTCCTCACCCTCTTCCCCCTCCTCCTCCTCACCCTCTTCCCCCTCCTCCTCCTCACCCTCTTCCCCTTTACCTTCCTCCTCGCCTTCCCCCTCCTCCTCGCCTTCCCCCTCCTCCTCGCCTTCCCCCTCCTCCTCGCCTTCCCCTTCCTTGTCCTCCTCGCCTTCCCCTTCCTTGTCCTCCTCGCCTTCCCCTTCCTCATCCTCCTCGCCTTCCCCTTCCTCATCCTCCTCGCCTTCCCCTTCCTCGTCCCCTTCCCTTTCCTCGTCCTCCTCCCCTTCCTCCTCGCCTTCCCCTTCCTCCTCCTCCTCGCCTTCCCCTTCCTCCTCCTTGCCTTCACCTTCATTCTTAACCTCTTCTGCCCCCCCATCCTCACCTTCCTCCTCATCTTCTTCTTCTACTACATCTTCACTTTCCTGCTCCTCCTCTCCTGACTCTTCAACTTGTTCCTCTTCTCCCTTAACATTCCCATCTTCCCCCTCCTCCTCACCTTCTGTCTCATTACTTCCCTTCTCATCATCATCCTCCCCTAAGTTTTCTTCTACACCATGCTCTGTGTCATTATCTTCCTCCTCTTCTCTTTCAATATGCTCCTCTTCATATTCTGCTGACTTTTGCTTGTTCTCTTCCTCCACATCATCCTCACCTACATCTTCATCCTTCCTGCTTTCAACATATATCTTCTTTTGTGTGTCATCATTTCCATCCTTCTTTTCTTTTCCCTTTCTTTCTTCGCTTTGCAAACTTAATTTTACACAACCTTTACTTTCTGTGTCATCTTTGTCATCTTCGGTATCCCAACTGTTGAGTCTTCCTCTGTCATCAGTGTAGTGATCTCTTTGAATACTCTTCAGATTTGTATCCTTTTGTTTTCCTTTCTTTGTTTGAGGCTTATTTTCCAAAAAATCCTCTTTTTCTGAACTCTCATACATTTTAATTTTCCCTGAACTAACCTGTTTTTCACCTTCTGACTTTACAAGTAATTGTTTTCTAAAGATTCTATGAGCTACATTATCAGAGGTAGACTCTGTACTTGAAGAAGACGAAGTATGTGCAGGTTTACTCACAAAACTATGCTTAACACTTATTTCTACTTGTTCTTTCTCCTTCCTCATTTCATGGCCTTTAACAGATATCAGCTTAGGTTTTGAAGAATGATGCTTATCAGAAAGTGATGTGCTTTCAGACCCACTATTTCCTACAGAAAATCTTTCAGACTTTGACTTTTGCATCTCAAGCTTTTTGCCAGGTAAGTTAGAATTCTTTGCTTTAATATTACTGCTTTGCATGTGTTCTGGTTGTTCTTCAAACTTCAGTCTACCAGCTGCAGTTGCTCTCTGAAATTTATCTTTAAAATATTTTTTTCTAGACTCCGTTTGCGCCAATGGCATATTTGCTTTAGAAGAAGCAGACATGTCCCCTGTGACTGAATCACAATCAGAACTGAACAGTTTGTTTTCAAATGACCCTGAAGAGCGACGACTCCTATCCCCATTTCTTATTTGCTTTACATCTGCCTTACCATCATATTTCAGTTTCACATTTTTAGTATTCTTCTACTCCACACGAGAAGCAAACAGATGAAGAAAGAAATGGACAGATTAAGGAGAGATGAAATGAAATGTGATGTAAAAAGAAAACTTTAACAAAAGTGCAAAAAATACAAGTTAAACAAAAAGTAGAATATGAAACCAATAAAGAAAAAGGATTGAAAGAATAAGAAATCAGAATGATATTTACAATTTAATTTCCATTAACATTATGTATTCTTATTTTTTCTTTAAAGAATTGATACATTAAAAATACTTATATTTTAAATATTTGAAAAAAAAATACAACTTCAATGATTGATGCACATGGGTCTATGTTTTTGAAGAATTTATTTTTCTGTTTTGTTTTAATAGTATTGTAGGAATTACACTCATTTCTAAAGACATTTTTAATTAGTGAAAATAAATATTGAAGTGTACTATCCAAAATTGGAACTTAATTTAGTTCATTACAGCACTTAAATGGTCTACCTGCATGCTTAAAGGGCCACTTAAACCCTGAAAAGTTTGATTCTTTTTAAAATAAGATTCAAATATGGCTATACACAATACTAGCCAATGTATCAAAGGTGAATCATTCCTGAGATCTTGAACATTGGATGTGTTGCATTATCATTATGATGATGTGTAGTTTTATATATCAATTTGTGGTTTATCATATTTGGTTAGAGTGGAGGAATAAGGCATTAAACACTGGGGATAAGTTGTGCTTGTTTATGTGTAAGCAAAAACAGTGTCAGTAATTAACACATCAAATCAGCTAATATATCAGCTTTTGAACACATACTTCCCAATTTGACCCATTTAATAGAGGACAATGCTTGTGACTATAGAGTTGAAACCGTCAATAGTCCATATCAGCGACCCCACCCCACCCCCAGTGCTTATGTAAAGCATACCATCTGTTCACTTTTAAAGTACTCTGAAGTACATTAATGTTATAACATCATAACACCAGCTTTTAATGTAATGTTAGACTTTTACGTGGAGCTTAATTATATAAAGAAAGAAATATAGAAATAATTCTGTAAATGTACTCTCAGTCTTTGATTCATCTCTGTAACTAGGGCTATGCTAATTTATTTAGATATTTGTATGGACATGTATTGAAAAGACCTTTAGGCAAGTTAGAAAAGACCAAACGGGAAAATTGTCCGTTTTAAGGTTGTCCTACCATAGTAATTATACAAAATATTTAGACTTTTTTTGTGTTATATTAAATGAACATGGAACTCACCAAAAACTACTGTTAGAGACGTAAAACATGTGGAAAACTGTTCACATTGTATTAAAGAGACTTACTGCTTGGACAATTCTTGATGTCTTCCTGCAAGTAGCTGCATACATGATGAAGATAAAGACTTGGCCAAATAGATAATTAGCTACTTTATGTGGGCAGTCAATATAGTGAATGCAGATGGGCTGAATTCACCCCATAGGAGATGCATGGTCCAGCAAACAAAAACTCTCCCTACCTCTTATGAGCTGGTTGAAACATAAACTTTGTGTAAGCTTTTATAAGACTTAATTCCAGCTTTGGCATCACCAGAATTATAGTAGAAATATTGGAACAACTTATTCTGTGCCAGCTCTGCAGGACACATGTAATGTTCTGCAAGGCTTTGCAAGTGGTAGAAATAGTGGCATTTTGAAAGTGTGTAGAGGGGAATGAGTGACTAACTGCCAATGGACTGTAAACACCACAGTTGTCTTATTTACCATCATTTCTACAGCAGAGGGTGCGTAGATTTGAACTAGCAATCTGGTGTACTTCAGTTGTATGCTCTGCTAATGAGCCATCAAATAACTTGACTGAAAAAGTGTAAAAAGAGGTATAGTACACTGCAAAGTAAGTTCCAGTGATTTGATTGCTGCCGCTCTGTTTATTTAGACTAAACCAAATTCAAAAATGTTTTTTCCACATGTCTTTCAAGCCCTCTATCTGATGGTACAAAGTACAACTGGAAAGTTCAGTGGCCGTTTAATTAAATTATCTGTAACTATTTAAATACTAATTTCTAATCATCAATTAAAAGGGAAGACATTTTTATATAAGCATGGATAGCATCTTCTTTTTTTTCCAAATAAAAACATATATTTGGAAACAAGTGCAAGAATGTTAAATGTTATATATGAGACCATGTTCAAATGGACTTTAAAACAGCAGCCACAATAAAGTTATTCATGCAACCCATACATCTATATACAAAAGCATGTCACTTACCTTTCGTTTGTGAACAGGTGAAAAACTTAAGGTTTTGTTACCACGATTTATACTCATTGCATGCGTCTAAACAAGAAATGTAAATACAATTTAGTATCTCATTTAAAGAGATATATACCACAGTGCAGTAGATCTTGATTGTTAACAAATACAATCTCCATAAACTATCTTCTGTTTGCAGCTTTCTTGGATAAGATCACTCACTTATTATTTTCCTTTTTAATGTGTGATAACTACTTTGAAGTTATTAATATATTGGCTCCATAATATATGATTGGATATATACTGCTTTCTATCAAGCAACTTAAAGACATCTTAATAGTATGTGCACACAAAACTTTCAGAGGTGGGGGTGCAACGTCTTGATTTATTTACTCAAATGTAATCAATTGAGTGGTAAAAATATTTAAGCTTATTAAGTATTTACCATTATGTGATCAAGTTCTTGTTATAAATACAATAAAACTACATTCATTAAAAAAAGGTATTTAAAGTTTCATGCCCCATAAAAATTATATCAATTCTTTCCTTATCCTTATAATATAAAATCACTTTACTAATTTCCCTTAGAACCAATTCACATTAAATACATATTCATTTGATCAAACATTTTGTATTTCAAACTCATTTCATCAAACCAACCTCAATGCCCCATCCTCAACTAGCAGCTCCTCACCCAAGTGCCACTTAAGACTCTTCATGTTCCAGTTGTGTCACTAGTGCCATATGTTGTTGGCACTTTGCTCTAAGGATTTGAAATTCCTTAAATAATTTTTCAGTTTATCAAAAATGTATCTCTTAATAAAACTAACTTACTAAATAAATGTAAAATACAACTTCTTACCTTTCTAGTTTTAACAAATTACAAAGAAATGGATTGATGACAGATATGAACTAATAATAATGGACAATTTATGAGTATGTGTAAATGAATACAAAAGGTTTGAGCAAAGAATAAACCCCAGATCAAAAACAGGATTTTTATTAAATAAATATTATTTACATATAACACATACAGTGGATTTAAAAAGTCTACACACCCCTGTTAAAATGTCAGGTTTCTGTGCTGTAAAAAAATGAGACAAAGATAAATTATTTCAGAACTTTTTCCACCTTTAATGTGACCTATAAACTGTACAACTCAATTGAAAAATAAACTGAAATCTCTTAGGTGGAGAAAAAAAAAAAAAAAGAAAAATAATGTGGTTGCATAAGTTGCACACCCTCTTATAACTGGGGATGTAGCTGTGTTCAGAATTAAGCAATCACATTCCAAATCGTGTTAATTAGGAGTCAGCATACACCTGCCATTATTTAAAGTGCCTCTGATTAACCCCAAATAAAGTTTAACTGCTCTAGTTGGTCTTTCCTGAAATGTTCTTAGTCGCATCCCACAGCAAAAGCCATGGTCCACAGAGACCTTCCAAAGCATCAGAGGGATCTCATTGTTAAAAGGTATCAGTCAGGAGAAGGGTACAAAAGAATCATCAAGTGGAGAAAATATGGCACAACAGTGACATTACCAAGAACTGGAGCTCCCTCCAAAATTGATGAAAAGACGAGAAGAAAACTGGTCTGGGAGGCTACCAAGAGGCATACAGCAACATTAAAGGAGTTGCAGGAATATCTGGCAAGTACTGGCTGTGTGGTACATGTGACAACAATCTCCCGTATTCTTCATATGTCTGGGCTATGGGGTAGAGTGGCAAGACAAAAGCCTTTTCTTATGAAGAAAAACATGAAAGCCAGGCTACATTTTGCAAAAACACATCTGGAGTCTCCTAAAAGCATGTGGGAAAAGGTGTTATGGTCTGATGAAACCAAAGTTGAACTTTTTGCCCTTAATTCCAAAAGATATGTTTGGCGTAAAAATAACACTGCACATCACCAAAAGAACACCATACCCACAGTGAAGCATGGTGGTGGCAGCATAATGCTTTGGGGCTGTTTTTCTTCAGCTGGAACTGGGGCCTTAGTTAAGATAGTGGGAATTATGAACAGTTCCAAATACAAGTCAATATTGGCACAACACCTTCAGGCTTCTGCTAGAAAGCTGAACATGAAGAGGAACTTCATCTTTCAGCATGACAATGACCCAAAACATATATCCAAATCAACAAAGGAATGGCTTCACCAGAAGAAGATCAAAGTTTTGGAATGGCTCAGCCAGAGCCCAGACCTGAATCCGATTGAAAATCTGTGGGGTGATCTGAAGAGGGCTGTGCACAGGAGATGCCCTCACAATCTGACAGATTTGGAGTGTTTTTGCAAAGAAGAGTGGGCAAATCTTGCCAAGTCAAAATGTGCCATGCTGATAGACTCATACCCAAAAAGACAGAGTGAGGTAATAAAATCAAAAAGTGCTTCAACAAAGTATTAGTTTAAGGGTGTGCATACTTATGCAACCATATTATTTTATTTTTATATTTTTTCTTCCCTCTACCTAAAAGATTTTAGTTTGTTTTTCAATTGAGTTGTACAGTGTATAGGTCACATTAAAGGTGGAAAAAGTTCTGAAATGATTTATCTTTGTCTCATTTTTTTTACAGCACAGAAACCTGACATTTTAACAGGGGTGTGTAGACTTTTTATATCCACTGTATTAGTTGAATAATCAGAGTATTGCAGTGAATAGTGATACCTTTTTTATTGGACAAATGAATTCATAATAAAGCGACAAGCTTTCGAGAGATAATGCCTCTCAAGTCAAAAAGCAATACTGTATGAACTAAAAACAGCAAACAGAAAGAGATTGGGAAAATAAAAAAATAAAAAATTGGAAAAACAAGAAAGACAAAATTAATTGGCCAGAGTTAAGTGAGAAACAGACCAGCATTGTGAGTAATGTCCTGATAGGTCATTAAGTAAGTCTATAGATAAGGTTGTAGATAAGAAGTACTCAAGAGGGAATTTCAGAACTATCCAACAGCGGAAAACTTTTGAATTAAAAATTCTAAAAAATGTTAATACAAAGGATTTGGGTATTAACATCAACTTAGGCTTTCTGGCCCACTATCTTAATGTCTTATAGCTAACACATTCCACATACCTCCCCCCTTCCATTGCTGTTTTTGTAAGCTACATGTTATGCTGAAATGTATTGCTCTTTATTTTACTCTGCTGTGTTCTTATCTACAACATGATCTATAGACTTACTGACCTATCAGGACATTATTCACAATGCTGGTCTATTTCTCTCTTAACGCTGCCCAATTAATTTTCTCTTTCTTGTTTTTCCAATTTTTTTTTTTTTCCTCTTTCTGTTTACTGTTTTTAGTTCATACTTGTATCAGTATCGCTTTTTGGCTTGATAAAGAGAGGCATTATATCTTGAAAGCTCGTCGCTTTATTATGAATTTGTTTGTCCAATAAAAAAAGGTATCACTATTCACTGTAATACTCTGATTATTCAACTGGATTACTGGACATTCACGGCTACATCACACTTCGTATACATACAGTATATACTCGAGTATAAGCCAAGTTTTTCAGCCCTTTTTTTAAGGCTAAAAAGGGCCCCCTCGGCTTATACTCGAGTCACTCTCACCCCGTGTGTCTCTAACCCCCCCCCCACGTGTGTCTCTAACCCCCCCGTGTGTCTCTAACCCCCCCCCGTGTGTCTCTAACCCCCCCCGTGTGTTTTTCCCTCTCCCTCCTCAACCTCAATCCCCCTCAACCTCCCCCCTCAATCCAAACCCCCCTCAACCTAAACTCCCCTAAATACCAACCCCTCTCCCCTCGCTTACCTGCTTCTGCTCCGGTCTCCACTCCTTGACCCGGCGCGCATGTGACGTCACAGACTGGAGCAGAAGCAAGTAAGTGAGGGGAGGGTATTTAGGGGGGTTTAGGTTGAGGAGGGGGGTTGAGGGGGGTTTAGGGTGAGGAGGGGGGTTGAGGTTGAGGATGGGGGGTTGAGGAAGGGGGTTGAGGATGGCGGGTTGAGGATGGCGGGTTGAGGATGGCGGGTTGAGGATGGCGGGTTGAGGATGGCGGGTTGAGGATGGCGGGTTGAGGATGGCGGGTTGAGGAAGGGGGTTGAGGAAGGGAGGTTGAGGAGGGAGGTTGAGGAGGGAGGTTGAGGAGGGAGGTTGAGGAGGGAGGTTGAGTATGAGGAGGAGGGGTTGAGGAGGGAGGTTGAGGAGGGGGTTGAGGAGGGAGGTTGAGGAAGGGGGTTGAGGAGGGAGGTTGAGGAAGGGGGTTGAGGAGGGAGGTTGAGGAAGGGGCTTGAGGAGGGAGGATGAGGATGAGGAGGGAGGATGAGGAGGGAGTTTGAGGATGAGGAGGGAGGTTGAGGATGAGGAGGGAGGTTGAGGATGAGGAGGGAGGTTGAGGATGAGGAGGGAGGTTGAGGATGAGGAGGGAGGTTGAGGATGAGGAGGGAGGTTGAGGAGGGAGGAGGGAGGTTGAGGAGGGAGGTTGAGGATGAGCAGGAGAGGTTGAGGATGAGCAGGAGGGGTTGAGGATGAGCAGGAGGGGTTGAGGATGAGCAGGAGGGGTTGAGGATGAGCAGGAGGGGTTGAGGGTAAGCAGGAGGGGTTGAGGGTAAGCAGGAGGGGTTGAGGAGGGAGGTTGAGGAGGGGGTTGAGGAGGGAGGTTGAGGAAGGGGGTTGAGGAGGGAGGTTGAGGAAGGGGCTTGAGGAGGGAGGATGAGGATGAGGAGGGAGGATGAGGAGGGAGTTTGAGGATGAGGAGGGAGGTTGAGGATGAGGAGGGGGGTTGTGGTTGAGGAGGGGGGGGTTGAGGAGGGGGTTGAAGAATGAGGAGGGAGGTTGAGGATGAGGAGGGAGGTTGAGGATGAGGAGGGAGGTTGAGGATGAGGAGGGAGGTTGAGGATGAGGAGGGAGGTTGAGGATGAGGAGGGATGTTGAGGATGAGGAGGGAGGTTGAGGATGAGGAGGGAGGTTGAGGATGAGGAGGGAGGTTGAGGATGAGGAGGGAGGTTGAGGATGAGGAGGGAGGTTGAGGATGAGGAGGGAGGTTGAGGATGAGGAGGGAGGTTGAGGAGGGTGATAAGGGAGGGGGGAAGAGACACAGGGAAGGGAGAGGTTGGAAGAGACACGGGAGAGAGAGGGGGACACAGAGGGCACAAGAGGGACACAGGGGGCAGCACATTTCCCACCCTCGGCTTATACTCGAGTCACTCATTTTACCCAGTATTTTCTGGTAAAATAGGTGCCTCGGCTTATACTCTACATACACACATTTATGTTTTTCAGATTTATGACAATACATTTTGCAAGTTTATAAATAAAGCTAAGCTTACCATGTTTAAGACATCAGTGGTGTCCCCAAATTCTTTGGGTTCACTTTCTGTTTCATCGTCTGCAGAAAAACTTTGCACCAAGTCTTTACCTTGGTTTTCTCCGCCTTCATAATATAGAATTCAAAATAATTTTATGCTCAGGTTACATTGTAAAGAAGTGTGTACACATGCAAAAATGTTACAACAACAACAAAATGTTTTTAAATCTAATTTTAAATATTATCAGATCTTTCACGTATCAAAATTATGTTACATAGCTGTGAAATATAATTTAGAACAAAAGTAGACCAAGATTTTAGAGCGTAGTTTAATCTCAGAAGAAATCATTGTTTTCTAGAGCATATTTAGGGTATATATTTTTAATTAAAGTTAAATAAATGTAAGTAATTAATTATTAAAATGACAGTCTCATTTACTATTGGCGGTTTCTAAATTGGTAGTATGCCCTGAAATGCTACTTACGGGTGCATGGTTTACAGTTTTGAGGCTTCGGCCATGTACTTGTGGTCTTCTTTAATTTAAATCGCTCTGTAACTGCTGCAAATGGAATTTAATGAGGGCCTATGTTTTTACTCACAGAATCATTCCAAATAGTCCTTACAAAAGTCTGCCCCTTGTAACTCATGCAGACAGGGTCTCTGTAGATAGATGTACAAACCAATCACAGACTGTCTCTCAGAAGCATATCTAGTATAGAAAAAACTATAGAGGAACTGTGTGCATGAACTGGTGGGACTGTTTGGGAAGTTTTCAGTGACTAAAAAGAGTTTTTAAGCACTTGTTAATAAAATGATGTTGAGTTATGCTAAAAAACACTTAATTCTAAACAGTCCATTTAAGACCGTTTAATAACATACATACCCTCTCCATCCATTGTGGAGAAAAATAAATATAGCAATGTATAGTGCAAGGGGGTACATTGCAATGATTATCAACTGCTCTGTATGTCAAAAGGACAAAAGGGCTCCTGGGGGAGGGTGTGGGAAATGTGAGAAATAACTCCATTGAGGATAATGAAATATTTATAAAACTAGTAATAAACTTTGCACAATCTACACTAATAATATTGATGAACTGAAACTTTTTATAATAGTTTACTATATTTTGAAGTCACCTTGGAACCCCCTTTCCTGCCAAAGACTCCATAAAACAGCAATATCACATACAATAGATCTCCAAAATGTCCCATGGGGGGGGGGGGTTTGAGGGAGAGAGAGAGTGAGAGAGGGAGAGGGAGAGGGAGAGGGAGAGGGAGAGGGAGAGGGAGAGGGAGAGGGAGAGGGAGAGGGAGAGGGAGAGGGAGAGGGAGAGGGAGAGGGAGAGGGAGAGAGAGAGAGAGAGAGAGAGAGAGAGAGAGAGAGAGAGAGAGAGAGAACATTCTTTATTATTTAAGGAGTTGCTCCCATCCCATAATATTCATGTGCGACAGGTGATCATCTCCCCTAAATTGCAGGAGGAAAAAAACTGGAATCTCCATTTAGAGAGACTCACAGGCTATCAATTAAATATTAAAACCGATTTAGCGCACAACTGTTGAAATGGAAATCATATAATTTATATATATATAGTTTTTTTAAATCATATGGTCATGTTGAAAGTGTTAATTTAAAAGTAAAAGCCACGGCATACGCACATCATTTGAGATAAATCAGAAATAATCTATATTTAAAAATGTAAATAAATACCTGACATAGATTCTACTGCTGGATCATTGAGGTGGTTTGATTTCAAGGATTGGGAAGTTGGCTGTCTCACTTTAAGGAGCCGTGGAGGTACTGTTTTGTTTGTCACAGGCAAGGAATAATTTAAGAAATTATCACCCAAAGGTGGCAATGTTCGAGTCAATGCACGGACTTGTTCAGGTGACATTTCCTAAAACACAAAAAAAAAATGAAACCTGTATAGTATATTACTATCTTATGAAAAAACATTGTATCTGTTCACCAGTTCAGAAAGACTGCTAGCCCATCAGGAATTCTGACAATATTTGCAAGCTTATAACTTCAATTGGTGCCGCAAGGTAATCTTACCTTGCATATAACACATTTTAAACACAACATTTAGATTATTTGCTCTGTGTAAATTAACAATAACACACATATAACATATTTATAATTGAAGAGTGAACAAGCCTATATATATTTATTAATGAGTATGGCAGTATAGTATGATAGCTTTTGTATTGAACAACCCCCTTTTTTATATTGAATAGCTTTAAAGAGGTTTAACCTCTCTTTATCAAGTCTGAAGCAATACTACAATATAGCTATTGTACTATATCACTGTACTGCAGCTTAACTGGTGCAACAAGAGCATTATCAGTTTTTCAGTTGCTAACAATAAGATCTACACAATCAGTGCAATTAAGTGCTTAAAAGGTATAAGTGGGGTGAGGTTACGTGAATGATTGCACCCATCAAACCAACTTTTATGTGTCATGGAAGGAAATTATTTATTATAAGATACATTATAATATACTATTAGACAGAAATGCTGCATTCTTAATTTTGGAATAGCTCAGATTAAAACATTTAAAAGAGTATATATTATTTTTAGATTTTACAAAAGGATTCCTTTATTATGGGAATTTTAAAATACCTAATTTTTCATTCTCCGTTAGTCCGTTCCTAAGACTGGAATATGATGTAAGAGTACTGAACTGAATCTGTTCAAAATTATGATTAATCTTTTGTGTACATAAAGTGTTCATCAGTACAATACTTATGATTACATTTATAGGTAAACATACAAAGAAAAATATAGGACACAATAAGTGTTCCCCATTTGTTACAGTAATCTGCCAAAATATGGGAAACGTACAAATAAAATGGGCAAGAGCTAACAAACCAATTGAACCATTTTGTGGTACATTTATCAGACATAGTAAAATCAGTTTGGTAGAGGGTTAACCATAAAGTAATAGGTGATATATGTACTGGTGTGGAGCAAAATGATTTACAAGGGAAAGGGCTTGATATGCCAGTTGTGGAGGGACAACATGACTGTGTGCCATTGAAGAGGAAAATGCTCTCCAACATTAAAGAAAGAAAAACTGTTGAGATCCACATGGATCACTTGGATGATTACCATTTAAAAATGCCAAACTTAGCAATTTACTAAGGGCTATAAAGCAATCTAGATTTGGACTCTGTGTACTAACTGTGCCTATGAAGATTAGAAGCATCTAACAAACAAATGACAAAATGCTGCAGGTCTGTTCAAGCAGAGAAGAACTACCCAGCATTTCAGGGTTGGTCTGTTCTTTTGTGCAAATGTAGTTTAGTTGTTCAGTCATATCCGACTCTCTGGGATGCTACAGACCACAGCACACCAGGCACATCTATCATTATGTCCCTGGTCGTGCTTATCCATAAGGTTATCATGGCAAAGATACTGGAGTAGTTTGCCAGTTCCTTCTCCAGTGGACTGTGATTTGTCTGACCACTCTGCTATAACCTGCCCATCTTGGGCAACCTTATATGGTATAGCATACAGCTTAATTGATGTACAGAAGCCCCTTCACCACAACAAGGTAGTGATCCAGAAGTGGTTTGTGCAGGTAGAGATTGCTAAAAGAATTTTTTTTCTATAATCGTGGAAGTAAGCAAAGATTTGAGAAACGAAATAAGTACCATCTCAGTGGATACGATATTAACTAATCTTCGTTTCAAATATGCCTTTCATTTGGAGTTTTAGGTAGCATCAAAATATCAATACAAAAATCATCTGCTTACCCGCTCTCTCCGCCTCAGGCGTGCAGAGTGCGTTCTTTGTAATGATGAGGACATATTTTCATCAAGATTAAGAGAATTAACAGTCAAAAGATTTTCTTTGATATCATCTGCAATAATTACTTCAGAATCTTTAGGCCTCGGTATTGCAAAGACTAGCATATGACAACCACCGCAGGCAACCTGAAACATAAATGTATATAGTTAGAAAGTAGGCATTACCAAAACCTTTGTTACCGTATTGAAAGGAAAGAAAAATAAATGTTTTATATATATATATATATATATATATATATATATATATATATATATATGTTTTTTTTTTCAGAATGAAAAATAAAAATCATGGATTATTTTATTCATGTTGTTATTTACAATACCTAATTATTTTGTGGTTCTCTCTCTAATAATGCTTTACAACTCATATAGCTATTGTTACTTAAGAAGGACATGTCCAGACAAATACATGGATATTATGGAATATACAACAGTAATGAATATTACATCCACATTTTTAGCAGAACAGAGAAATACAGTCTCTTGCCAATAACAAGATCTCCCAACTCTTGCTGCCCGGACCTACTAATGATTTCTTAGACCATCCAAAACACTCCATACTGTTATTACGGAGGATTATAAGCCAAGAGGTTTGGCACCAAAATCAATGTGTCAGCCTGAGCAGTGGTTTGTTTGGGATAACCCAAAGTTACATTTCTTAAGGGAGAAATGTCATGTGTGAAAATAAATGTAATCTTAATATATTGTGAAGCAAACTAATAAAATATTATATGAACGAAAGAGAGAGAAAGAAAGAAAGAGAGATAAAGAGAGAGAGAGAGAGAGCGAGAGACAGCACAGACAATTTAAGATAAGATTCTATGATACCATCATTTATGATGGGCAAGTTAATAGAAAACAAGTAAATAGTATTACTGTCCTTGTTTATTTGGTATACTGTTTTGCTTACACAAATAAGTAAAAATGTCATGGCCACTGAAGTCTTTTATTGAGCATTTAAAACACACACACACACACACATATATATATATATATATATAAAAAAAATACAGAAACAAATACAGACATATATACAAAAGATTGATTCTTACAAATAGGCAAGATTATGTATAATACAAAGTTTGTTCATTGAGAAAAATTTTGAACTCATTTATTAATTCTCTCTTTCTTTCCCTTTCCTTTCCCCTCCCTTCTCTCTTCATTTCCTTTCCCAACCCCAACGTAAGAAACCAATCTAATACAAAGGGGAGAAAAACAAAAACATTTTTTGGCGATGGCGCCTGATTTCACTTAATTTCACTTACAATAAGGCTGAACCACTTCACACTAGACCTCCTTATCTCTTTTCAAAAAAATATTTTTTTCAATCCGTTACTTTTTATCTAATAATTTTCATAGCTACAATAATTGTTCCAAATTTTCCATTTGGTTATATTATGTTTTATTAACTCTGCCATGTTGAAATCTTTCTCTAATGCTCTGTTCCTTTTAAGTATAACTAAGATCTCATTCCAGGACGGAGTATTTTGTTGTTTCCAATAACAAGTCAACTTCCATTTTGCAATTGAAAGAACTTGCAAAATAAAGGCTTGTGTTGGATAATTCAGTCCAAGCGGCATTATATGTAAAATGACAATCATCCTCAATTATGACACCCGAGGATGTGACTAGTTGGCGCCAAGTCGGGCAAATGGCGGCGGTCTGTGTGTTTGCTGCAGATACGGAGACTGCTCTATGGAAATCGGCAGTGCTTTGTAAATATTCCCTGAGGCCTTGAATAAGGATGTTCACACTAGGATCAAGATCCTTGTGAGGTAATGGAGATGCCGGCGAGAATCTTATGGAGCAAGTGGTAAACTCCACTTGAACAAAAGCCTGAGAGAAAGTGTAAGGGGAAGCCTGCTGCACGTTGCGATATCAGGAGAACGATGAGAACGGAATGAAGGTAAATGACGGCTTCGGAGATTGGGACAACATTTGAGGACAATATCGGGTGAGTTTGAAGGACTCCCTTTTTTCAGCTCTGTGTTTATATAGAAAACCACCAGACGGTATAATATACCAGAACTTTAGAGATAAAGGACACAGTGTTGCACCCAAGTGGAATTAAAATAGAGAGATAATAAAGCAGTCACAACCTTGCATATGAAGTGGAAAAAGCCTCATGGACGTTCATAGATAGATGTACTAAAGATTATCCATCTTGAACTCTGCGTTCTTCACTTATATAAACACTCTGGTGGTCACCGCCCGCCCCCCCCCCCCCCCCTCTATCCTAAAAGAAGAGATTCCTCTCAAAAATGAAAAAGGATGTTATATTTTGAAAAGACATTTCATGCATTGGGTTATAAGCTGAAGGTTCAGCAGAGATAAAAACTATACAAGGAGAGGGGAAAAAAAGGGAAGAAAGAAGGGGAAAAAGGAGAAGAAAAAAGAAGGAAGCACTCTGCCTTTATATAATCTTACACTGCTAAAGAATGCCCTGAAGCAGGTAGAGGAATCATTGATTCCTGAGATATATACCTCAGGGTAGTGAGAAAGCTAAAGCAGTGCATAAGAAACTAAAGGAATCCAAAAAAGGGAAGAGGTAAAAATTGAAGAAAAAACAAGTGACAGAACTTAATTTTAAGACTGCCGTTTAGAACAAAAAGCTAGAAGAAATAATATAAAAAGTTGTGGAATTTTAGAAGCAATACCAACTGAGGGCCTCATTCTATTATTGGCCGTAAATCGGCCGTAAGGCTGCGATTCCTTGCGGGGGTTCTGTTACCTCGCAATTCTATTATACGGCCCCGCAAGGATCTCCTCTTACGGCCGGCCGCATATCTTGCAACCAGCCTTAAGCTCAGAAATCTTTAAAGTCAAATATAAATTGAAGACTGCACTGTACAGCTCTGTAAATGCTAGGGATCATATTGGGGGACATGAGGATTAATAGTAACCCACTCTCAAGCTTGCACATCAGCCCAAATCCGAGTTTACATTAACTGTTTATTTTCCGGCCGCAGCGTGGCCAGGTCTGAGGTGCTCCAAGCACTCTGGACTTTTTCCATGGATATTTGACATATATAACAAAACATTTTTTTTACGGATTTGAGTATAGGGGAATGTTGTGCTATTTTTGCTAACACCTACAATCACTTTATAGTCTCCTCAAAGTGCAGGATGGCTTTATTTGGGCTATATTATGTGCTTAATTGGTGCTAGCGGGACCTTTTTCCTGCAAGTAAACTGCGGCTCGCTTTTAGCCTTGCAGAGAGGGTTCCCGGAGCAATAGAATAGCAACCGGGCTTTTCTTGCGGCCGAAACTCTTGCAGCAGTTTTAGATCAAAGGCTTTCCTCCGGCGCTTGCGGCCGCAAGAGATAGCAAGGCGCCGGCCGCAAGCCTGCCGGAATCCCCGGCCGGAGGGGAATAGAATAGCAGAATAGCTTGCGGCCGGTCCTTGCGGCCCCGCAGCGCCTACGGCCGATAATAGAATGAGGCCCTAAGGATTTAAAAAACGATATCTTATTATTTCTTGCTGATTTGCTGAAAAAAGATAATATCAATGAAGAATATCTAGATAATGAATATTGTATCCCACTTCCAAAAAATTTGGAAAAGTCTGTTTCTAGAGATGTGATAGTTAGACTAAGCCACTTCGCAATAAAAAGATAAAATAATGAAGGAAGCTTTTGAAAAAAAGACCTTTCAAACTCCCTATGACAAGATTCAAATTTATCCTGATATTCCAGGAGAAATTTTAAATAAAAGGAAAAGAGAAAAAGAAATTTCTTATAAATGGGCATATCCTGTAAACCTGATAATTTAATTTAATAATCAAAAAAATATAATCACAACAAAAGAAGAAGGAGAATCTTTTCTTGCGAAGTGGTGTAAGTAACTACTCTTAGAAAATGAATAATTGTGGATTATGGTTTTAATTTTATTTTCCCACTGTTAATCAGGTTTCTCTCTGATTTCCTTTGAATTTCTCTTTGCTCCTACTTAACATGATATAAATATAATGATGATTTAAAACAGGTTTCTATGATGGTGATATTTAGTGAATGAGAGTATAGGGAAATACTCAATGCTATATGAGACGCTCCTTGAGGAGAACTGGATATATTTATTTATTTTTTTCATTTAAAGGGGACAAGATAATCACTGTATTGAAATTTTGAGGTGCATATGACATATTTTTAAACAATGTTTTCTTTTTTCTTTGGGCTATTAAGATTGTAAAAAAAATGATTTTATTTGAACACTATTTATTGAATGAAATGTAACACTCACTAAGCACTTTATTATATAAATAATTATATGTACAAAATATAAACACATTTATTATTAGCTAAATATATGACATAAAGATACGATTAAATTAGCATTAGCGGTATTGTAAGAGAAGTGGGAAGAAAGGGGTAAGAAAGTGGATGAATATATTTAAAAGAGGAGAGAAATGAAATTAAATAGAGATCAGGGTAAAAGATATATTAAAAAAAAAGAAAAAGCAATTGCAGAAAGGTGCGGAAAAGTTTATATTCCTTATTTGTATAATAAGACTAAGAAGGACAGAAATATAGGAAAGAAGATATGAAATATCTCAGTTAAAAGGCTGCACAAGTTAATCGGTTTAAAGGCAAATAATTATTAATATATAATATATATATATATTATAGGGATAAAAGCTACAGGAATGACCACCGCCAAGTCATTCAAACTTTTGTTTAAGTTTGCCCATTGTCACTTAGACCCTCTTCCTATCCCCCTTGCTTATTAGAAGTCAGGAGTCAGAAGTGGATCAAGGTGTCAATCGGAACATATTGAGGAATATCTGAGTATGATGATAGATTATGTTGCTTGTTTTTGTTGTTGCTGTTTTTTTTTACTTTTGAGATGGTGTATCTGGAGTGGGAGAGAGCAGGTTTCAAAATTCTATATAATGTCAAATGGTTCTTAACATCATGACCTTTAATTGTCAAGGCTTGAACCATCCAGCCAAACAAAATCATATAGACAATTTAGTGAAACACACTGGCAAAAGGATAATATTACAAAGTTTTCTATTAATGGGTTTGACACAGTACATAATGCGACTTTTAAGAAAAAAGCTAGAGGGGTGTCCATTTTGTTCAATAAGGATTTATTGCTGAATGAAGAACTTGTCATATGCAATCCCAATGGAAGATACAAACCCTGGGTTGGAAAAATAGGTCAGGAAAAAATCTCATTGTTAAATATTTATGCACCAAATAATAAGCAGAATTCATTTATTAACTATACATTGGCCCGTTGGAATAGATATGCACAAGGAACTGCTATAATTGGAGGCAATTTTAATATAATAATGAATTGTCAACTGGACATGAATTCCTCCAAACATCCAGAGTGTGATGCTAATACTAAAAGAAAAAATAAACAATTTGTAAAGAGCATATTGAAATATAATCTTTATGATACATGGAGGGTGTTATATCCAAATCAAATGAACCATTCCTCCTTTTCAGGTAGCCATCATACTTATACAAGAATTGACTATGTCTTTACAGACAGTAAGTCAATTTCAAAAGTTATAGAAGTTAAAATAGGCCCAATTGATTTTTCAGATCATGCCTTTGTTCTGGTCAAACTTAATCTGGGAACAGACAAACCTATAATTCCTTGTTGGAAAATGGATAATTCTCTATTTGAAGATGAGGATAAAAAATAAAAATTAAAAGAAGAAGTTAAAGGGTTTTTTGAAATTAATATGGGATCAATTGACCATAAATCCACTATGTGGAATGCACAAAAAGCCTTTATAAGGCACATTATGATTAACTGGAAGAGCATAAGAAAGAAACAAAGAGGAGCCACTCGAAGACAGCTGTATATTGATTTATATAAGTGGGAAATATTAAATAAACAAAATCCTGATTTAGCTCTTTCAAATAAAATAAAATAGTGTCAGGCTCAAATTAAAAAAAATACAGCAAATTATATCAGATAGATCTGTATGGAAGATTCAACAAAGGCTGCATCATTACGGAAATAAAATCAGTAAATTACTAGCTAATAAAATTTAAAATAAACTAACTAGGAAAATAATAGAAACTTTGCATAGTAAAGGTAAAAGAATTAGTAACCCAACAGATATCGCTATGACATTCGCAAATTACTATCAGGAATTATATAATTTAGAAGCAAACCCACAATTTATAAAACTGACAACAGAACAAATTCAGGAATGTTTGTATAAAATCTCTCTTCCGAGTATATCAGAGTCCCAAGTAGAATATCTTAATAGTCCTATTACAGTGGTTGAGGTTGAAGAGGCCATTAAAGACCTTAAATTATATACGTCGCCAGGCCCAGATGGCTTCACCAACCTCTTTTATAAGATATGTAAACCTGTTATAGCAGAGCATTTACGGGATCTCTATAATGAAATAAAAGATACTGGTAATACTACAGGTGAATTTCTACTTTCAACCATTGTTCCAATTCCCAAAAAGAAACAAGATAACCTAGATTGTAGTGAATATAGACCCATTTCCCTTTTAAACACAGACTTTAAACTCTATTCAAAAATCTTAGCTACCCGGTTAAAAACTACAATTCAAGACTTAATTGCGAAAGACCAGAACAGTTTTGTTCTGGGTAGGCAGGGAAGTGATAATTAATGTAAATTAATGAATCTTATTGAGTATATTGGTAGAAACAAACACTCCCCCCCTGTTCATTTCTCTAGATGCAGAGAAAGCATTTGATAGAATAGGGTGGGAGTACATTTGGTTATGGGGCATTTGGACGTCTAGCTATAGGGGCTTTATATACAAACCCAGAGGCAATGGTTTCTAGCTTGGGAATTAGATTGTGTAGGTTCCTTATAAGAAGCAGGACAAGACAGGGGTGTCCTTTATCCCCTGTCTTATTTACTTTAATAATAGAGCCAATGGCTGAATTAATAAGGTCCTCAAATAATATAAAGGGAATTGAAATGAATGAAATGGAACAGAAAATAGTTGTATTCACAGATGATGTAGTATTAATGTTGACTAGACCTAAAAATTAGTTGAAATATCTACAAGAAATATTAAATTCATTTAGTTTTATCTCATACTATAAGCTTAACCTCCAAAAAACGGAAATACTAGATTTGAATTTAAAACTGAAGACTAATTAAAATATCATTTTAATTGGTCTAATGGTAAATTTACACACTTGGGAATATTGTATGATAAAGACATACAGAAGATTATTGCATTAAATTATAAAAAAACTATATGAAAAAAGCTTTAATATTATACAAGATTGGAAGAATAAAAATCTTTCTTTTTCTGGTAGAATAGCCGCTATAAAAATGGCTTATCTACCAAGATTTAACTATTAAATAAGAAATATGCCAGTTTGTCTTCCTTTATATTGGATTAAGAAGTTTCAAACCTTATTAGATAACTATGTTATCAATTGAAGAAAATCAAGAATTAAAAAGGATATTTTAATGAGAAAGTTTATTAATGGAGGTATATCATATCCAGACCTTAAGCTTTACCACGATGCAATAATTCTTTCCCAAATAGTTAAAATGGATAGATCCAATGGCAACATATTCCTGTCCACAAATTGAAGAGGCTAGTCTAAAAGACTGTAAACTAAGAGACTTAATTTTTGTTGAAGAAATCGTCAGAAAAAGAAAAATATTACGGATTCCTGTATTGTCATAAACGCTATAACATTTTGGTATAAAATGAATAAAAAAATGGAGCTAATTCCGTATCCAAGTTTACCTATGTCAATGAAAGAATTAGAGAGAATATTACAGATTTCAATTTCAAATAAATGGATTAATAAAGGTATTGATATACTAGAAAAACTTTATTTTGGGACAGAATTTGGACCATTTGATTATTTTGTTAAATTGTATAATATTGATAAAAAAAAGATTGGTTGGAATATGTAAGATTACAAATGGCACTGAAAAAATATAATTTGTATTACACAAAATGAGAAGAATTGACTGATTTTGTAAAATTGCTAGTTCAAAACAATAGAAAGCATTTAATATCTAAATGCTTTGAAATTATTAGAGAACCATCTCAAAAAGGTAAATCAATAAATATGAAAATTTCGAAAAAAAGAGTTAAAACTAGATTTTTGTATAGAAATATGGAAGAAAGCTTGTTCCATAACTGATAAATAAGTTAAAAATGCAACTTTAAAAGAAGTCCAGTTTAAAATCAGAAAAAAATTGTCAATTCTCAAAAAAACTAGAACAAAATTTATGCTGGAGGGACTGTGGTTTTCCAGGCTCTTTCTTGCATATATGGTGGGAATGCCCACGGATTCATACTTTTTGGATGAATTGTTTTTACAATATATCACAAATATTAGGTACAATTTATTTACAAATTTAATTTAACATAGAATTATATAAAGTATATTCAACAGAGTCAGAGGCTCTCATTCTGAGAACAAACAGTACCCAAGTAGGTTTGTTCTATAGGTCTGGTTACCTACTCTGAGAGCAGCCTCTTTTAGCTCACATGTGCCCTTCACAGGGAGAAATATCCTGTAGTAGATCAGTCTGGTCCCACTCACTAGAGTGATCCAGCCCTGAAATACCAGGCAATTCAACACTGAACAGGAGAAACAGCTGATCTGTGAGTAGGTAACCAGACTTATAGAACAAACCTGGTTTGGTACTGTTTGTTCTCAGAATAAAGCTCCTCAGGCTCTGTTTTTGTTTATTATATTTTATATAATTCGATTTTAAATCAAATTTGTAAATAAATATTATGAAGGATAAACTAAAAAAAAAAAAAAAAAAAGTTTTAAACTCTCAATAAAAGATTTCAGTCACCATGATGTTATTTGTTCCAAAAGTCTTCTGTGGCTCATCCCCATAAGCACAACAAACCTCATCCTCAACACAATCATGCCCACTAGAAGACTTGGCACCAAAAAAATTAGCAGGAATGAATTGGTCCAAGGACTGAGAGAGTTGGAACTTTTGTAAGTTATTTTGAACTATGTTTTCACCATACCTCATAACACTGAAGTATTAAAAAGTGAGTGCAAAATCTGTTTTTATTTATTCTTGTAAAATGAATTACATTTTGCCAGGACCTCACTAGTACACCTTTTTTCTTTTTTAGGGAAACATAATATTTAGTTAGCACTGTACCTATTTTGCAGAACATAATTTGCACATTGCATATAAAAAAATATGTCTACATTTCAGCTCAAACAGTAAACTCCACAGTATAAAGAGTTTTAAAATGTAATTATTTACTGCTCTGGAGAGCTTAATAACGAACTGTGATACCTGAAGCACAGGGCATAAGCTGACTGGTGCAAGAGGGAGGATAGGGCACTTGAATGAAAAACATTAACTAAACAATTCTATAGTTTCATGTATAAGAGTTTTTCACCAGTCACAAAGAAATCTGGTCATATATATGACAAAAAGTAATTATATTTGGATATATTTACAGAATTGTCTTTTTGAGCATGAGAGTTTCTTTGAATAGCTGAAACCTTGTTGTAAGTGTAATTCTCTTGGTTGCACAATAGTAAGCATTGGAAACAGCACTATGACAGTGAACATAAATGTGGCATATGCCAAAAGACTGCATGCAAAGAAGAAAATATTTACCGACTGGACTGTGAACTTCAAAAAGTTGGAACACAACGTAGGTACAAACTGATTGGTGAAATTCTCATCCCCCAGTCCCAGCTTGCCATGTCGCCCGTCGCCAAAGGTATAGAGAAGACCGCTATCTAAGAATACAAAGAAGGACTTGGTAATATTTTGAATTCTGTAATTATGTTAGTGCATCACTTTTTGTTACACCTTTGTAGATATAATCAAAAAAAGGCAGACTATCAGTCCTTATAAACCAAAAAATTATATATATAACTATAATATCAATCTGCAAATTGCCGTCACGCTTGCGGGCCCCGTGAAACAAGGGACGTAGTTGTGGGGGTGGAGACCCGCAGGACTTGGCTGCAATGAGCGCATTGCAGGGGTGGAGATGAGCACCATAGGCGCTCATCTTGAGACCCACAGGACTGTGAAAAAATTGCGGACCACAGAAAAATTGCGGACCTTACAAAAACTACGATTTTAAAAACGGACAAACCGCTGAATTCAAAAATACGACAAAAATACCATTTATGCCTCAAATTAACTTACACACTCACACACAGCACAGGGGGAGAGCCAGGGAGCCTCTGAGTGAGGTTGCAAGTTATTTGAAGCATACTTGGTGTTTTTTCACAATACAAAATGCTAAGCAAAAAAAAAAATGGCTGCCGAAAAAACGTAACACAACAAAAACGAGACCGAAGGATGTAAAACGAGTCCGATTGTCGTAAAAATGAGGCAGAGTGATGTAAAAATGAGCCCTAAGCACTAAGACTTAACGCAAGACGGTAACACTTAACCCAAGGCACTAACACTCACTCAAGCACGAGGCCTATAAAAGTACCTAGGAAGAGAGTCTTGCAATGAGCGCCAAATTCAGTCATTGAGAGCCACGCGATAAGCGCCGAAGGTAATCATTGCAAAAACAGGAAAGTTGTGGCTCGCAATGAGCGCCGAAAGTGCTTAGAAGGGCCAGAACTTCGCATTGTGTGGCAAACAGCATTGCCAGGCTTCAAATTTTATTGGCGTCATTTTTGACAGGCAAGTCACTAGTATATATCTATACTAGGGAATTTGAAGCCTGGCAATGCTGTTTGCCACACAATGCAAGGTTCTGCCCCCTCTGAGCACCTTCGGCGCTCATTGCGAGCCTCTCCTCCGGTCTACTTTACGGGCCTCGCGATGAGAGCCTTTGCCACTCTTCGCCGCTCATTGCAGGCCTCAGCAACCTGCAACTTTTGTGCTTGGGAATGCCATGTGTCTCTTTCCACCATCTCCCCCCTGTCCCTTCCCTGTGTCTTTCTCTTCTGTGTCTCCGCTGAATGTTTGCGTGGCGCGCAGGACTGCTTTTGGTTTTATTTCCAAAATCCTACGTGCCTGGGGTTTTTCGTGTAAGTGTTACTGGCTTCGCCGTCGTGTATTTTCTAAATCCCGTGTGCCTGGCGTTGTTTGTGTAAGCGTTACGGTCTTCGGCCTCCTTTTGATCACGTTTGAGAATTACGTTTTTTCGTCCGCCATTTCTTTCCTCGCTAAGCCGATTTTACCATCGTCAAAAAAAGCCAAATATGGTTCAAATAAGCTAGCCACATCATTCACAAGCTTCCTTGCTCTCCCCCTGTGATGTGTGTATTAGTAATCTTTTGAAATTATTTGGATAGTTTGGGGGGCTTTGGAGTTACGCGGTTGAGACCTTTTCGGACGTTAAAAGCGTAGATGGTTGCCTGCCTTGCGCTTAGTCAGGGATCGCACCATTGACATAAGCGTCTTTTGTGCTCATGTGTAGGATGTTTTAAAAAGTCTTGCGGGGCTCGCGATGAGCGCCTATGGCGCTTCTTGCGTGCCCTGCAATGAGAGCCTTTGGTGCTCATTGCAGCCCGTCATTTGTAAAGTGTTGCAAACCAGCCCTGCAATAAGCGCCTTCGACGCTCATTGCAGCCTCTAAGTCCCGCGGGCCTCGCGATAAGCGACTGCGGCACTCATTGCAGCCTAAGTCATGCGGAGCCTCGCGATGAGCGCCTGAGAGGGTTGCAATTTTTTACATTGCGTGACGACAGCTCGCAGTACGACAACTATTATATGTGATATATATATATATATAAATAAATAAATAAAAAAATAAGTATAATAAATACATACAGTGCCTTGCAAAAGTATTGACCTTCCCATTTTTCGTGTTTTGTTGCTTCACAACCTGGAATTAACATGGATTGTTTGAGGATTTGCATAATATAATTTACAGAACATGCCCACAACTTTGAATATGTTTTTATTATTTGATTGTGAAGCAAACAACAAATAGGACAAAATAACAGAAAAAGTCAATGTGCATAACTATTCAACCCCCTAAAGTCAATACTTTGTAGAGCCACCTTTTGCGGCAATCGTAGCTCCAAATCGCTTTGGATAAGTCTCTATGAGCTTGCCACATCTTACCACTGGGTTTTTTTGCCCATTCCTACTTGCAAAACTGCTCCAGCTCCATCAATTTGGATGGTTTGCGCTTGTGAACAGCAATCTTTCAGTCTGACCACAGATTTTCTATTATGTTGAGGTCTGGGCTTTAACTAGGCCATTCCAACACATTTACATGTTTCCCCTTAAACCACTCAAGTATTGTTTTAGCAGTGTGTTTTGGTCATTGTCCTGCTGGAAGGTGAACCTCCGTCCTAGCCTCAAATCACGCACAGAGTGGTACAGGTTTTGCTCAAGAATATCCCTGTGGGGATGGTGTTCTTTGGGTGATGTGATGGATTGGGTTTGCGCCAGACATAGCATTTTCTTTGATGGCCAAAAAGTAAAATTTTAGTCTCATCAGACCAGAGCACCTTCCTCCATACATTTTGGGAGTCTCCCACATGCCTTTTCGCAAACTCAAAACATGCCATTTTGTTTTTTGCTTAAAGTAATGGCTTTCCTCTGGCCACTCTGTCATAAAACCCAGCATACTGCTTATTGTCGTCCTATATACAGTAGTCTGTGATGTGGGACACTGCAGCTCCTTCAGGGTTACCTTAGGTCTCTGTGCTGCCTCTCTGATTAATGCCCTCCTTGCCCGATCCGTGAGTTTTGGTGGGCGGACGTCTCTTGGCATGTTTGCTGTTGTGCCATGTTCTTTCCACTTGCTTATGATAGATTTAATGGTGCTCCTGGGGATCATCAAGGATTTGGATATTTTTTTATAACCTAACCCGGACTTGTACTTCTCAACAACATTGTCCTTTACTTGTTTGGATAGTTCCTTAGTCTTCATGGCAGTGTTTGGTTAGTGGTGCCTCTTGCTTAGGTATTGCAGCCTCTGGGGCATTTCAAAAAAGGTGTTATATTTAATGACAGATCATGTGACACTTTGATTGCACACATGTGGACATCATTTCACTAATTATGTGACTTCTGAAGGTAATTGGTTGCACCAGAGCTTTTTATGGGCTTCATAACAAAGGGGGTGAATACATACGCACATGCCAATTTTCTGTTTTCTATTTCTAAAAAATTGTTTTATGTATATATTATTCTCATTTCACTTCACCAACTTAGACTATTGTGTTCTGATCCATCACATTACATTCAGATTAACAAAACATTGAACTTAAGGCTGTAATGTAACAAAATTGGTAAAAAGTCAATGGGGGTGAATACTTTTGCAAGGAACTGTATAAAGTTAAGTAAAAAGGTGAATCGGAGGACCTAGCTAATCATGTTTACACAGATCAAGGTAGACTCTCTATACAGACGCTACAGTATCATCTAGAGAGTTTGTGAGTAGTCTACTGACAAGTTTGCACTGGACTATTCTCATGGGCTGGCCCGACAGAAACAAAATGGAAATATACCCCTGTAATGTCATAAGAGATAAAACCCCTATTATCAGTGGAGTGTTTCTTACTCTGGAAAACTGAATGTTTAATAATTTTAAGTAAAAAATGTTCATAGGGTATATTGTCTACACCTTCAAAATACAGTTTTATTGTTCTGTAGGTATTCAATAGTTAAATATTTTACTGCATGCACATATTTCTATAACGTACTGTAGTTCTCAACTTGGCAAATAAATGGCAAAAGAAACAAAAAAATACTTTCAAAACAATGATACCAAGCAAACTTAAAACAAAGTAATAAAAACAATGAAAACTAAGCATAATTTATTGAATATACAAATATTTCACTAGATATAAGAATGATACACAAACAAAAATTGACAGACAATCTATATCAATTAAATGGTAAAATATATGGTCACAGTGTCCTTAAAAAGTCTGGCATAGTTTTTTAACTTTTTGTTTTACATGTAGCAAAAGTGGTAAAGTCACTGTGGGAGAGATAGAGGTGGTTTGCTAGCTGTGAAGAAATAAAATAACTGTCTCTGTATTGTGAAGGGACATGCTCTCCCACTTTAGCGAATAGGCTGAAGACCCCATGGGAAGCGTCTGAAAGCTGCATGAGGCCTCCAATCCACCTATTGCCCACTAATGGTTTGAGTTTGATTCAGTGTTGCTGATGCAAACTGTGAACTGATTACACTTGTTACAATAATGAAATATAAATGGAAACAAGTGGCACATTCTATCGACCTAAAATGCTCATGCATTTACTGGACAGCCTTGTACACATACCAGTCATGTGTGAATTAATTTACTGTATTAATATCCAAAAAAAAGTGTCCTTTCCACCTACGATTAGTACAAAAAGGAGAACAAATGTCAAATACACTGACAAAACGAGCTGTATTGTTCTTAAATATAAATCAGCTCTGTTAAAAATAAAGGCAAAAATGACAGGACTGGTGCTACACTGGAACTTGATAAAGAGCACCTACTCTGCAGATCATAAATTACATTCTTACCTTTAATTACTGCGGTGTGGTTTTCCCCACAATCAACATACCGGATTTTATGCTTCTTCAAAGTATCTACTACTTTGGGTAATGGGTTTTCAAAAATAAATGTGCCGTGCCCAAGTTGGCCAAACTGACCAAGGCCAAATGTATACATTTCTTTTTCTGAAAAAATAAGAAGAAAAAAAACAAACACTGTTATACAGTTTATTTTTCAAAGTAACAAGTATTCATTAAGAATATTTCTAGAATCAATGGTTACATGATTATTTTCTGTGAAAATAAATACTGATCACTGATGTTATACAATCCCTATAAAATGACACTATTACAAACATAACAGATTATTTATATTCTCAGAGAGAATTATATGCTTTGTAGTTACCTTTTTACCAATGTTTGAGACTGCAAAATGCATTTATTTCAGGAGTGTCTTTTTTTTTCATGAAAAGACAAGTGCTGGTTAAGCAACTTACTTTTAAGTTCAGTGTGTAAAGAAATATTTTGAGATAAAAAAATATAACCTGTCTCTAGCAATAAAGCATTTGGGGTTGTCGATTGCAGCCAGCAACTCTAGCATAGAAGGAATAAACTATTTCTCCACATAGCTCTGTCAAGCAATGGGGAACAATGATGGCGCTCAGAAACAAAATCGGATATTTTACAGGTGCTGTGATAGGTCAAAGCTATACTAACCCTGTATCAGTGTGTGGTAGATATGTTTGAGATCCAATTTCCTTTTATTCATTGAATTTGGACTAATGAAAAAGGAATTGGATGTTGGAAGAATATTTATTCAAGAACATTTTATTGGGAAGACATTGGGAAATGCATAATATATAAAACAAACACACTTGTTATTAGCTGGGAGAGATTGGACCAATGTAATTTAGATCTATCCCATTTTGTCTGTATGTTGCTCAGCCAATATCATGAGTTCAAATACGTGTTAACATGGTGCTATAGATACAGGGTATGTAAGGATAACATCTTCCACTCGATCTGTAGTGGTAAAACAGAGCCTACTGAAGTAAGGATGGAGGCTGATGGGGAAACCAACTCTTGCTCAATCTCTGGAACCAACTGTAGGATAAACTACTGTGTTATAACATATGTTAGGGCCCCAAGCTTATCAGGCAACCTTTGCCATATCAGTGTATAGTCCCTCAGCAAACCTCTTTATCTAAACAGACTCTCACATCCCCACATTGCGGTGGGCTCTGTTTGCTATATCCTGAAGGTCCGTCCTTCTGTTGTATGTCAGGTAAGCAACATTGTTCATTAGGGACTAGGTTCTGTGTACATTTGAAATATATACAATGGAGTGGCAAAACGCTTTTCCCTCGAATCCACCCATATGTCCTATCTGACAAACATAGGAATGACCCCAGAAGGAGATGTGGATAACTGAGGAGGTGACTGAACAGCTGTGGTTGAGGAAATAATGTTTACTGTTGATTTCCATGAAAAGCCCTACTGGGCCCAGCTGATACTGTCATGTTGAGTAACTAGACTTGGCCTGACTGTCTACATAATAACTTGTCAGAGGGAGACCCTGAAAGTGTTAAAATTTTTTATTTTTTGTTAGCTTTTCATTTACTACACAAATAAAAATTACTATTCAGTGTTTAACATGTCATTTTGTTAAATGTGAGAACATGTTGTCATTCTATTCCATTTTTAACTGGTGATATATACAATTATACAATTCTATACCTCTTACACAGGAACTATAATGCACACAGAAGAAATAAACGTGGCTTTTCTATTTATATACAGCTTGGGAGTATGTAATAATAAAGGATGGAATAAAGAAGTGGTTGTCTAGTGAGGAGTTTAAATTATTGGGTGTATAGAAGAGATGTTCTGCCCATGTCCCCAGGATCATTACATGTACCACCATTTAAAAAACAATACCAGCACCGTTATAATCCAAATGGAAGTATTTTTAGCCAGGGCTTTATAACAAATCATACCAATAACATATTTTACTTTTACTGTTCATTATAGGAGGTGTATGCAGACATTTTTACAACCCGATTACAGTTACTTTTTTACCTCACATAAGTGAGCTACTGCACTGAGACTGTAGTACATATATTTGTTTTTTACAGGTCTACGTTCACAGCAAGGCACAATCCTCTTCCACAAAGGGTGCAAGGCAATTACTGAAAGATGTGACCGGGACACACTTGCTGACTAAATACAAACAAGCAATAACAGTAGAATAAAATAACATTTATCAAAAAGTACCTTTATTAAACCCGATATTAGAAGAACAGTTCAAAGAGGAAATAACACCAACATATTGTAATGTTTACGAATTATCATAGTTTACTTGACAGCATAAAGCAAAAGTGCAGTATGTGCTCTGTAGTAGTAGAGATCGGTATAAACAACTTTTCATTTTTATTGGAAATAATATGTTAAACAAAAGGGAACTAAAAAATTTTTTTCACGAACTTTAGGCTGGAGCTCCTCCTATTGCTTTAGATTTTATAGGAAATACATCACAGCCCTACAGGCTCCACGGTAAATAGGCAGCTTCAGGAAAGTATACTGGATGGTACAGTCTGAAAAACAAAGGTGTAGCACCAGCCTAAAGATGGCGGGATAAACTGCTAATTCCGGTATTCCTTTCATATATAAAATGAATGAATACACTATGTACATATATCTGTTTGTATATTTAAACATTCCCCTTTACTTCTCACTCAATGTGAAATTACAAGTACACAACTAATTTGTTTGTGCTGCTAATAAAGGAAAAAGGATAATATAGTCAGACATTGCCATGGACAAGGTACTGAAAAGCGGAGGTGAAACATTAAAAGAACACATAAATAAACAGTAGTTATCTGGTTATCTTGGGTCACAGTAGTTATCTGGCAAGATTTGTGTCCTCCCAATGTTTATTTATAAAGCACCACCATTTTAGAAAACACTATATTCAAGGAAAAATTTGAGTATACAATAAATACACAACAACAAAAATTTGAGGTTTTCTGATTACCTACTCAGAGAGCAGCCTCTTTTAGCTCACTAGTGCCCTACACATGGAGAAATATCCTGTAATATATATGTTTGGTCACACTCAAAATAATGACCCAGCCCCAAAATACCAGGCAATTCTACCCTGAACAGGAGAAACAGCAAACCCAGACGTACGTTTCGGCCTTTATTGGGCCTCGTCAGTGAGGTGTAGCTGAGCTCCCTAAGGCACAATGAGCAAGGGGTCCACGTCTGGAGTCACCCATCATCCTTATGGTGATTCTAAATGGCTAAAATATCTGTCAATCACATTTCAGCCAATCAGAACACTCCAATGCAATTTATATGCAGGAGCATCTGTGGGGACTGAAATTTGCGGTGGGGAGCTCCTCAAGGGAGGAGCTCCTTTTAGAATTAATGTTTTTTTTTTTAGGTGGCCCTTTTCTGGCCAAGAAGATGAGGACATGAGATTCAATCAAGAAAGAAGAGGACTGCACGTTCTACTATCAACATGGATAGCCCACTAGTCAAGAGCAGAAGATTGAAGACCAGGGCATAATTGACCATTACTGCAGGAGCATTTTGGCAAAGTTAGTGGACTATTTAACCCTTTTTTTTTTTTACAGGTTGTAAGCCTTTTCTTTTATTTTGACAGTGTTTTTTTTTTTTTTACTTGTAATTTTAGTTTTTTTCTGTAATGTCTGGGTTTTTAATTTTCTGTAATTAGTGGATTGTTATGGATTTAATTGGGGGTTAGGGGTCAGAGAGTTTAATAAGGGGGTTAATAGAATATGGTATGTAGGGGTTAATAGAAAAGAGTAGAGTGAATTAATAGGGGTAATTAGGGTAGTGTAGAGGGGGGTTAATAGGATAGAATTAAAAAGTTAACCATAGGGTTAATTAGAGGGGCTTAATAGAATAGTATAGGGTAAGAAAGGGCCAATAGTGTAGTGTAGTGCTTAGACTTTGTGTCATGAGGGTCCTGGAGAAGCCCTGTGGCACTTATAGTGGTAATGTTGGGGTTAATAGTGTCCTATTGGGGTCTACATTGACCCCTATTGGACTGATGGGGTTAATTATGGTCTCATGAGGGTCTGTGTAGAGTTAATGATAACCCCATCCACGGGGGTACTATAAGTACCCCTGCGGAACATAGTTATTAATGTAGGTGGGAAATGTGAATTATACATGCTGTGGGGGTCCCGATACGCAGCAAGGGTTAATGTAGGGACACTGCAATGGTGACCCCGATGGGGACCCCACAGCATGAGGGGGGGGGGTAATATTAGGTGCTGCGGGGTTACTGAAGTACCCCGCGGCAGGAGTTAACTATTTGTGTGCCGGTGGATTTAAACATTTAACTGCCGCGGAATAGGGACCCCTGCAGCAAGGGGTTACTGTAGGGAGCCTGCAGGGATCCCGCAGACTTTATTGACGTCATGATGACAGTCTCATTTCCTATTGGCGCTGTGTAAGCAGTAATTACGGGCTTGCATGAGCAAGCCCTGAACTGCTTTCATATGAAACCAGGGATTACGGGTTGGAGGCTGCTTGTCTGAAGTTACAGGCTAGTTCAATTGAATCGCTCTGTAACTACTGAGATTTTCCAGCCTGCAGACATACAGACTGTACCACGGCTGCTGTGGGCTTGAAAGTTAATGGGGCCCTTTGTGTTCTGCATGTTAAAAATGGAACACATCAAAGGTCTCAATTACAAATAAATAATGGTATTTGCAAAAATCTAAATTAAAGGACCACAAAAGTGGCCATATGTGCGCTGCACCATCAGTTAGAGAATGGAAAATCATGTGGAAAATTTGCTTGCATTTTTAAAATTGACCAATAATTAATTGTCATTTTAGTTCAGCCCTTGAAGCATGGGTTCAAATCCTATGCCTTCCACTTGTTTTTTTATTAAAAAATGTACACACACACACACATCAAGTGTGCTATTTGCATTTGTTGCTGTTAACTCTCAATATGAGATCCAAAGAGCTGTCACTATCAGTGAAGCAAGCCATCATTAGGCTGAAAAAACAAAACAAACCCATCAGAGAGTCAGCAAAAACATTAGGTGTGGCCAAATCAACTGTTTGGAACATCCATAAAAAGAAAGAACGCACTGGTGAGCTCAGCAACACCAAAAGGCCCGGAAGACCACGGAAAACAACTTTGATGGATGACCGAAGAATTATTTCCCTGGTGAAGAAAACACCCTTCACAACAGTTGGCCAGATCAAGAACACTCTCCAGGAGGTAGGTGTATGTGTGACGAAGTCAACAATCAAGAGAAGGCTTCACCAGAGTGAATACAGAGGGTTCACCACAAGATGTAAATCATTGGTGAGCCTCAAAAACAGGAGGGCCAGATTAGAGTTTGCCAAACAACATCTATAAAGCCTTCACAGTTCTGGAACAACATCCTATGGACAGATGAGACTAAGATCAACTTGTACCAGAGTGATGGGAAGAGAAGAGTATGGAGAAGGAAAGGAACTGCTCATGATCCAAAGCGTACCACCTCATCAGTGAAGCGTGGTGGTGGTAGTGTCATGGCGTGGGCATGTATGGTTGCCAATGTTCTCTTGTATTTATTGATAATGTGACTGCTGACAAAAGCAGCAGGATGAATTCTGAAGTTTTTCCGGCAATATATCTGCTCATATTCAGCCAAATGCTTCAGAACTCATTGGACGGCGCTTCACAGTGCAGATGAACAATGACCCGAAGCATACTGCAAAAGCAACCAAAGAGTTTTTTAAGTGAAATAAGTAGAATATTGTGTAATGGCCAAGTCAATCACCTGACCTGAATCCAATTGAGCATGCATTTCACTTGCTGAAGAAAAAACTGAAGGGAAAATGCCCCAAGAACAAACAGGAACTGAAGACAGTTGCAATAGAGTTCTGGCAGAGCATCACCAGGGATGAAACCCAGCGTCTGGTGATGTCTATGCGTTCCAGACTTCAGGCTGTAATTGACTGCACAGGATTTGCAACCAAGTATTAAAAAGTGAAAGTTTGATTTATGACTGTTAATCTGTCCCATTACTTTTGGTCCCTTAAAAAGTGGGAGGTACTTATACAAACTGTTGTAATTCCTACACCTGACTTGGATGTAAATACCCTCAAATTAAAGCTGAAAGTCTGCAGTTAAAGCACATGTTGTTTGTTTCATTTCAAATCCATTGTGGTGGTGTATAGAGCCAAAAAGATTCGAATTATGTCGATGTCCCAATATTTATGGACCTGACTGTATATATATATATATATATATATGTATATATATATATATATATATATATATATATATATATATATATATATATGATGTGTGTTTGTGTATGCAGAATTTTCACATAATTATTATTGACATAAACTAAAAAATACAGGCAAAAAGTACCTCATGCTGACAAATGTTTGATTCCACCCAAAGATGAATATTTCTTTACTATTTTAAAAATATATTTTTGGGTTTCACAGGCAGCTGATTTACTGACTGGGCTATTTCACCAGCTATTGCTTTTGCTGCTAGAATATGACCAAGTAGTCACAATGAGTCAGTCACTGCATGATTCTATCACCGAAAACTTCTGCACCTGAATCTAATTAATTATTCATTGTTCCGAGAGCTCATTACTCATTCAAGCACAGTTAGGGATATGAAGGTTTCTTTAAAAAAAAAGTCCTGTGCAAATCAGTACAGTTTATTATTACATGCAGAAGGATACTAGGGGTCTTCCAATAATCACAAGGGGCTTGCTGCTATATTATAGCAATCCTTGTAGAGGACTTAAAAAACATATACAGTCGATCCTGAGTGATATGGTCTCAGAGGGGTTTTTGTTAGAACCCCACTTCTAATAGTAGCCTACACTTATAGAGCTAAAAAGTCCTAATAGTGTGGCACATATAAATATGAGGACTCAATCACTACTACGGTATATACATAAAAAAAGCCCAATGCACTGATAATACATGTATATACCGTAGTAGTGATTGAGTACTCATATTTCTGTGCCACACTATTAGGGCGATTTTTTTTAGCTCATTAAGAGTAGGCTACTATTAGAAGTGGGGTTCTAACAAAAAACCCTCCCTGAGTCCATGTCACTCAGGATCAACTGTATATATTTTTTAAGCCCTCTCCAAGGATTGCTATAGTATAGAGGCAAGACCCTTGTGATTATTGGAAGACCCCTAGTATCCTGCTACACGTATGTCAATGGAAATGGGCTGGGTTTGTGTATTACCTAAATGCTATATACATACCTCATATATATTGAGGATTTTACACGTGAGTGCGATTACTACTCTTTACTTATTTTGTTTCAATAAACTGTACTGATTTGCAGGACTTTTTTTTGCACTTCTTTGCCCCTTCCCTTCTTGTTTTGTATACATTGAGACTACACCAGAGGACAGTGTTTATATTTGAGAAGCTGTGGATTTTCCTGGATCTACAGATGAAAAGCCCTGTTTGGATCATCTGAAGATATACTCATATATACAATACTTATTATATCTGGGTATACTTATTTTCTCCAAGAGACACAGTTGGACTCATTTGGAACTTTCATTTTTGAATTTTCAGTGGCCATTGGACTTCTTTCATATAATAAGGTACTTTATCATTTTTATTCCTGTAGATGCCTTTCGGGTGATATGGGAATTGAGTCTTATTTTTATATTGGTGTTTATCATCCATTATTCAATATAAAATATTATTTGTGTCTATTATAACAGTGTTATTAGCGCTACAGATTCTTGCCATGCACTCTTGTTTTCAGTGTTGACTATTGATATATTTTGAAAAAACGGTCTATTTGTATGCAGCACATCTCATAAAACATTTTATTTTTATTAATATCTAAAAATCCCTCTAATGATTATGTTGACACCTCTACAGAGGCATCTGATCTCCCCCAATCAGCATGCAGCATCAGGAGAGCAATATTAACCAACTGTTTACCTGCTGTTGCATGCTCAGCCAATCTCCTTGCAACTTCCTGTCTGTATGTCAGCAGAAATATATAGCACATATCCGTGATATACTACATATCCCAGGCTGCTTTGCTACCTGTCAAGAACCCAGAGTTAATTCAAAAGTTTCAGCTAACTTGATTGGCCAAAACAAATAATTTTAAATCTGATGCTAATTTAACGTGGATTTGAAGGGTGTTAACCCTAATGTTCAACTGTCAGAAATTACAAGAAATTTTGATGACTTCAATGTAAGTTTTTAAATGTTTATTTTGGGTTTTTTTCATGCAAATTTGTTTGTGTACACTACTAATTCTCCTCAGAATTACTCCAGCAAACTTACATATCCCTTTAACTGTGGTCCTTTAATGTTAGATAACTGAAAGTGGTTGAACAGAACAGCAGATAAGATCTCAATTCACAAGCAAGGCTAAAGCAGATTATTTATTTAGCTCAAACTATTTCTGAGTTGCTTTAGTGTTAATATTGCCTAACTTAATATAATTTTCATGAAATAACAGCGTTTTAGAAAATTTGGAAAATAAAAATAAAATAAAAAAGTGCATAATATAAAAGCACCCTCTACTGGAAACTATTAGTGTTACATAAATGGAAGTGGTATTTCCTCAGACATTACATGAATATTTCAAATAAACAGAAGATTTAAAAAAAATATATATATTTTATAAATGTAAATAAAAGAAATAACAGAAACACACTGCACCATATTATCTGTGTTCTATGTTAAAGAACTTGCATTAATAATGGAAAAATGCAATTTAGAATATATAAAAAAATGTTGCTTATTATATGCAAGAATATTTAGTATAGCCATCTTCAATGTTTTTGTACAGAGGCCTCCCCCTATCGTTTATATCTCAACTTTTCCATTTTCTTCCAGCTTGAATGGCAGATAAACAAATGAAATTATATGTACAATACAAATTCAAAAATAACTTGTGTGGATAAGAGCTCATCTCATTCTCCAAGGTTCCCATCTACTTGATGATAAGGATAAACTCACAGATAAGGCCACAATGGAGATGACCAGGACTGCACACAATTGCATACATAGGTAATACATTTAAATCTGTTTATATTATTTTACCTTATTAAAATGTTTGCTGTCCATTATCAATACCAGTCCCTAAATAACCTAATATGCTGGACTGTAATGCCCATTAAATATAATTTAGCAGTGTATCACATGAATGAACATTTATTTAAAAATCAAGACATTTAGAAACAAATGAGTAATATATACCCATATAAAGTGTGGTGAAAGTAATATTCTGATTTTTTTCTCTGCTGTGTATATAATACAAAAAATATTGACCACGGTGCCACACTGAATGGGAAACCAATTCAGTCAATAAAAGAATTGCAAACCTGTGACGGCAACTGTATGTCCTCCACCACAGGACACCATCTTCACTTTTCCAGATATTCCTGAAACACGTTGAGGTAGTTTACGTTTTTTTAGCTTCTCTGGAGGAAGGCCGAGCTTTCCATTTTCTGGTTCTCCAAATGTATATAGTTCACCGTCCTCTATAAAAAGGCAAACAAAAAGCCATGAGCACAGACAATCTTCTGCTGCAAAGTGTTATTGTACAGTAGATTGATGGAGGCACAGGCCCAGCACAGTGGGACGACTTGCAGACTCAGTTTCACTTTTTGACAACTAATACTCTAAAGCACATCCAACAGTTTCACTATGGACAGGTGAGCAATTTTTTTGAAATAGTATTAAATTGAGAAAATATTTATTTTGCATATAAAACAACTTAACATATTTACACAACTTATTGTTAAGCACTATAACACCAATTTAGGGAGATATTTGACATTGATTTTGCTTGCACAAGTGCCAATATCTGTTGAATGCAGCAAACTTGTCCTCTTGGAATTGAAAACTAAATGTTTTGGTGGTATAAGTTCTGCACCGAGTGCAGTTGACCAAATGCTCATTTATATTTCCTGGATGTACATTCAGTATTTGAATGTAAATTATTAGAAAGAATGTGAAACAGTTAAAATGAAATAGAAAGAAGCTAGGGGGAAGTTGGCTAAGGAAGTAAGTGAGTGTGTGAGTGAGTGTGAGTTGCATTTGACAGGAGTCCTGCAATCCCAAGCCTTAGACTGACAACCCTGTTGTAAAGCATATACAAGTGAAACTTGAAAATGATAGAAGTAATGATTATGCAAGTGGAGGCATAGTGGCAGTAACAGACTCAATGAATGACCTCTACCAGCTGATGAAGGTAAGCAGGGAGTGTGCTTGAATGTTATACTACTCAGTTTGATAAAAAGATACAGTTTTGAGTAATTCAACTTTGATTACAATTAAAGAAAAAAAATATATATATATAGAAAAGACTTAACAATTATCTAAAATTATTATTTAAAACCACAAAGAAATAAGATTGTTTTGAGTCAGATAAGTGTAGCATTCTCAGACAATTTCTTAAAGGGCAAATATAAAAAAAATGTACTTTACAATAAAACACAATCATCAGAAAAGTAAGCACTTAATGTGGACCTGCAACCCAAAACCAATTACTTTTTTTTTTTTTTTTTTTAAAAGAGCCTTAAATACTAATCAAAATGTAATCATTGTACTATCCACTATTGTGTAATAATTACTGAAATGCCCCAAAGTGTTTGGCACTACACAGCATGCTTTACAGCAGTGTGCTCAATGGTTCAATGTAGTTATCACAAAGAAGAGTTTCCGCTAATGATTTTGTAACTGCTTAGCAATAAAATGAGCATTTGAAGGAAATAAACTCAACCTAGCTTATAACAATTGCATTTGGTTTCTAGAAAACGGGATCTGGTCTGCCCAGGAGGCTGTCCTAAATTTTCTACTAGACTGATCTGTGTTGCTTGCAGTGGACACTGCAGGAGTAGAGAGATAGAGATCAGAACAGCCCCCCATGCAGATTTACTACATCCCTTTCCCCAGGACAGCTAATAATGGTGAACAGAAATAACCTGTTATGCTATTAATATAAATAATCACCACTACAGAATGAAGGAGTTAAAAATTAGAGCTATATAACTTTGGACATTTGGGTGTGCAGATCTACGCTATCATGGAGGTAACATGATGATTCACTATAATTAACAGTATGTTTGTGTGCTACTCACAAAATGTAATATAGAAAATATTTTTCTTTTAATTTAAATAAAAATTAAAATTAATTAATTTAAATAAAAAGGTGAAATATTTTGAAATTTGAAGCCAGTGATGTGATTTCATTTGTGATCGAAACTCATCCTGATTTAACCACAGGCAAGCTACATGCGCTGTCCTTTCATTTCTTGTAGCAAAATTTGTGCAAACTAATGTATGGATTTCGGTTCTTACAATGACAAGCACATAATGTAAAATATAAAACTTTTTTAGGCCACAAGAACTGATCATTTTTCCTTACGTGTTACAAATGCTGAGTGGTAGTAGCCACACGAAATCCAAGTGATTGCCTTCCCAATTTCCACCTGATGAGGGGTGGTGACATTTGCTTCATTAGCTAAGCCGAGTTGACCTTCTGTGTTATCTCCCCACATAAAGAGTTTTCCATCTGCTACAAAAACCCAGAAACACAATTGTATTAACACCCATGAAATCTAGTTTACATTGGCTTATATTAAAAATACAAAAAAGTAGGGTCAGTTTTACGAGAGATGTCTAATGTAATATATTTTGTGTGTTTTTAATGCATTTGTTTAAATACAGACAAGGAGAAATATAGGAGACTAATCACAAACTTTAACTGGCTACTGTAGTGCTTTAATAAAATATTATCAGCCTTTGCGATTTGGCCAATTGAATAGGGCTCTATATAAGCCCCAAGCATACTTTATTACAGACGTTTTTAGTTAGTGAACTTCTATCCAAAAGTAAGGTCTAAACTAACTAAAAACTTCTGTAAAAAAATATGCTCTGTGCTTATAAAGAGCCCTATTCAATTGGCCGAATCACAATTTAATAAGGCTGTATGTTTGCAATGTATTTGTAAGACAAAAATAATTAAAAATGATTGAATGTTTGAAGGCAGTAAGTTTTCCTTACTTTTTAAAGTTTGGACTGCTTTCCTCTAGGGCCTCTCAATTGTGTCCCAAAGCACAGCTCCACCTCTGTATGTGTGTGCTTCACTTGTAGTTGCATCTTTAGATGCACTTTAGAAAAATGCTGCAGCCAATAGCACTAAATCCACTGCCTTCAAACCAGTTGCTATAGGCTGCAACACAACTTAAATACCTGAGCTTGGGATGCAGTCACAAGCAGGACAGCAAATCCCTAGCGATCTGCAGCAACATTTTTAAAAAGTTAAAAATATTTAGTGTCTTATCTTCATTAAATAGATACATTTAAATTTCCTTGGTCTTACAAATACTGAGTAAACATTAAAATACATACATACATGGTCAAGGAATATGTTACACAACATTAAAACATTTTCTGCTACATGCATTTTTCGAAATTATTCTATCTCTAGTTCATATTCATACTAGTTAATTGCCTGTCAAAAATGACGGGAATAAAATTGTATGGCTGGGAATGCTGTACCTTCGGTACTCATCTCGAGCCCCGCGCTGATCGCCTTTGTCGCTCATTGCGAGCCTTTCCCTCTGTTTACTTCACAGGCTGCTCATTGCTGGCCTTGTGAACCCACAACTTTCGTGCTCCTCAATGATCCTCTACAGAGCTCATCGGATGTGTGCTGTGTGTGAGTTTTTTTATATTTTATTTTGTTATTATTATTTGGCTATTTATACGTGTTTTTAGAGTTACGCGCTTAAAACTATTTTGAAATTAGGAAACTGCTTGCCTTGCGAAAAACCTAAGTGGATGAAAACGAGGCCGAAAACAGTAAAAGCTACCCAGAAGCCAGTAAGATTAGCCGAACCACGCAAGCAATGTCACTCATCGCGAGACACAGAGGAGAAAGACACAGAGAAGTGAGAGGGTGAAAAGAGACACAGGGCTGAGAGACAGAGAAAAAGTGACAGATGGTAAAGGAGAGAGGAGGAAACATACACAGGTGTCAGAGTGGGGAGAGGCTTGCAATGAGTGCCCAAAAAACAGCATTCCCAGCCTTAAAATTGTTGACGGGCAAGTCGCTAGTCTTTCTATATATATATATATATATATATATATATATATATATATATATATATATATATATATATATATAGTAGTACAAATAATGAATAGTACATTAGTGATTCCATTTGAATGTTTAAAAATAAGTTGATGAAAACTTATTTCCTGCTCAAATTTCTCAGAAATACAGTATATGCACTGCAGTCTGGAAAAACTGGGCAGGGCATGCAAATGAGGCCACATAATGCACCATCACTCTGTCAATCCAAACCATTTTAAACATGGCTCCTTTTACGCATATTTGAGCAGGAAATAAGTTTTCATCAACTTATTTTTAAACATTCAAATGGAATCACTAATGTACTATTCCTTATTTGTACTACTGTACTTTTTACGGTGGAGGGCTTCTTTCACTCTTAGCCCACCATATGTGAAACAATTGCTGTATATATATATATATATATATATATATATATATATATATATATATATATATATATATACATACATATACACACACAGTGCATATAAAAAGTCTACACACCCCTGTTAAAATGTCAGGTCACTGCTGTAAAAAAATGAGACAAAGATAAATCATTTCAGAACTTTTTCCACCTTTAATGTGACCTATAAACTGTACAACTCAATAGAAAAATAAACTAAAATCTTTTAGGTAGAGGGAAGAATAAATACAAAAATAAAATAATATGGTTGCATAAGTATGCACACCCTTAAACTAATACTTTGTTGAAGCACCTTTTGATTTTATTACAGCACTCTTTTTGGGTATGAGTCTATCAGCATGGCACATTTTGACTTGACAAGATTTGCCCACTCTTCTTTACAAAAACACTCCAAATCTGTCAGATTGCGAGGGCATCTCCTGTGCACAGCCCTCTTCAGATCACCCCACATATTTTCAATCAGATTCAGGTCTGGGCTCTGGCTGGGCCATTCCAAAACATTAATCTTATTCTGGTGAAGCCATTCCTTTTTTGATTTGGATGTATGCTTTGGGTCGTTGTCATGCTGAAAGATGAAGTTCCTCTTCATGTTCAGCTTTCTAGCAGAAGCCTTAAGGTTTTGTGCCAATATTGACTTGTATTTGGAACTGTTCATAATTCTCTCTATCTTAACTAAGGCTTCAGTTCCAGCTGAAGAAAAACAGCCCCAAAGCATAATGCTGCCACCACCATGCTTCACTGTGGGTATGGTGTTCTTTTGGTGATGTGCAGTGTTGTTTTGCGCCAAACATATCTTTTGGAATTATGGCCAAAAAAGTTCAACCTTGGTTTCATCAGACCAGAACACCTTTTCCCACATGCTTTTGGTAGACTTCAGATGTGTATTTGCAAAATGTAGCCTGGCTTGGATGTTTTTCTTCGTAAGAAAAGGCTTTCGTCTTGCCACTCTACCCCATAGCCCAGACATATGAAGAATACGGGAGATTGTTGTCACATGTACCACACAGCCAGTACTTGCCAGATATTCCTGCAGCTATAAAATATGAACCGCGGACTTAGCCAAAAAAAGAACAAGACGCAGGACTTAGAAAAAAAAAACATTATGAACTTGCAAAATTACAACCTTAAACAGCCGAACCGAGCGCACCTGAAAACACTAAAAACACAAGAAATACACACACAAAAGACAAACAAAAGCTTAGCCACAGTGAGGGGGGGGCACCAAGGACCTCTGCAAGTGAAGTTACACCTCAATTTAAGTCCAAAATACCGAGTTTAGACACACGAAAATCCCCTAAGCGAGAGAAAAAATGGCAGCGAAAAAAACGAAAACGAGGCTATACGACCCCTAAAGCAGCAAAACACCAAGCACAGACGGATTTTCAAAAAAGCCGTACGATGTAATGATACACTTTTAGTAAGGTCGCTAAATCATCCACAGCCGTGTACCACATACACATTCGCCGCTAGTTTACAACACTAACTTACACAATGCCGAAGTACACAGCTACACTAGCGGCTTTCCCTCACGCACGCAGCCCATTTACACTACACACTGCACACATTGCTGACACTTACAACTCAGCTCCACAACACTGCAAACCTACATTGTATGCTGCAGGAACATCTAAACAGATTGTCAGCTCTTCAGCACAATGCTTCCTGCATATATTACTTACAAATAGGTACAGTATATTAATGTATTAATTTATTAATTATTTCATTGGCATACGAAAACAAAAAAAACGTATTGCAATAAACACAAAAGACATTCACGAACGCCAACGCTGCTCATACCACACAAACTACACCAGAGGACAGCCTTGTAATAAGCGCAAAAAGCACATCAGCGCCGACAGCAAAAGCACCTCTAATAACAAAAAAAACAACATCCAACAGTCTCGCAAGGAGCGCCGAAGGCGCTCAGCGCAAGCCTTGCAACGAGCGCTGAAGGTACTCAGGGTAAAAAACGGTTTACATTATGTCTCAAACAGCATTCCCTAGCTTACAATTTCATGACCGTCATTTTTTGACGGGCAATTCGCTAATATATATATATATATATATATATATATATATATATATATATCACATATATAGTTGTGAGCGTACGGGTCGTTGCTCACGCTTGCGGGCTCGCGAAGCGAGCCGCGGCCCTCGCGTAGCGAGCCGCGGCCCTCGCGTAGCGAGGTCACTGGGCAAGGGCCTCAGTTGCTGGCATGGAGCGCCGAAGGCGCTCCATGCCAGCAACTGAGGCCCCTCGCGAAGCAAGGGCCTCAGTTGCTGGCGAGGTCACTGGGCACGGGCCTCAGTTGCTGGCATGGAGCGCCGAAGGCGCTCCATGTCAGCAACTGAGGCCCCTCGCGAAGCGAGGGCCTCAGTTGCTGGCGAGGTCACTGGGCAAGGGCCTCAGTTGCTGGCATGGAGCGCCGAAGGCGCTCCATGCCAGCAACGGAGGCACTCGCGAAGCGAGGGACTCAGTTGCTGGCGAGGTCACTGGGCAAGGGCCTCAAACCCTCGCAAAATTCACGTCGCTACTCAAAAAACACGACACACAAATTACGACACTCGCTAAATTTTACGAGGAACGCAAACAACGTACGAAACACGTTACCACACATTACGACCTCGCAAACATCGGACGCCTCACGCCGACATACAAACATTTAAAACACAATACATACACACAGCACATACATAAAAAAATTATCTACACCAAGAGGGAGCACCCAGGACCTCAAAAATGCAACTTACACCTCGATTTTACTCGAAATAAAACAGTTTAGAGACTAAAAAAAAATCTAAGCGAGAGAAAAAATGGCCGCCGAACAAAACGAAAACGAGGCTACAGCACTCTAAACTCGCAAAACACCACAAAACACCTACGGATATTCCGATACAGACCTATACCACACATTACTCGCCATTTTACACCAATCCGGAAGTACACGACTACGCTAACGGTTTGGTCTCGCGCACGCACAGTGTTACACTGCACACGTTCATCACGCTTACACAGCAGCTCCACACCACTAATGCTGCAGCAACATCAACACAGATTGCCAGCTCTTCATCACAATGCTTCAAAATAGGTACACTATATTCATTTACTAATTTAGCTACCTTACAATTTCATTGCCGTCATTTTTTGACGGGCAATTCGCTAGTATATATATATTTGTGGGCACTTTTGCATGTCCCAGCTCAGCTTCCCAGAATGCAGTGTAATAACGTTTTTTTCTCGAAATTCTGATCTGGAAGCAGGTTTTTAAACTTGTTTTAGACATTCAAATGTGAACACAGATGTACTATTTATTTACTATATATATATATATATATATATATATATATATATATATATATATATATATATATATATATATATATATATATATATATATATATATATATATATATATATATATCACATAATAGTTGTCAAAATGTGAGTCGTCACGCTTTGGGAGCTCGCAAAACAAACTCAAAGAACTGCGTCCCTCGCAAAGGGAGGGAGGCAGTTCCGGAAGCATTTGCTGAGGTGGAGGCTCTACGGCGCCTCTCTCCCGGTACAAAACCCCCCCAAAAAAGTATGACTTTGAAGAAAAAAAAAACACGCTGCGGCACAGAATTTTTTTTATAAATATATATATATATATATATATATATATATATATATATATATATATATATATATAATACCGGCATTTTAAAAAGTTATTATTTAATAATGCTACAATAGCACCTAAACTTAGTACCAATGTTAATACTTAGTTAACTAGTCTTTTAATGGTCACTATAGAAGTTCATGAATGAATGAATGCGTTAACAATAAGAGAATGAAAAACATGATAAAGAATGACACATATATAACTGTAGTCAAACAGTCTGGGCTTGGGGTCATAAAAACTTTCATTTTTAACGGAATTGAAACATAATAAACATGTGTCTTATTACATACTTTACTGTTAATCATCATTAATAATGCATTACACCACAATGAAATACAATGACCACTCATACATTTTTAAGACTGTCATTAGTATGAAAGCAATAGCCAGATCATCTCTTAGAAAGCCTCTTAAAATATTTATACATAAACACTTTTTAATACATATTAATCACACTGTGTTAGCTGAATATACATTTTATTTATATTAAAAAGTTGCTTATGCCTGTTTTTTTTTTTTTGCTGCAGGCTTTTGTTTGCACATTACAACTGGGCCTTAGTGTTTGTTCTGTAAAACAACAAATGGTAATTTCTGGAAGGGTTCAAAACAGAAACATACTCTGTGTACAGTCACAGCTAGAAAATTGTATTCTGTCCAGCACATTGCTAGAACTCCTACCAGTTAGAGCTGCTGATGTGTTTGATCCAGCTGACAGCTGTTTGATTTTGTACTGAGTGTTAAAAAAGGGAATTTCATGAAAGCTCGTCCTTTCTGTTGTGTCACCAAGACCCAGCTGTCCTTCACTGTTCCCACCAGATGAATAAATCTTTCCTTGCCCTGCACGAGAAAAATACAACTGCAGTTATATTTCAATCAGGTTCTTAGGCATCAGTGATGGATTGGGATTGTTGCTGCGATTCTGTTGTAAACAACATTTACAGAGAATATAAAACATCATCATCATTTACAAGAACATATTGTACTTTGGAATTAAAATTAGATGGCAACAGGATGGAAAATTACTGATCCTTATTTTCTAGCATAGAGAATGCAGATCTAAGGAGAATATGAGGAGCAGTTCTGCCAGTGTTCCTAATTGTGGTAATGACCAATGAGCACACTCTCCTAAATACATCTATATAGATGTATGACATGCATATAAATATGCTTCTGATTAAATATGTGAAAATTCCTTAGAGAATTATATATACATTTAAACTGTTATATGAACTTTACTGAACAGAGAGCCAGCGGCATTATTTGGCCATATTACCTACCACCAAACTCCAGTGGTTTGCTCCAGAAGTACAGCAGTAGTGGAGCGTGTATTGAAGTCCTGTTATAACCACTGTGATAATGCACTTATATTTTCATTAAAACTCCACATAAATGTCACCATATCTCTGTCTTACATATCATGATTTAGACCAAAGATTATGGGGCTTTCAAAGAGAATGATGTATGTGCAAAATGGGATAGAGCTTTAACATATTAACATCCAGATTTTATCACCCAATTCATCACTGTTCCCAATCAATGAATGTCTCAGTACATTATCACAGGCTCCTTAGGCCACCAGCTTAGTGATCCCTTAAAAATATGGAATTAAACTGTAAAACAATACAAAAAAAAAAGAATAAATAAGTATGAGTCTGCTATACTTTTACATAGCATTGGAATTGGAAAACAACAGGCATAAAAACCTGTATGTGCTCCGTCAAGACCCAAATAAGTTTTGACGTTTCAGATGACCCTATAGAAGAAAACTTTGGGAAATACTGCATTATATAATATAACAAAATATTTTACCTGTGTAAACTAAAGTGTGATTTCTTCCACATGCAGCAAGTTTGACCTTTTCTGATTTTAAAGCTGTAAAGAGAAAAAAGGCGCGATTTAAAAAAAACAAAAAACTGGTACATAGATCTTTTGCTCATTAACAAAAACCAGTGAATTTCCAATTGTACCACTTACTTTACTGAGCTTTAGGGCAAATTGTCTCCACATAAATAGCTATTTTATGTTTCTAACTGTCCACATAGTAGCCTGTTATCAAGCATAAATACATGTCAGTCATTATAAAGTTCAATTAACATAAATTTTAATGCTGAATAATGTCAGAAACATTCCTATAAACAAGAAGCACATTTGTGTTGTTTATAGCTGATCATCTTAGAAACGTTAAACAAGCCATAAACACAATGTCAAGGCAAATAAAGCACTGGCAGTAGATGCCATTGCTAAAAGTATTATGTGATATAAAGTGTCACGGGAGCAATGATTTAGGAAGAATATAACAATGCCACATTCATTTGAACAAAATGTATTATTTTCTACTGAATTCATTTTTCTGATCTAAAAGTAGAAGAAAAAAATTATTACGTATCAAACTGTTAAACAGCTTAATGAATAGCATAGTTTTTAGGTTCAGAAATTTTAAAACAAAACCAACTCTGAATTACTAATCCGTACGATTATGGTAAGCTGGGCCCTTCAGCTGGTACATCTTCATCCTTAACAAGTGTTTCTCCAGTTGACACACACAAAAAAAATATTAGAGTTAGGATATTTTCATAAATCAAATTAGAAGATGCGGTTCTTAACTAATAGATTGCTTAGCAACATTTTAGCCCCATTATGTGATTTGGAAACAAACCTTTGACACAAGTTGGCTTGTTGATGGCATTTCCAGATGCCAACCCCAGTTGTCCCCAGTTGTTACTGCCAAAGACGTACAGTTTTCCATTTCCTAAGTAAAAGTAAAAGTTAGTTTCAGTAACAACAGGAACATATACACGATAAGAACTATATTATTATTATTATTATTATTATCTTTATTTATATCGCGCCAACATATTTCGTAGCGCTGTACAGGGGGTTAGTGCATGGCAAAAAACAAACTTAACACCTTAAAGAATGGAGGGCCCTGTTTTTGAGAAAAGTTATGACTTTAGATGTCCTGGTCTCATATGTTTATATATATTGATAATTCTATCAAAGAAAAAAGTTAGCTTGATACATTAAGAGAGTAACAAAGATATTACATTGACATTTCAAATTTAAAAAGAGTGCTTGAACATAATTTCAATATTATACAGTTCTAAACATTGGCTGTAGTAGTAATAAAGTGAAATATGATCCATGTCTATGTAATACATTCCCATTGTGTGCAGCAGTTTCATTTCAGGCTGAAGGATGTTGAGTTTAATAGATATGGCATAAAGACAAAAGATGCTGGTACAATTTTATAGTAGTGGAACATTTCAAGAAAATACATGAATAAGCAAAAGGATAAACTCTGGCTAAGGTAGATCAAGGCTACTTCTATTTTGTCCGCTTTAATAAACAAATGTGACAAATAATACATGGTCTCAAAATAAGTACATTGCTCTACTCACCTGTCACTAACACTGTATGTTCATCACCACATGATATTTGCACTGGCTTGTCGTTTTTTAGCCAAAATTTGCTGGGAACATTATCTGCAAACTTACTTTTTCCGAAAGTAAATAAAGCTCCAGAGTCTAAAATAAAAGTAAATTGAAAAAAATAAAAAATAAATCAAAACTCAGAATCTCTTGACAGAAAGGATAGCACCAAGTTCTACAAAAAAAATGTTGCAGGAGAAACTACATAATTTCCAAGCTTCAAGATCAAATGCCGACAGCACAGATACTAATGAAGGTGAATGTCAGACCTATTACGGACCATTCCCCATCCTACAGTGCCCCTCCATAACCTAAAGTAATATGTGTGCCCTGCCTTTTCTACTCTTTATCCGGACATTTCTACATCTAAAGGAAGCTGTGGGGAAGTGCCTTAAGGCAGTCTGTCAGCTTATTCAGTGTAAGCTATTTACAATATACACTCAATCACATATTATATTTGTCCTGCTACGAGTCGTCGTCACGCTGTTTGCGTGGTCCGTACGAATAGCGGGCTTAGCGATGGGCGCCGTAGGCGCTCATCGCCCGGCGAGCCTCGCGAAACGAGGCGAGCCGTTAACCCGTAGAACTTTAGCGGGCTTAGCGATGAGCGCCGCAGGCGCTCATCGCCCAGCGAGCCTCGCGAAGCGAGGCGAGCCTGTGAGCGTAAGGGCCGTTGCTCACGCTTGCGGGCTCGCGTAGCGAGGGCCTGCGGGCAGGGGCCTCAGTTGCTGGGATGGATCAGCCACCTCCTCCCCACAATGCCCCGGTTCGGGTTCCGGAGGGGGAGCCAGACGCCGCCACTGCCACTAGCAGAACCCGCCAGACGCCGCCACTGCCAGTAGCCGCACCATCCCGGGGCCCGGCAATCCAGTTGTTGGGATGGAGCAGCCACCTTCTCCCCACAATGCCGCCACTGCCACTAGCCAGCAACTGAGGCCTTTGCCCGCAGCCCTCGCGTAGTGCCTCGGTTGCTGGGATGGAGCGACGAAGGCCTCAGTTGCTGGCATGGAGTGCCTTCGGCGCCATGATCCCCAGAGATGGTCGGTGATGTGTGTAGCCCTGCATTGTATCTCCCTCTGTCCCACCCCCTGGCCGGCTCCTCAGCCCCCTCATCCAGGTCACGCACACACAGAGGCTGAAGGTCGCTGCCTCCGGTAGTACTGCATGTAGAGCTCCTACACACATCACCAATCATCTCTGGGGATCATGGCGCCGAAGGCACTCCATGCCAGCTTCGCAAGGGCCTCAGCTGCTGGCATGGAGCGCCCTGCTGTAGTATGTAGCCCTGCATTGTATCTCCCTCTGTCCCACCCCCTGGCCTGCTCCTCGGCCCCCTCCTCTAGGTCACGCACACACAGAGGCTGAAGGTCGCTGCCTCCGGTAGTACTGCATGTAGAGCTCCTACACACATCCCTGATCATCTCTGGGGATCATGGCGGCGAAGGCACTCCATGCCAGCTTCGCAAGGGCCTCAGCTGCTGGCATGGAGCGCCCTGCTGTAGTATGTAGCCCTGCATTGTATCTCCCTCTGTCCCACCCCCTGGCCGGCTCCTCAGCCCCCTCCTCCAGGTCACGCACACACAGAGGCTGAAGGTAAGGATGATAGGGGCTGGGAAGGCCATAGCTGTGCTGACCAGCGGGGGGGATGCACAAGGTGAGGGGGCCTGTGAGGAGCTGTGTGTGTAATGGGGGCACAGACTGCCAGGACATGGACTTGCTGTTATATAGAGTAAAAGGCACCTGAATTGGTGGATTGACTCACGTGCAGAATTATAATAATCATTATATGTACGACATGCTTATAAACACTGATCATTAAATAATTTTGTGTGAGCTGCAGTTGTTTTGTAGTGGGGGCTGCCATGTTTGTTTCTGCTTAACTGCTGTAGGGAGAGCTGGCCTTAAAGGGGCTCTGTCACCCCAACAGAAAGCTGACTTAACTTTAAAGAGCATCAACAACTGGATATACATTGCGCGAGAAGTTTTTCTTTACAGTAAATAATTGCTGAAATATTTAGAATAGATTTTGGGGCTTTTGTATGTTATGTGGCTCAGAGTGCTTGATAAGGGTGTGAGAGGGGCTTAACTGTTAGATAACATTGTGGGTCTTTGTTTTGCCAGATCTATCCTGTTATGTGCATGGACGGGAAGCCTCCTGTTGCCGGGTGCACCTGTGTCCTGTGTCCCAATGTACTCCCTAAGCTCCCAACCCCAACCCCCTACACCCCTTGCCGGCCCTAACCCTAACTTCAACCCCCTACAACACTTACTGGGCCTAACCCTACACCCCTTGCCGGCCCTAACCCTTATAGCCTAACGCCATTTTACACCAATGCAGAAGTACACAACTACGGTCTTATCTCGCACACGCACAAAATTACATTGCACACATTCAGCACGCATACACAGCAGCTCCACACCACTAATGCTGCAGCAACATCAACACAGAATGCAGCTCTTCAACACAATGCTTTAAAATAGGTAAAGTATATATATTTATTAATTGTATTATATATTTCAGTAGTAGACACAAAACACCATTAGCTACCTTACAATTTCATTGCCGTCATTTTTTGACGGGCAATTCGCTAGTAGTAATATAATAAGGCTTCATATGATTAAAGGACATAATCAAAAATAAGCAAAGAGATATGAACTCAGAGTATCCCTATAATGTTGAATTAGATTCATAGGAGTATACAAAGATCATTATGCATTTTAACACTTGCATAACACAGTAAAGATTGATTTATTGAATGGCAATTTGATTAACAAGTAGTTGAGACTTCACAAAAACAATTCAATACTTGCATACTGTGGGCCTCATTCTATTATCGGCCGTAAATCGGCCGTAAGGCTGCGATTCCTTGCGGGGGTTCAGTTAACTCGCGATTCTATTATACGGCCCCGCAAGGATCTCCTTTTACGGCCGGCAGCATATCTTGGAACCGGCCGTAAGCGGTGAAATATAAAAACGCAAAAATAAATTCAAGCCTGCACTGTACAGCTCTGTAAATGCTAGGGATCATATTGGGGGACATGAGGATTAAAAGAAACCCACTCTCAAGCTTGCACATCAGCCCAAACCCGAGTTCAAATTAACTGTTTATTTTCCGGCTGCGGCGTGGGTGTGTCTGAGGTGCTCCAAGCACTCTGGACTTTTTACATGGATATTTTACGGATATTAAAAATAAAATATTTTACGGATTTGAGTACAGGATAATTATGTGCTATTTTTTCTAACACCTAAAATCCCTTTATAGTCTTCTAAAAGTGCAGGATGGCTTTATTTGAGCTATTTTATGTGCTTAATTGGTGCTAGCGGGACCTCTTTCCTGCAAGTAAGCTGCGGCTCATTTTTAGCCTTGCAGAGAGGTTTCCCGGAGCAATTGAATTGCAAATCTCTTGCGGCCGTTTTAGATCAAAGGCTTTCCTCCGGCGCGAGCGGCCGCAAGAGATAGCAAGGCACCGGCCGCAAGCCTGCCGGAGCCTCCGGCCGTAAGGGAATAGAATAGCAGAATAGCTTGCGGCCGGTCCTTGCGGCCCCGCAACGGCTGCGGCCGCTAATAGAATGAGGCCCTGTGAAAATAAAAAGCTTGGATCTTACTGGAGATATTAAGATAATCACAGACTAGCAGTAGGAAGGCTTCACTCAACATGGGAAAATGTAAATGTACAATAGGATTACAAAGAATGTGGCTATAACAGACATTTCCTGATATCTTTATGGAGCTTCATCCTTATATATGAGCATTCTTTTTGGCTAGCTGGCTGTAGGTTTATTATATATCTTTATAGAGGATTTATTCTCCTAAAGAATATTTAGGAGACCCCCAGTCATTTCTCAATAAATTTGTTAACATTTTGTAAATAGCAGGGATATGTGGATAACGGTAAGTGCAGGGAATTTAAAGGAATAAAGAGAGTTTATGCAGGGGGGTATATGTTATTCTGTTTAATGGGATAAATACCTGCAAAATAGAAATTGGACACGTGCTATGTATAATAAATTAGTGAGGAAGTCAGTGAGTGTCAGAAAAAAATAATGATGATGTACTGAGTGTGAATATATCAGTTCATGTCCCCTTCTGATGCTGATGTCTTTAAATAACCACTGTAGTTTGAAAAAACAACAACTTTGTTGTCAAGTATGACTCAAACTAACATTAGCAACAGTGAAAGCCATAGACATAAACATTTCTTAATTTTTGAGAACACTATTTAAGAGCAAAAGAATACATTTTGTGTTTGTTATATCACACCCTGAGAGTTGGATCATGGAGATGTGGTCTTTTAGCAATTAGTGGAGGAAGGATGGGAAATGAGACTACAGAAAGAAGTTTGCTGCATCCCATTCCCCTTACAGGCCCAGTCACAGACAGGTTGCATCAAAAGATGCAACCACAAACCACCAGAAATGTAAACAACCCTCCCACACAAACAACTTCTACCTATGGATTCATCCAGGGTCCAGCAAAGGCATTACACTTTTTGTCTAATTAAAAACTAGCTTTACAACACTTTGCCTGCTTAATTATGCTCTTAATCAACCAAAGTTTTCAAACATATCTACTTTTTGTTTGTACAGTGGTCCTTTTTTAATGTGTTTGTTAGATTTCGCCTTTTGTAGTATATTCAGGGTAGAGTCCCTGTCATGAGACTGGGATCACCAGGAAGAAGGAATGGTCTGCCCAATAAGAGACAGAGGTATGCAAACGATGTTCTAGTCTGGTGTCAGTGAGTGTCTGATATGAAGATAATATACAGACTGTGAGCATGTCAAGGTGTACCTTACATCATGGTGATGTAATGATATCAGTGACTGTCATTCATGAAGATGAAGTATTGAACACAAGTATATCAGTAAGATTTCCACATGTGTGATGCACTAAGAGTGTGTGGCTAAAGTACCCCACAAACATTGAATGTTAACCTTTTAGGAACTGTCACTTATGAGATGCCGGATGTGCATATAACCGCGACATTTTCTGAATGATGATGATTCTGAATATAGATCTGAAAGTAGGAAGAATGCATTGAAGGCTCACGTCTACAAGATGCTATTTTGAAGAATTATACTGGTAATGGACAAAATACTTTTAGAAAAAAGGACAAACATTTATTTATCACCTATTATTTATAATTATGCTGCAGTGAGAGCCACCATTTTGTTCCTTCTGATCTTCTTCTACAACTGGGAGGAAGCTTTCCATGCACAAAAGCCTTTAGCTGCTACAGTGGATACATGACAATTCTAAAGACTAATCTCATCCAAATCTCTCAGTAGTAGTCTGCAAAAACATAATATATGTTCAAAAGCCAGATTATGGATATGAGGCTACAGAAGTCTTTTAAGGACAGCATGTCAAGCATTAGGATGGGTGTATTGGGTGTTTATATATTTGTCTTCTAGGGGTACAATACACTGAGAGTACATTTTGTAATATTATATGTATAGGTGCCACTGGACAGTGACAGCCAGGTATGCGACTACACCGTGACAGAAAAAGGTATGCCACTACACAGTGACAGAAAAAGGTATGCCACTACACAGTGACAGAAAAAGGTATGCGACTACACCGTGACAGAAAAAGGTATGCGACTACACAGTGACAGAAAAAGGTATGCGACTACACAGTGACAGAAAAAGGTATGCGACTACACAGTGACAGAAAAAGGTATGCGACTACACAGTGACAGAAAAAGGTATGCGACTACACAGTGACAGAAAAAGGTATGCGACTACACAGTGACAGAAAAAGGTATGCGACTACACAGTGACAGAAAAAGGTATGCGACTACACAGTGACAGAAAAAGGTATGCGACTACACAGTGACAGCCAGGTATGCGACTACACAGTGACAGCCAGGTATGCGACTACACAGTGACAGCCAGGTATGCGACTACACAGTGACAGCCAGGTATGCGACTACACAGTGACAGCCAGGTATGCGACTACACAGTGACAGCCAGGTATGCGACTACACAGTGACAGAAAAAGGTATGCGACTACACAGTGACAGAAAAAGGTATGCGACTACACAGTGACAGAAAAAGGTATGCCACTACACAGTGACAGAAAAAGGTATGCGACTACACAGAGACAGAAAAAGGTATGCGACTTCACAGAGACAGTAAAGGTATGCGACTACACAGTGACAGAAAAAGGTATGCGACTACACAGAGACAGAAAAAGGTATGCCACTACACAGTGACAGAAAAAGGTATGCCACTACACAGACAGAAAAAGGTATGCCACTACACAGTGACAGAAAAAGGTATGCCACTACACAGTGACAGAAAAAGGTATGCCACTACACAGTGACAGAAAAAGGTATGCCACTACACAGTGACAGAAAAAGGTATGCCACTACACAGTGACAGCCAGGTATGCGACTACACAGTGACAGAAAAAGGTATGCCACTACACAGAGACAGAAAAAGGTATGCCACTACACAGAGACAGAAAAAGGTATGCCACTACACAGAGACAGAAAAAGGTATGCGACTACACAGAGACAGAAAAAGGTATGCCACTACACAGTGACAGAAAAAGGTATGCCACTACACAGAGACAGAAAAAGGTATGCGACTACACAGTGACAGAAAAAGGTATGCCACTACACAGTGACAGAAAAAGGTATGCCACTACACAGTGACAGAAAAAGGTATGCCACTACACAGTGACAGAAAAAGGTATGCCACTACACAGTGACAGAAAAAGGTATGCCACTACACAGTGACAGAAAAAGGTATGCCACTACACAGTGACAGCCAGGTATGCGACTACACAGTGACAGAAAAAGGTATGCCACTACACAGAGACAGAAAAAGGTATGCCACTACACAGAGACAGAAAAAGGTATGCCACTACACAGAGACAGAAAAAGGTATGCCACTACACAGAGACAGAAAAAGGTATGCCACTACACAGTGACAGAAAAAGGTATGCGACTACACAGAGACAGAAAAAGGTATGCGACTACACAGTGACAGAAAAAGGTATGCCACTACACAGTGACAGAAAAAGGTATGCCACTACACAGTGACAGAAAAAGGTATGCCACTACACAGTGACAGAAAAAGGTATGCCACTACACAGAGACAGAAAAAGGTATGCGACTACACAGAGACAGAAAAAGGTATGCGACTACACAGAGACAGAAAAAGGTATGCCACTACACAGAGACAGAAAAAGGTATGCCACTACACAGAGACAGAAAAAGGTATGCCACTACACAGTGACAGAAAAAGGTATGCCACTACACAGAGACAGAAAAAGGTATGCCACTACACAGAGACAGAAAAAGGTATGCCACTACACAGAGACAGAAAAAGGTATGCCACTACACAGTGACAGAAAAAGGTATGCGACTACACAGTGACAGAAAAAGGTATGCGACTACACAGTGACAGCCAGGTATGCGACTACACAGTGACAGCCAGGTATGCGACTACACAGTGACAGCCAGGTATGCGACTACACAGTGACAGCCAGGTATGCGACTACACAGTGACAGCCAGGTATGCGACTACACAGTGACAGCCAGGTATGCGACTACACAGTGACAGCCAGGTATGCGACTACACAGTGACAGCCAGGTATGCGACTACACAGTGACAGCCAGGTATGCGACTACACAGTGACAGCCAGGTATGCGACTACACAGTGACAGCCAGGTATGCGACTACACAGTGACAGCCAGGTATGAGACTACACAGTGACAGCCAGGTATGCGACTACACAGTGACAGCCAGGTATGCGACTACACAGTGACAGCCAGGTATGCGACTACACAGTGACAGCCAGGTATGCGACTACACAGTGACAGCCAGGTATGCGACTACACAGTGACAGCCAGGTATGCGACTACACAGTGACAGAAAAAGGTATGCGACTACACAGTGACAGAAAAAGGTATGCGACTACACAGTGACAGAAAAAGGTATGCGACTACACAGTGACAGAAAAAGGTATGCGACTACACAGTGACAGAAAAAGGTATGCGACTACACAGTGACAGAAAAAGGTATGCCACTACACAGAGACAGAAAAAGGTATGCCACTACACAGAGACAGAAAAAGGTATGCGACTACACAGTGACAGAAAAAGGTATGCCACTACACAGTGACAGAAAAAGGTATGCCACTACACAGTGACAGAAAAAGGTATGCCACTACACAGTGACAGAAAAAGGTATGCCACTACACAGTGACAGAAAAAGGTATGCGACTACACAGAGACAGAAAAAGGTATGCGACTTCACAGAGACAGTAAAGGTATGCGACTACACAGTGACAGAAAAAGGTATGCGACTACACAGAGACAGAAAAAGGTATGCCACTACACAGTGACAGAAAAAGGTATGCCACTACACAGAGACAGAAAAAGGTATGCCACTACACAGTGACAGAAAAAGGTATGCCACTACACAGTGACAGAAAAAGGTATGCCACTACACAGTGACAGAAAAAGGTATGCCACTACACAGTGACAGAAAAAGGTATGCCACTACACAGTGACAGAAAAAGGTATGCCACTACACAGTGACAGAAAAAGGTATGCCACTACACAGTGACAGCCAGGTATGCGACTACACAGTGACAGAAAAAGGTATGCCACTACACAGAGACAGAAAAAGGTATGCCACTACACAGAGACAGAAAAAGGTATGCGACTACACAGAGACAGAAAAAGGTATGCGACTACACAGAGACAGAAAAAGGTATGCCACTACACAGTGACAGAAAAAGGTATGCCACTACACAGAGACAGAAAAAGGTATGCGACTACACAGTGACAGAAAAAGGTATGCCACTACACAGTGACAGAAAAAGGTATGCCACTACACAGTGACAGAAAAAGGTATGCCACTACACAGTGACAGAAAAAGGTATGCCACTACACAGAGACAGAAAAAGGTATGCGACTACACAGAGACAAAAAAAGGTATGCGACTACACAGTGACAGAAAAAGGTATGCGACTACACAGTGACAGAAAAAGGTATGCGACTACACAGTGACAGAAAAAGGTATGCGACTACACAGTGACAGAAAAAGGTATGCGACTACACAGTGACAGCCAGGTATGCGACTACACAGTGACAGCCAGGTATGCGACTACACAGTGACAGCCAGGTATGCGACTACACAGTGACAGCCAGGTATGCGACTACACAGTGACAGCCAGGTATGCGACTACACAGTGACAGCCAGGTATGCGACTACACAGTGACAGCCAGGTATGCGACTACACAGTGACAGCCAGGTATGCGACTACACAGTGACAGAAAAAGGTATGCGACTACACAGTGACAGAAAAAGGTATGCGACTACACAGTGACAGAAAAAGGTATGCGACTACACAGTGACAGAAAAAGGTATGCGACTACACAGTGACAGAAAAAGGTATGCGACTACACAGTGACAGAAAAAGGTATGCGACTACACAGAGACAGAAAAAGGTATGCGACTACACAGTGACAGAAAAAGGTATGCCACTACACAGTGACAGAAAAAGGTATGCCACTACACAGTGACAGAAAAAGGTATGCCACTACACAGTGACAGAAAAAGGTATGCCACTACACAGTGACAGAAAAAGGTATGCGACTACACAGAGACAGAAAAAGGTATGCGACTTCACAGAGACAGTAAAGGTATGCGACTACACAGTGACAGAAAAAGGTATGCGACTACACAGAGACAGAAAAAGGTATGCCACTACACAGTGACAGAAAAAGGTATGCCACTACACAGACAGAAAAAGGTATGCCACTACACAGTGACAGAAAAAGGTATGCCACTACACAGTGACAGAAAAAGGTATGCCACTACACAGTGACAGAAAAAGGTATGCCACTACACAGTGACAGAAAAAGGTATGCCACTACACAGTGACAGAAAAAGGTATGCCACTACACAGTGACAGAAAAAGGTATGCCACTACACAGTGACAGCCAGGTATGCGACTACACAGTGACAGAAAAAGGTATGCCACTACACAGAGACAGAAAAAGGTATGCCACTACACAGAGACAGAAAAAGGTATGCCACTACACAGAGACAGAAAAAGGTATGCGACTACACAGAGACAGAAAAAGGTATGCCACTACACAGTGACAGAAAAAGGTATGCCACTACACAGAGACAGAAAAAGGTATGCGACTACACAGTGACAGAAAAAGGTATGCCACTACACAGTGACAGAAAAAGGTATGCCACTACACAGTGACAGAAAAAGGTATGCCACTACACAGTGACAGAAAAAGGTATGCCACTACACAGTGACAGAAAAAGGTATGCCACTACACAGTGACAGAAAAAGGTATGCCACTACACAGTGACAGCCAGGTATGCGACTACACAGTGACAGAAAAAGGTATGCCACTACACAGAGACAGAAAAAGGTATGCCACTACACAGAGACAGAAAAAGGTATGCCACTACACAGAGACAGAAAAAGGTATGCGACTACACAGAGACAGAAAAAGGTATGCCACTACACAGTGACAGAAAAAGGTATGCCACTACACAGAGACAGAAAAAGGTATGCGACTACACAGTGACAGAAAAAGGTATGCCACTACACAGTGACAGAAAAAGGTATGCCACTACACAGTGACAGAAAAAGGTATGCCACTACACAGTGACAGAAAAAGGTATGCCACTACACAGAGACAGAAAAAGGTATGCGACTACACAGAGACAGAAAAAGGTATGCGACTACACAGAGACAGAAAAAGGTATGCCACTACACAGAGACAGAAAAAGGTATGCCACTACACAGAGACAGAAAAAGGTATGCCACTACACAGTGACAGAAAAAGGTATGCCACTACACAGAGACAGAAAAAGGTATGCCACTACACAGAGACAGAAAAAGGTATGCCACTACACAGAGACAGAAAAAGGTATGCCACTACACAGTGACAGAAAAAGGTATGCGACTACACAGTGACAGAAAAAGGTATGCGACTACACAGTGACAGCCAGGTATGCGACTACACAGTGACAGCCAGGTATGCGACTACACAGTGACAGCCAGGTATGCGACTACACAGTGACAGCCAGGTATGCGACTACACAGTGACAGCCAGGTATGCGACTACACAGTGACAGCCAGGTATGCGACTACACAGTGACAGCCAGGTATGCGACTACACAGTGACAGCCAGGTATGCGACTACACAGTGACAGCCAGGTATGAGACTACACAGTGACAGCCAGGTATGCGACTACACAGTGACAGCCAGGTATGCGACTACACAGTGACAGCCAGGTATGCGACTACACAGTGACAGCCAGGTATGCGACTACACAGTGACAGCCAGGTATGCGACTACACAGTGACAGCCAGGTATGCGACTACACAGTGACAGCCAGGTATGCGACTACACAGTGACAGCCAGGTATGCGACTACACAGTGACAGCCAGGTATGCGACTACACAGTGACAGCTTGGTATGCAACTAGACAGTGACAGAAAGGTATGCAACTAGAAAGTGACAGAAAGGTATGATACTGTGCAATGTCATGCCATATCTCTCTGCCAAGTGCTATTTCATCTCTTTTGTCCAGTGCTTTGTCTGGCTGCTTATGTCAGGTCGGTATTCCCAATACCATGTCGGTCTGTACCCAGTGTCATGCCCAGCTGTCTCAGCTCCATGTCTGCCTGTGCTCTGTATCATGTCTGTCTGTGCTCTCTGTCTGTGCTCTGTATCATGTCTGTCTGTGCTCTGTATCATGTCTGTCTGTGCTCTGTATCATGTCTGCCTGTGCTCTATATCATGTCTGTTTGTGCTCTGTGTCATGCCTGTCTGTGCTCTGTATCATGTCTGCCTGTGCTCTATATCATGTATGTTTGTGCTCTGTGTCATGTCTGCCTGTGCTCTGTATCCTGTCTGTCACTGGTATCTTTCTCGCTCACCCGGCACCGGCTCCTCGCCCTCCTCTGCCGCCATTGCTCAGCTCCGTTGCTCCGGGATACAGGCTGACTGGGCCGGTCTCCAGCTGTCAGTCTGCTTACAGAACCGGGCGAGACAGTCGCGGGAAACCAAATCTGACAAGAAACTGACCGGAAGTAAACAAACTGCTGGGCTATAGCAACGGGGGCGGGAGCGTTAACCAAGGAGAGAGGGGAGCGCTGAGAGAGCGACATCCAGTGGTCGGAGGGCTACACTGCACTTACATGTATTCGTACTATAATAATATTAAACAGCTGAATAAATGGATCAGATCAGTGATAGATCATGCAACAAAGTAATACTACAGTGAAAGCTAGTGTATGGGCAGCAAATTAAGTGTACAGCAGAAGGACAGAGAACAGGAAGACTGGAAACATGAAGTTCAATGGCAGAGAGCAATGTGCCAGAGCAGGGAGAAAGAACAGCATAAACCAGTATAGAGAACAAGACAGTAGGGATCTGGATCCTTTCCCGCTTCACCTTTCAAAATCTGACAGCTGCAAACCCGCCGCCAACCGACAGATGGCGCTGTTGATTTTCAGATACTTCTATACATAGCTTATAAGGTGCGCCATGAGTAGCGCGCCCAGGGGCCCTGGAGGGGGGGGGGGGAGCGCACGCGCTGAACATAGCGATGGCCTCGCTGTCGACTCAGCGCCACGTCAGAGGGGGGAATAGTTATTTGGCTTACATCAAACATGACGGCGCCCAAAAATTGACAGCGCCCTCTGCTCCTGTAACTGCAGCTGTCAGTGCTGCAGAAGAAATGCAAAGGCAAAGAGGGATAGATCCGAGATCTGTTATCTGCCCACCAGCAGACTTTGTTGGATTTGTTGTTAGGAGTTAGGGTTTAGGGTTACGGATTTAGGGTTAGGGTAGTTGAACGCTACCTCAATGAAGCTGTGAGCTATACCATGTAGGATCACTCAAGATGGGCAGGTCATAGCAGAGAGGTCAGAAAAAATCCTGTCTATTGGAGAAGGAACTGGCAACTTACTCCACTATCATTGCCAAGATAACCTTATGGATTAGCACAACCATAGACATAATAATATGGCTCCGGAAGATGAGCCCCTCAGGTCAGAAGGTGCCTACTACATTAATGAGAAGGAGAAGAGGGCGAGTACAAGTAGCACCAGACGTAATGAAGTGCTTGGGCCAAAGCCGAAAGGACACCCAGGTGCAGATGTGTCTGAAGGGGAAAGGAAAGTCAGATGCTGCAAAGATCAATTCAGAATAGGAACCTGGAATGTTAGAACTATGAACCAAGGCAAACTAGATGTGGTCAAGAATGAGATGACAAGGTTAAACATTGATATCCTGGGAATGGGTGAACTCAAAAAGGCAGGAATGGGACATTTCACACCAGACAACCACCAGATCTTCTAGTGTAGTTAAGAATCCAGCAGAAGAAATGGAGTAGCCCTCTTAATGGATCAAAGGGTGGCCAAAGCAGTGCTCGGTTACCACCAAATTAATGACTGAATGATTTCAATTAAAATTCAAGGCAAGCCATTTAACATCACAGTGATCCAAGTCTACTCTCCAACCATGGATGCTGAAGAGGCTGAAGTTGTCCAGTTCTATAAAGATATTCAACATAGGGTCAGGGAGATTCAGACACGACTGAAAGAATAAACAACAAGTGGCATATAACACATAGTAAAATAGTGGCATGCACAACAGTATTTTACTATGTGTTAGCTGCCACAACTCTAACCCTAATCCTTAACGCTGAATCCTAAACGTAACCGTAAGAATAAATTCAACAAAGTCTGCGGTGTGCCGCGGCACACCACCTGCTGGCTGCTGCTGCCACTTTGTTGGAGGACAGATAACAGGATAGGTCCGAAAGTAGCTATAAGCTGGATTATCACATATATAGTTATGAGCATACAAGTTGTTGCTAACGCTTGCGGGCTCGCGTAGCGAGCCGCGGCCCTCCGGCGCTCCTTGGCAGAAACTGCGACCCTCGCAAAATTTACGTCGTAACGCAAACAGAATACGAGACACGTTACGACCCATTACGACCTCGCAAAAAACGTCCGCAACACGCGCACATCAAAACATCAAAAATCCAACAAATACACACAACAAATACATAAAAAGCTTACCTACAGCAAGAGGGAGCATCCAGGACCTCGAAAACTAAAGTTACACCTCAATTTAACTGAAATTAAAGCAGTTTAGACACAAAAAAATTCTCTAAGCGAGAGAAAAAATGGCTGTCGAAAAAAAAGAAAACGAAGCTACAGCAGTCTAAAGACGCAAAACATCACCAAACACCTATGTATTTGCCGAAAAACACCTACAAGGTTAGAAAACAAGGACACAACCCGCGCAACCCCAAAAACATTACAAACACAATAAATACAAACAACAACCACATAAAAAGGTTACTCACAGCAAGAGAGGGGGCACCCAGGACCTCTGCAAGTGAAGTTACACCTCCATTTAACCACAAATTTCAGAGTTTAAAGACCCGAAAATCACCTAAGCGAGAGAAAAAATGGCTGCCGAACAAAACGAAAACAAGGCTAAAGGTCCCTAAACACGCAAAACACTACCATAAACACGCAAAACACCACCAAACACCTATGGATATTTCGAAAAAGCCCACCAAACAGCTATGAATATTCAGAAAAACTCGCACGACATAGAAAACTAATATTACGAAAAACTTGCACGACATAAAAAACAAACGACGCTACATCAGCCACATTATATACACCAAACACCCTTAGCTCACTTACAATTTCATTGCCGTCATTTTTTGACAGGCAATTCACTAGTTAGAGAACTGGGAGAGAGTAGCAAGCTGTACTGAGGAAGGAAAATACAATCATTTGGTCTATGTGAGTCACTCTATGAAATGCAATGGTTGTTTTGTATTTGCCTTGCTGTAAGGGGGCTGAAATCAGTCTGCAGGTGGTTAGTAAGAATCTAGTTTAAACAGGGGAATGAGCCAATTTGGGAGCTTGTGAACAGTTCAAGTGCAGTTACAGTATAAGTGTGGGAGATTAAAAAAGGGGGAGTTCCAAGAAAAGGGGTTAGGACATATACAATAAAGAAGGGTATTTTTAGTAGAAACAAAAACAGTTAAGTTAGAGGTGCTCATCAGAGAACAAACCAACCTTAATAGATTAGTTCTATGACCATGATAAGCCACTCTGAGAGCAACCTCTTTTAGCTCACTTGTGCCCTTCACAGGGAGAAATATCCTGTAGTATATCAGTGTGGTCCCACTCAGAAGAGTGACCCAGCCCCAAAATACCAGGCAATTCTACCCTGAACAGGAGAAACAGCGAAACCCAGACGCGTTTTGGCCTTTATGGGCCTTGTCAGTGAGGTGCAGCTGAACTCCCTAAGGCACAGTGAGCAAGGATTCCACGTCTGGAGTCCCCCATTACACTTAGGGAGACTAAACCCTAAGGGTAATTTGCATAAACAAAAACAGATAAGTCAGAGGTGCTCATCAGAGAACAAACCAACCTTAATAGATTAGTTCTATGACCATGATAAGCCACTCTGAGAGCAACATCTTTTAGCTCACTTGTGCCCTTCACAGGGAGAAATATCCTGTAGTATATCAGTCTGGTCCCACTCACAAGAGTGACCCAGCCCCGAAATACCAGGTAATTCTACCCTGAACAGGAGAAACAGCAAACTTCAGACGAGTTTCGGCCTTTATGGGCCTCGTCAGTGAGGTGCAGCTGAACTCCCTAAGGCACAGGGGTAATAGGGGACTCCAGACGTGGACCCCTTGCTCACTGTGCCTTAGGGAGCTCAGCTGCACCTCACTGACGAGGCCCATAAAGGCTGAAACGCATCTGTGGTTTGCTGATTTTCCTGTTCAGGGTAGAATTGCCTGGTATTTTGGGGCTGGGTCACTCCTTTGAGTGGGACCAGACTGATATACTACAGGATATTTCTCCCTGTAAAGGGCACAAGTGAGCTAAAAGAGGTTGCTCTCAGAGTGGCGTATCATGGCCATAGAACTCACCTATTAAGGTTGGTTCGTTCTCTGATGAGCACCTCTGACTTAGTTTTTCTCTTTTTAGTAGATTTTAATATAGAAAAACACTCTTAATACACATATATAGATTGTTTTTATTTATCTGTGTTTTTGTGAATTGTAATCATGTGTCTGTCCAGTGGCAACCTCACTCAGTGTCCACCCTGCCACATGTATTCACTGCTAGATCAGCTGATCAAGGGTCCATACCTCTGTGGCAGATGTGAAACTCAATTGGAGAATTGGAGAGGAGAACTGCAAAACTTGGTGATATTGCCCTTTTGAAAGGGAGCACATTTTAGCTGGGTCTACCATAGAGAGTTGAGTTGGGGCTAGTTAGGGCATCCAGGGAGATAGCTAGGTTACAATAATAAAGGGAAGCAGTGGGAACAGGAGGAGGAGGAGGTAGGTCAGTTCCAAGTTGGCAAGCACTAACGTATTTTCCAGATTGATTGAAGCTATTGGGGATGGCCATTCCAGAATGCAATGCTAGATAGAGCTGTTCCCTCTAAAAGCTGTGCAGAATACGCAGAGCAACAGACAGGTTTTGATGGTAGTGGACTCTATTATTAGTAAGGTAGACATAGTTATTTGTCACCCAGTTCCCAGCAATCAAGCAGTTTGCTGACTCCCTGGTGCTTGGGTTCAGCATGTTGTGAATCAAGTAAATAAATTATACCAGTGAAAAAGAAAACTGAAGATGGAGTGTCCTAAAAAATGAAAAAATTACTGTCCTGTAAAAAAATTAGACAAAGATAAATCATTTCAGAACTTTTTCCACCTTTAATGTGACCTATAAACTGTACAACTCAATTGAAAAACAAACTGAAATCTTTTAGGTAGAGGGAAGAAAAAATATAAAAATAAAAAAATATGGTGGCATAAGTATGCACACCCTTAAACTAATACTTTGTTGAAGCACCTTTTGATTTTATTACAGCACTCAGTCTTTTTGGGTATGAGTCTATCAGCATGGCACATTTTGACTTGGCAAGATTTGCCCACTCTTCTTTGAAAAAACACTCCAAATCTGTCAGATTGCGAGGGCATCTCCTGTGCACAGCCCTCTTCCGATCACCCCACAGATTTTCAATCGGATTTAGGTCTGGGCTCTGGCTGGGCCATTCCAAAACTTTAATCTTCTTCTGGTGAAGCCATTCCTTTGTTGATTTCGATGTATGTTTTGGGTCGTTGTCATGCTGAAAGATGAAGTTCCTCTTCATGTTCAGCTTTCTAGCAGAAGCCTGAAGGTTTTGTGCCAATATTGACTGGTATTTGGAACTGTTCATAATTCCCTCTATCTTAACTAAGGCCCCAGTTCCAGCTGAAGAAAAACAACCCCAAAGCATGATGCTGCCATCACCATGCTTCACTGTGGGTATGGGGTTCTTTTGGTGATGTGCAGTGTTGTTTTTGCGCCAAACATATCTTTTGGAATTATGGCCAAAAAGTTCAACCTTGGTTTCATCAGACCATAACACCTTTTCCCACATGCTTTTGGGAGACTTCAGACGTGTTGTTGCAAAATGTATCCTGGCTTGGATGTTTTTCTTCGTAAGAAAAGGCTTTTGTCTTGCCACTCTACCCCATAGCCCAGACATATGAAGAATACGGGAGATTGTTGTGACATGTACCACACAGCCAGTACTTGCCAGATATTCCTGCAGCTCCTTTAATGTTGCTGTAGGCCTCTTGGTAGCCTCCCAGACCACTTTTCTTTTCGTCTTTTCATCAATTTTGGAGGGAGCTCCAGTTCTTGGTAATGTCACTGTTGTGCCATATTTTCTCCACTTGATGATGACTGTCTTCACTGTGTTCCATGGTATATCTAATGCCTTGGAAATTCTTTTGTACCCTTCTCCTGACTAATACCTTTTTTTTTTTTTTTTTTTTATAGTTTTTATTGCAGGAATACAAAGTGCAAACAATTGTACAATAATGAGCGTAATAAAACAAAGCCCCAACATCAATCATGAGATCTTATCCTTGTATCCTGCCTCCCCCTTTTTTTTCTATATTTACCTCCGTGCTATTGTTGGTATACCAATGCATAGATTTATAACGGGCCTTTCTTGGCCATATAAGCATGTATCCCTAAATCTATCCGTAACCTATACTATTCTTTGGTTATTTATTTGTTTTCTCCCATTACCTTCCATTACTATCCCATCAGAGAATCTTCCAAGTAGTTCTTTAAAACTCAATGTTATGACTTAGGGGCCTATATAGATATTATAAAAGCCCTAACTTTATCCATTGACTAGCTCATTTACCTCTAGAGAGATACAATACTATTTTCTTTGTTTGTTTGTTTTTCGTTTCTTTTCCCCCATTAAATTTTTTTTTGTTATCTTTTCTTTCATATTAAGGAAGAGTCGCTTAATAACTTTTACACAAGTTAACTTAACCAACCAAACTAATACATTCTACCTGACACATCTATATTTAAGCCTTCGTTTCTGGATAACATTTCTCCATCTCAATCCTGCTGTTGTTCCATGCTATCATACCTGTCTGTCTTCTTCCAATCCGGTGCAGCTCCTCTCCCGGTATCTCCCCTCCGGCCTCCAGCCCTCCCTGTTCCCTGTCGAGAAAGTGAGGGTGCCCTTCCCTCCTCCTCCCCTTTCATTGAAGTAGAGGGATCTTGATATCTGTGTATTCTATCCAGGGACCCCAGATTTCCAAGTACTTGGGGATTGAATCCGCCAGTGAATGGGAAATCCTTTCATTAACCGCTAAGTAGTGAATCTTAGCTCGAACTGCCCCTATCTCTAGTGTCTTTTTCTTCCAGCTCCTGGCTATATGTGATTTTGTTGCTAAAAAGATAAATTGTAAGAGTCTGTTGTAGGGGGCAGAGAGGGAGGCCACCGGCATCCCCAGTAGACTAGCTTCCGGGGTTACTTTAATATGATGTCTAAATATATTATCCACCAAGCCACCCACTGCCGTCCACAGCTCCACCAAACATGGTAAAAAGAGCCCAGCTCTGAGCATCCTCTAAAGCACCTCGGACTTTCCGTCTTACTCCATTTAGCTAGTCGATCCGGGGTAATGTACGCGCGATGAAGGACTTTAATTGATGTCTCTAATAAACTATAATTTAGTGACCCCCTCATGAGAGTGGCCCAGGAAGTCTCCCACGTCTCAATCTCCCAGTTTCTGGCTATATCCTTTTCCCAGTCCCTCATATATTTATCTTTGGCTAGCGTTTTGGGGGTATTGAAGACCCCATATAGTTCCCCTATCACACCTCTTGTAAGGGGGGCTTATTCACACATTCTAGAAAACCTATTATGAGAGGGGACCCCTGAACTCCTAAGTAGCCTATCCACAAAGTGCCTCAATCTGCAAAAGTTATAATGCTCATAAAGGGGGATGTCATACTTGTCTCTCATAGCCTTGAATGTTAACACCCGACCGTCCAGTTACCCAATCTATCAAGTTTGTTATTCTTCCACCATTGCCGGGAGACCTGTGAGATACCTGGCGGAGCTAGTGGGTGTGTAAGTATAGGCGTTAAGTGGGATATCCGGGGTAGAAGGTCTGTATGATTGAAGGCCCAGATTAGATTAGCCGCAGAGTTCCTTATCATAGGGTTGGCAGATTTTTTAATCTCTGTGGGAAGTGGTGAATCCAGACCGCCGTGTCCCATGTATAGGGCATCATGTCCTGGCTTTCAATAAACATCCATGCCGGATGGGCTTCGGGTAAGTGGGTCTGGGGGACAAAAGCTAATTGTGCTGCTCGATAGTAAAGTTTTAAGTTGGGACACGCCAGCCCCCCCCTGGATTTATGTTTGTACATGTTATTTTTCGCTATCCTGGAGGGACCCCCACCCCAGATAAAATGGAAAACCCTGCTTTAGAAGTTTGAGAGGTCTTTCATATGCATCTGGATCGGTAGAGATCTAAATAAATAAAGCAGTCTAGGTAAAACGATCATTTTGACCGAACTAATCCTACCGAGCCAGGAGATGTTATACTTTGCCCATTTTATCATCTCCTCCTGAAGTAAGCGGAACATTGGCCGGTAATTAGCCTTATATAAATCCTGTACTTTCGCTGTCAGCCATATTCCCAGGTATTTAATCCCCTTCCCGGCCCACTGAAACTTATAACTCTGTGTAAGGGATTCTTTCTCTAGGAGTGGGATATCTAAGGCCAATGCGTCAGTTTTTTCTACATTAATTTTCAATCCTGAAAGCACCCCGAATTGTTCAAGTTTTTGCATCAGAGGTGGTACCGAAGTCAATGGCTCCAAAATGGAGCACAGTAAGTCGTCCGCAAAGAGCGATACCTTGAAGTGATGTGACCCAACTTGGATACCTTTTATCTCCGGGGAAGCTCTAATCGAATGGGCCAGGGGCTCAATTGCCAAAGCAAACAGGAGCGGCGACAGAGGGCAACCCTGTCTCATCCCCCTCTGGATGTAGACCGCTGGCCTCCCCCCCCCGGAAGTATTACATTTGCCTTAGGATCTTTGTAATAAGTCCGAATGAGGTTTAAAAACTTCCCTGTAAACCCGAATTTGGTTAGCGTAGCCATGAGAAAAGGCCATTCCAGGGAGTCAAAGGCCTTCTCCACATCCAGAGAGAGCAGGCAGGCCGGGGTGTTATTTAATTTAGCATGATGGACCAAGTTTAGAATTTTCCTGATATTGTCCCCTGCTTGTCGCCCTGGGATAAATCCCACTTGGTCTTTATGAATCAAGGAGGGGAGAAACCCAGCTATCCTATCAACCATGATCTTGGCCAGAAATTTGATGTCGCTGTTAAGGAGTGAAATCGGTTGGTATATGGTTGCCTAATTTAGATTCTAAAATAACCTTGCTCACTTCCTCCTGGGAAATTGTTTTATTCAATGAGGTAACATTCTCCTCTGTTAATTTAGGCAGATCCAGGGAGGCCAAAAATGATTGTGTTTCCCCCTGGTCTAGGGAGTTTGAGGCTTTATACAGCTTACTATAGTACGCCTGAAAGATATCCTGAATTTTAGAGGGGTTGGAGGTCACAAGCCCTTGGGGTGATTTAATTTGGCAAATTCTAGATTGGTTTTGCTTTGATTTTAATTTGTTGGCAAGAAATGTGTCAGGTTTATTTGCTTTGCTATAAAACTTGTGATGCATGATTCTAAGAGCTCTCTCCGTTCTCTCCGACAGAATCATGTCAAGCTCCGCCCTGGTTTTCTCAATCTGGGACCTATCCCCTGTAGAATTATCCTGCTGTTTTGCCCTTTCCAATCTTATCAACTCTTTATTCAACGCATCCTCTCGGGCCCTACTATGTTTTTTATGTTCAGCAGTTAACTTCATGCAGACCCCTCTAATATATGCTTTGTGGGCCACCCACACCCAGCCTATTCCTACATCTCCCTTAGTGTTCTCCCTAAAATACATCTCTAGTTCTTGCTGGATCTTGTCTTTAGTTTGAGGAGATGCTAGTAGCATCTCATTGATGCGCCAGGTTGGGGGGGGGGGGGGGGGTGTACTGTGCCTAAGTCTAGGGCAATTTTGACAATTGAGTGATCTGACCAGGTACACAGAATAATCTCTGCTTCCTTTGCCTGATCCAGGAGCGAAGTCATGAATACGAGTCATGAGGGGCTGAATAGAAAGTGTACTCTCTGTCCTTAGGGTGAAGGTCCCTCCAGGAATCTACCAAGTTCAGGTTAGCTAGTTGTGTTTTAACTTGTTTTAGCTTACTGGGGAATTGGGGCCCCTCTCTCCCCTTGGACCTATCCAATTTGGGATCCAGGGCTATATTTAGGTCCCCCCCCCAGAATAATTTTACCATAATCTCCTTTCTCCAGTACCGTAAGTAGTTTCCGGACCGTATTGTAGGGATTCGTAGGTGGGGCATATACCGCAATTAGAGACACTGTCGAGTCGAATATTTTCCCTGTCAGAATCAGGTAGTGACCCTCAGGATCTGATTTTTTACCCTGGAGTACAAACGGAAAGTCCCTATGCAGGAGAATTGCTACCCCCTCCCTCTTGGCCAACATACCCGTTGTATAGAAGTTTGGGTATTGTTTGTGGAGATATTTAGGAGGTTTGCTACGTACGAAGTGCGTCTCCTGTAGGAAGATTACTGAGGGGCGCTGCTCCCTGTATGTAAGAAAGGCTTTGCGCCGCTTATGGGGGGAGTTAAATCCCTTCACATTGTGGGACAGTATCTTAAATTCGGGCCTAGCCATTTATCCTTCTCTGTCTGTGGGTGCTGTGTATAGTGTGACACTTACATTTTTCCTGCTCTGGATGGAATGTTTATTCAAAGGCCGAAGGACCGGAGACGAGAGACACCCTAGGGCGACCAGGAGACGAGGTGCACCTGCATCATGGAGAAACCCTGAGAGTGCTAAGTAGAATAGAGATAGACAATTTACATACAAGATACATTTCAGAGAAAAGTACAGAGATACATGTGTCAACAATAACATAACAATTTTAACTGTTTCACCTATATTAATACTTTTTCCTTGCGCTCTAGCTCGCTTGGAGGGCACGAGGATCCTGTCCTCCTGCATAGTGCCCTGGCAAAGAGGTATAGTAGATTTTAACTACTAAAATTAAACCCTGTTTAATAAAAGGGATAACTCTCTGCCTCACCCCATGGGCCTATCACCCCTTGCTTTGCATAAAACAAAATATTCCCTTCAGTGAATAAAGCGAATCCTAATAGGCCTCAATCCTATATCATAACCCCATTGGCTTATAGTGTCCATTGGTCTTCTGAGGGAAGCAGCACCTCACTAGTAAGTCCCTTCATCTCTTCTCCGGGGGGTTGGGGGGGGTTTCCCGGCTAATATCCACTTGAGCATTCCGGCCCTGAGCCTGGGGATGCTGGCCTGTCGTTTACAAGGCTTGCCTTGGACCCCCCTTATCCCGCCGCAAGTTTCTTGCAGCTTTTTGTTTCTTTGAAGCAGGGACTACAGTCCATTGTCTAACGGGCCTATCTCGCTTGTCTCCTGATTCTTGACCAGGTGGGCGGGGTTTTTCACCCTCCTTTATTACGTTCAGGGAGGAGAGAATTGTCTGGCATTCCTCTACATCTTAAGCCACAAATCTGTTTCCATTCACTGTAAATTGGATGTTGAAAGGAAAACCCCATCTGTAGGGAATTTTGTGCTGGATAAGCACCTCCACAGCCGGTCTCATTTCCCTGCGTCTCGCTAGGGTAGTTGGTGAGAGATTTGCATAAACCTGGATGGTGGCGCCGTCTGGATTTTTGATTTTGTCTAGACCTCTTGCGTGATAGAGAATCTGGTCTCTTGTGTGTTGCCTTAAGAAGCGGACTATGATGTCTTTAGGTATGTTAGGGTTCGGGGATGCCCCAAGTGCCCTATGTGCTCTTTCGATGCCGATTTCTCCCTCCTGGGAGTCTGGAAGGATTGACTTTATTAGATCCGAGAGGTAAGGCGCAAGGTCAGTGATAGAGTTAAGGACGCCTCTGAATCTGACGTTATACCTCCTCGATCTATTTTCGAGGTCTTCCAGCTTGAGTTCGAGAGAGCATATTTTCATTGCGTTTGTATCGATGTTTACCCGATCTTGTCTTTGGGAATCGATGACATGGTCCAGAGAAGATTCCAGGATACTTGTCCGTTGGCCTAATTCTTGGATTTCGTGTTTCAGATCTTGAACTGCCAATGATAGTTGTGATTTTAGCATGTTCTCAAACCAAGTTTTAGAGTCATTGGATAAGTTTGTATCTATCATATTCCCTTTCTGGGAGCTCTCAGCATCCGACACATCCGAAGCCCCCGAAATTGACTCCGGGTGGGGGGATCGTCTAGCCGTGGTAGAGGGAAAATGTTCAGTTATCCGTCGGACCCCTCGCCCTTTTTGGTTCTGACCATCATGGTCTTTGCCCTTTTTGTTGTATATTGGGGCAGGTCTGAACCTATTCTAGGTTTGAATTCTCCGATAGACCTGATCTGTGCTGATGGGGGATGAGTTCTGGCTTAAGATGAGTCCCGGCTCACTGGGTAGCAATGTTGCTGCAAGGGTTTCTTGAGTGCGTTTTGAGGTTTAAGAGGGGTACTGGCCCATTTATAGGGGTGTTGGCCCTACATTTACCACATCTTTACTTTAACGAGCAGGGTATTCGCCAGAGGATTTTGTGCTAACATCCTCCAGAGTCCAGGCCCAATAATTATCAGGCTAAATATTGCCTTAGATCTTCATATATATATCTGGTACGTTATCTCCAATGTGACGTCGTGATATGCGGTTATATCAGTCCTTAGTGCTACAGTTTCTCCCTAATATAGGGAAGATCCGTGTGGAAGGATGGAAGGCAAGGTGTCCTGACTGATACCTTTTAACAATGAGATCCCTCTGATGCTTTGGAAACTCTCTGTGGACCATGACTTTTGCTGTGGGATGCGACTAAGAAAATTTCAGGAAACACCAACTAGAGCAGCTGAACTTTATTTGGGGTTAATCAGAGGCACTTTAAATGATGGCAGGTGTATGCTGACTCCTATTTAACACGATTTGGAATGTGATTGCTTAATTCTGAACACAGCTACATCCCCAGTTATAAGAGGGTGTGCAGACTTATGCAACCATATTATTTTTATTTTTTATATTTCTTCCCTCCACCTAAAAGATTTCAGTTTGTTTTTCAATTTAGTTGTACAGTTTATAGGTCACATTAAAGGTGGACAAATTATTTATCTTTGTCTCATTTTTTTACAGCACAGAAACCTGACATTTTAACAGGGGTGTGTAGACTTTTTATATCCACTGTACATGCAGGTTCAGTATAAGTCTTTGCCAGTGGAGCTTTTTATGCCAAGAGGACATCCCTTGAAGTTAGAAGAAAAAAGATTCCACCTTAACATAAGAAAATGGTTCTTTGGAAACCTGTGAGAACTAGACCTTGACTTCCAACTGTATCACTTTTTGAGGAACATTCTGTCATTTAAAAGTAAACCCCCACGTCCCTCCAGTCCATTGCATGTCCTTCTTTTGAAGGCAAGTCTATTATTTTTTAATTTTTAAAATTGATGTACATTTTACTGTTTTGTATACAAGTTTTTATATAACTCCGTTTATCCTCAAACAGTGCTAACTAACGGCCATGTGGAGCCTCATAGTCTTGATAGGTTTTGTAAGAACTAAAAATCACAAACAGTCTGCAAATGACAATGAATATGATTGTATACATTTTCTACTTGATTATGATGGCTCCATATGATTAAACATTACAGAATATTTGTGTTTACATGAAAAATATTTAGCAAAACATGTTTAAACTCCATTCAACCTAACAGGAAATGAATAAAGCTTTCTTCAGTCTGTAAACAGTGACTTGCAAAAGTATTCACCCCCCTTGACTTTTTACCTATTTTGTTACATTACAGCCTTAAGTTCAATGTTTTGTTAATCTGAATTTTATGTGATGGATCAGAATACAATAGTCTAAGTTTGTAAAGGGAAATGAGAAAAATATACTGTATATATAAAACTATTTTTTAGTAATAGAAAACAGAAAATTGGCATGTGCGTATGTATTCATTGCCTTTGTTATGAAGCCCATAAAAAGCTCTGGTGCAATCAATCATCGTCAGAAGTCACATAATTGAAATGATGTCCACATGTGTGCAATCTAAGTGTCACATGATCTGTCATTACATATACACACCTTTTTTGAAAGGCCCCAGAGGCTTCAACACCTAAGCAAGAGGCACCACTAACCAAACACTGCCATGTAGACGAAGGAACTCTACAAACAAGTAAGGGACAATTTTGTTGAGAAGTACAAGTCAGGGTTAGGTTATAAAAAACATATCCAAATCTTTGATGATCCCCAGGAGCACCATCAAATCTATCATAACCAGCCCACCAAAACTCATTCTTGAGCAAAACCTGCACCACTCTGTGCGTGATTTGAGGCTAGGACTGAGGTTCACCTTCCAGCAGGACAATGACCCCAAACACACTGCTAAAGCAACACTTGAGTGGTTAAGGGGAAACATGTAAATGTGCTGGAATGGCCTAGTCAAAGCCCAGACCTCAATCCAATAGAAAATTTGTGGTCAGACTTAAAAATTGCTGTTCACAAGCACACACCATCCAACTTGAAGGAGCTGGAGCAGTTTTGCAAGGAGGAATGGGCAAAAATCCTAGTGGTAAGCTAGCTCATAGAGACTTATCCAAAGCGAATTGGAGCTGTGATTGCCGCAAAAGGTGGCTCTATAAAGTTTTGACTTTGGGGGGGGAATAGTTATGCACAATGACTTTTTCTGTTATTTTGTCCTATTTGTTGTTTGCTTCACAATAAAAAAAAACATCTTCAAAGTTGTGATCAAATACCCCCTTTATGATTAAACAAAGAAAAACAATATTTTCATGCCCCTTTAGATTTATATATGGTAATCACAGTAGCTAATGACTTGCCTAAAAGTATTACTTGTTTTCCTCTCTATTTGCCTCTACCTCCTTTTAATCCACCAGAGTGTGTCACAATTATATACTATTTTTTGTAATCAGACCCCCAGACAATATAAGCTCCAGATTTCTCCACTAACTGAATGAAGTATTGTGTCTCTGTGGGGCTGTCTTAACTGTCACACCACAACTGCAGCATTATAGCGGAGGGTGATTGGAAAGTGTGTCTACATGGCTAACAGCTCAGGTTACACTACTCACGGCTATTATGTGTTTCAGAGAGTGGTTTGCAATGTGGTACTTGCTCATGCAAGGGTCCACTCCAGCCACAATACTTCATTCAGGGAGTGGAGAGATCCAGATCTTGTATTGCTTATACTAAATAATTGTTTATTTGCACAGTAAAACTTTAATTACATTTTTTTCTTATCAAGCGTTAACTAAGTATTCCTAAGGAAGCCCTTATGAGACCAGTAAAGTGGGACTCCTCAATTATTGCCACTATGACTGTAAAATGATTTATCAGCATAATTATAGATTGTATGTTGTTTATCTCACTGAAGAAGTAGCCTTACTATCCTCTACTATGCTATGGATGACAATGTAATGCTTTAAGGAGCAGGTAGGAGGATGTAAAGCATATCTGAGAAGTGAAATGGCCTCAAAGTTGAGGGGCTGGGACTTTTTATTGGAAACTGAAATGAAAGAGGAGCTGAGCCTGCTGGAGCATGGAAGCATAATTCACAATGCCAGCATGGCCATAAATTTGAGTACAATGGATGTATTGGCCGGCGCAGAGGCAGTCCAGGCACGCCGAGTCTGACGCAGCACTGTGTGACCCGGCGGAGGCTGGGCGATCCGGATTGGCTGGGAGGAGGAGGAGGGACTTAAGCCCGTTTCGCAGGCTTCCTCCTCACTCTGCGCCGGCCATTGATCTGATCTGAGGTCTGCACGCTGCGCTCTCTGCAATTAGGGTAATTAAAAGTAAAATAAGGGGCCTCAATATATAAGTGACCCCCGATCACTATCTCACCTACCCTCTCCCCTTTAAGTTGCCCAGGGCACCCTTAGTAGCCCCCCTTTCACTCCCCCTGTCACTTGGTCCTGTTAATAGGACCCCAGGGTCTTATCATTGCCTTTAATTCCCCACAGCAGCATTCCCTGCTCTGTAGGTCCCAGGGGAGTGTGTCACATTTGTCTCAAGTGGGGTGGCAGCTTATTATGGACCCTGGGAAGTTAGAGGCCTTACTGATCATGGTCAGAACTAGGGCATTGAGCCATGGGGTTAGGTGGGTCCAGGACAGAATGGACTCAGGCCGTCTAGGGGGGGAGGCTGACGCCACTGAGGCACAGGCCCGGCCTGCAGTGACCGGTAGCCTAGGCCAGGTGGACAAGCCGCATAGCCTAGATAGCCTGGCGGAGCAGCGTGCTACCTCTGAGCGGAGCAATAGGGCTAGGAGCAGCGGGGAGGACACGGATATGGTTCTGGAGAGTCAAGAGCTTATCCCCCCCAACGCAGAGAGCGTGGTGCCAGCGGGAAGCGCGGGCGAGGGCCTAGACATCCGGCCACCACCAAGTGTCTTGTCCCATGGCCCACAGCAGAACCAAGGTTCAGGCGACACCCCATAATCAGCCTCGAGGCTCCAAGGGGAATAGCAAAAATACAAGGAGCTCTAAAAAAGCTCCTACAGGTTCTCATCGGTTGGCCCCTGCAGTGCCCACTGCCGCACCCACTGCCAACCCTGCAGGTGTTTCGCAGGGAGGACGCAACGCCAAGGGAGAGGCCGAGAAGAAAAGAGAAATGACTAGAGGAAGAAGGGATCAGGTGATGGAGGAGATGGCTGCAGACGACAGCTTGGTGGTCATCGACGAGGTTCTGGTAGCGGCCAAGGTGGCACGGCAGTCGCGCCCCACCAGCGTCCGGAAGTCAACGAGCAGGTACAGTCCCTCGATTTTCACCTCAACACCAGCCAGGAGACAGAAATCCCCTGTCAGGAGAGCTAGGCCACAGCGCAACTCACCCATCCCTTCCATCATTACGGATACAGGGACGCCCATAGTGACTCAGGGGCAGGACCGTGGTAGGGATAGCATTGATCGCCATAGGCTACCGAGCCGAAGGGAATCCTTACACCCTAGCGTAGCCGCAGAGTCTGAGTAATCCTTTGGGGGGAGAGCGGTCTGCGCGTTCCATAACGAGGGATAGAGGCAGGAGAGCTAGTGATTGATCTTCATGCTTCCCCAGAGCCAGAGGGAGATCCAGGTCTCGGAGCAGACGGTCTTGCGGCTGTGCTTGCACAAAAGGGTGTGAAAGGAGCCCACAGCGGTCGAGATGTGCAGGGACGCCCGCTCGTCCAGAACGGCAGGTCGCACCCAGGATGGCAGCCGCACTAGGGCAAGGAGAATCAGGTGAGAAGCTGACAAATTTCAGGGAGCCAGGGGTGGCAGTACATGGAGCCTCTCCCAGGGAATCTCAATTCTTGTCGTCCCTAAAAGCCCTTATAGAAACTCATAACATTACCGTCTCCGATGCGGAAGTTGGTGCATGGGTGGGGGGTTTGGCTGGGAAGGCATGGGCGGAGCCATCCCTTCCCGCTAGGTCACCCCGAGCGGAGCTTACCAACCCCACTACAAACACGACGACCATGGCGCCGCACACCGGAGGAGCAGAACAGGACAGGGGCAGAGGAAACGTGCGGGATGCGGCTGCAAGGCCGTCCATCGTTTGCGCCCAGGACAATCTTGGGGCACATTTAGCCTTGGACGTCAAAGAAAAAATCTGCCGACGGGAGTACATAGAAATATTTTCCCTGTTGCCAATGTCTCGGATGAACGAGAATCCAGAGAGGTTTCACAGGGAAGGAGATGACCGGAAGCACACTTTCAGGCGCGTGCCAAGAACGTTTGACAACTGGTTACAGGCATTTGCCATCATGGCCTGCGTCATGGGAGAAAGACACCCGGAACAATGCTCCGGGCTGTTCGTGTATATGGAGGAAATAAGGAACGCATATCGGACGTATGGTGGAATGGCGTGGTGGCGATATGACGAGGAATTCCGGCAATACATGTCCTCCCGTCCGGAGATGACATGGAGCGACAAGGCGGTGGCCTATTGGCTGAACATAATGACACCAATGTGGGCAGTGCCGCCCTTTTGCGGGAACCCAGGCAGGGCTAGAGGCCCTGCCGCTACGAGCACAGCTGGTCGAGGCGTCTGTCACTCATTCAACTAGGGCAACTGCAAGTGGGCACCAAACTGCGGTTCAAGCACGTCTTTGCGAGTTGTGGAGGGGACCACGCAGACTCAAGATGCACCAGACAAAAGGATGGATACAGGGCTGGAGAGCCCACTCAAAAAGGGGCGGACCCCCATACAGCTGTGCTCAATGCTGCCGTGGCTAGAACGCTACGGTAGGTTGGCAACAAAAGCCGGGGCAGCCACCCTACTACGGGAGGGTTTCCAGGAAGGGTTCAAGATTCCATACTCTCTCGTCCCGCTCGAGTCACGTCTAAGAAACCTTAAATCGGTAAAGGAGTTTCCTGGGGTAGCGGCTGAAAAAATCCGGACCGAGGTAGAACTGGGTAGGATGGCGGGGCCCTTTCCCTTCATCCCCTTCCAGGGTCTGGTGATTTCCCCTCTGGGCGTAGTGCCGAAGAAGGAAAAAAAATTCTGCCTCATCCAGCATCTATCCTATGCTCCAGGTGGTTCCGTCAACAACGGGATTGACAAGCAGTACTCGTCAGTGTCGTATGCCCCTTTCGATCGGGCCACGGACATGGTTAGGTGGGCAGGTGTCGGGGCTAAGATGGCGAAGGTGGATATCGAATCTGCGTTTCGTTTGCTCCCAGTACATCCTCAGAGTCATCGGTTCCTTGGGTGCTTCGTGGACGGACAGTACTTTGTGGATCTGTGTCTCCCCATGGGATGTTCTATTTCTCATTCCTACTTCGAAGCCTTTAGTACGTTCCTGCAATGGGTAGCACAAACCGAGTCGGGCTGCCAAGGGATTACCCATTACCTCGATAATTTCCTTTTCGTGGGACCGGCGGGCTTAGACACATGCGGATCAATTCGGAGAAGATGGAATGTAGCTTGCCGTTGGAGAAGGTGTTGGACCTGTCTGCAGAACTGGCGGCCCTGGAAGGCGCAAGGCGAGTGTCACTGCGGCGGCTGCAATCCATCTTGGGAAAGCTGAATTTCTCGTGCAGGATCGTTCCCATGGGCCGTATATTCAGCAGAAGAATGTCGTTGGCTACAGCCGGGATATCTCAGCCGCATCATTTTATAAAGGTGTCCGGGGCCATGAGGGAAGATGCACGAGTGTGGACAGCGTTTCTACGGAACTTCAATGATCCAGCCGAGCAGGGTGACGAATGGGCAGCTGGACCTCTATGCGGGTTCAAGTATGGTCGGAATGGGAGCCTATTTTAGAGGTGCATGGTGCACAGCACCATGGCCCGAATCATGGGTCAAAGGAAGGTTTACAGAAGATCCTACAGTTCTGGAGGCGTTCGCCATAACCACAGCGGTTCATCTGTGGAGCAGGGGCTTCAGGAACCGGCAGGTCCTTTTTCAATCAGGCAGCCCAAAAACGGTCCGGGTAGTTAATAGCCTGACGGCTGCATCTGGGCCGTTGATAAGGGTCATACGGTACTTGGTTCTTTGTTGCCTGCGGGCTAATATCTGGGTGAGGGCGGAGTGTATTCCTGGCCTTAACGTAGGGATGGTTGATGCCCTTTCTCGGTTACAGGGAACCCGGTTTCGCACACTGGCACCGGCGGCGAAGGACCAAGGAGAGGACATACCTTTAGAACTCTGAGAGCTTGGAGTGGTACAGTAGCTGGTTACATCAGGCAGTTGGTAGCCCCAAAGACGTGGGTGGCCTACAGGAAGGTGTGGAACATGTGGAGCGACATGATTGAGGAGGCCGGTGGCGAGGGTTCAGAAGAGAATGCCATAGGAATTCTGCTGTGGTTTTTGCTTCGGAGCGCAGAGAGAGGTGCTTCCAGGGCAACGGTGGCTCGGCAGTTGACGGCCCTAGCATTTATGTTCAGGTTGGCAGGACGGAAGGACCTAACAAAGGAGTTTGTGGTTTGCCGGGTGGTAAAAGGCATGTTCAAAGGGAAGCACCGGACGGATAGGAGGCGTCCGATCACTTTCTCCCTGTTACTACGCCTGGGGGAGGCGTTGGGTGTGCTATGCATGGACTCCTTTGAATCCCTGCTTTTCCGTACCGACTTTTCCTTAGCGTTCTTTGGTTCTTCAGGATCGGGGAACTGGTCTCGGAAAACAGGCACGGTTCGGGGGGCTCTGGCGGAGGACATCTGTCTGGAGGGTGACAAATTCTTGGTATGGCTGAGGAGGTCAAAAACGGATCAGGCCGGAAAAGGAAGGGAAGTGGTCATATACAAAACTGGAACGGAGTGTTGCCCCCAGGCAAGTGTGAGGTTGTACTTGGAAAAAAGGCCAACGGGGCCAGGCACACTGCTATTGCATTCCAATGGCCAGGCCTTGTCACAATTTCAATTAGAAAGGATGCTGAAGTAGTCCTTACGGCAGTTAGGCTTGGACCCGGTGGACTTCGGCACACATTCGTTTCGGATCGGAGCTGCTACAGAGGCGGCAAGGCTAGGTCTCCCCGAGAGTATGGTTAAAAGGATTGGGAGATGAGAGTCGCATCGTTTTAGGTCATACATACGGCCAGAAAGGGTTGTCTAATTGGAATTTGTTTTATGTGTTGTAGAAGTTAAACAGCTGTGGATCGTATTCCATTCCTACATGTATTGGGCTCACAGGTTAGTTGCAGTCACTGGTGACAAGGTCCAACTGGGCTTTCTGGAGACGAGCATGCAAGTAATATGGTTCGGGTTTCGCGGCTTGAGATGGACACAGGTGAATGGCCTGTTGGAGAGCAACGCTCAGCATCACGGTAGCCCACACATTTTAATTATACATGCCGGGAGCAACGATTTGGGGGTAATGCCTATGAGAAAAATGCTGAAAGAGATGAAGAGGGATGTGAAGTGTTGGCTAGAACGGTTCCCAGGCTTGTTCATAGTGTGGTCGGAATGATCAAAAGGAGATCTTGGTGGAACGCAAGGGATCCGGTTTCGGTGGATAGAGCAAGGCAAAAGATAAACAAGCAGATGGCCAGTTTTGTAAGGAGTTTGGGTTTTATTACCATTAGACACCAAGAATTCAAAGGCGTAGGCGCCGATGACTTCTTTCGCCCAGATAAGGTCCATTTAACGGATATAGGATTAGAGCTTTTTATCCTGGAGCATAAGGATGGGGCTAGCTGGGCCTTGGCTTTATTAAGAGAGCAAGAGGGGGGATGACAGCCTCAGGAGGTATCCATCGCCTGCTCTGTGGCGGGAGGTGAGGCACCCGGCCCACGGGCTTAAGTGGGCGTTGCCCTGCCTCATGGGCATGCTTAAGAAAGCACTGGGAGGCTCTGGCCGCGGGGCCAGTGCGTGAGGTTACTGACCAGGCCGGGCTCCTCCTCCCGGATGTTATTTGAGCTGTGATTTAACAATGTTAATTATGTTAATTGGTTTATGGTTGCTTTAATAAAGCTGTGGCCTGTAATTTTCCCAAGAAATGCTGTTTCAGGGTTGCTGTTTATTTATTCTAAAGCCCATTGGATCTTGCCAGGGTCATGGGCGGCGCGGAGGCAGCCCAGGCACGCCGGGTCTGACGCAGCGCTGCGTGACCCGGCAGAGCCTGGGTGATCCGGATTGGCTGGGAGGAGGAGGAGGGACTTAAGCCCGTTTTGAGGGCTTCCTCCTCACTCCGTGCCGGCCATTGATCTGATTCCCTCCATCCCTCCCTCCCCTAAAATGGTGGTCAGATAGGAAGGTAGCAGATAAGGAAGTAGGGTACGTCTAGTGGGCGAGGTTGGTTGAGCAAAGTTCAGGAAGTTTAAGCTATGTATAAAAAAAAAAAAATGGGTGAAAAAGAGTTGAAGGGTTAGGATTCTGTGAATTCTAAGTTAGGATGCAAATAGGAATGTCTTTGGTTGGCGGGAGGTGAGGCACCCGGCCCACGGGCTTAAGTGGGTGTTGCCCTGCCTCATGGGCATGCTTAGGAAAGCACTGGGAGGCTCTGGGCGTGGGCCCAGGGCGTGAGGTTACTGACCGGGCCGGGCTCCTCCTCCGAGATGTTATTTGAGCTGTGATTTATCAATGTTAATTATGTTAATTGGTTATTGGTTTATGGTTGCTTTAATAATGCTGTGGCCCGTAATTTTCCGAAGAAATGCTGTTTCAGTGTGTTTATTTATTCTAAAGCCCATTGGATCTTGCAAGGGTCATGTTATTAACATGGAATGCTTAGCTCAATATTTGGGATTCCAGTGACCAGTCCATGGGTTTATGTCATTTAAAAAAAATAAAGCATTGTGAGCTTTTGAACTCCAGTGCTGGTGTCACATTTTTCTTATGACTGAAGTCTTGATGTTACGAGTTATTAATGTGCCTTTTGATCATTATTGGCCAAATGTCATGAGCATGAAGCTGAGTGAACTTGACCACATATGGTTAAGGTGGGAAACAGACTTTGTAATATTAATATTTTGGGGTGATAATTAGCAGATGATAAAGAAACCAGTTAAAGGTATATTAAAGTGAGGGGGGTTATGAATGCATATTATAGAATGCATCATAACCCACCTAGCAAAAATGTTTGCATGAAAACATGCAAACTGTTTTTGCATTAAAATAAAAAATGTGCTGGGGGTGATGTTTACACCCCAACAGCTTCTGCAGTTGCTTCAGTGGCTGCTGTAAGCAGCCATCATGGGTACACCAATCTCTCATATGTACCCTCTCTCAGAGAGTTGGGGGAGGGGTTGATAAGCAGTGTAGTTAGGTCTGACCTGATTAAACACACATAAATCTCTAAATAAGCTTATGCTTAGACAAAACAATGATAAAGCAAGAAAAGTTGAACACAAATAAATATATTTTGATTTGATGTGACAGTCAAAGTATATCACAAACCTTTTTATAAGCTGAGATGGTCACAGACTCTAAAAATATAAATTATACAATAGACTCACAGACAGAACACAGGAAATAACACAGCATTACACAATACTCAGACAGAAATATAGAAATGCTATCATATGATTACACAGAGCTCACAGACAGAACACAAGAAATAACACAGCATTACACAATACTCACAGACAGAACACAAGAAATACTATCATAGGATTGCACAATACTCACAGACAGAACACAAGAAATAACAGAGCATTACACGAAACTCACAGATAGAATACAGGAAATAACACTGCATTAGACAGAGCTCAATAAATTATATCACCGCTTCACATATTCAGTAAAGGAAGGAGATTGCACTAAAGTAAAGTGTCTGAGATCATGTGACTTCCCACAGTATGGCAGACTTCAGGTGATAACTGAGCATGGCTGCACAATCCCCAGGCAAAAAAGAAACATTCTATAAGATATGCAAATTTTCCATGGGAATTTCTGGGTGTGTCAACATTGAGAGAAATCTCTCTGCAAATGCAAGAAATTCAGCAAACTCCAGATTAATGATTTAACTGTTTACTTTGGATTTTTTTCATGCAAATTTTTTTTTCAGACACTATAAATTCTCTTCTATCAGATGCATTAATAACCCAGCTCACTTTAATATACCTTTAAGAAAAGGTAGTAGCTGAAGTAAAGCATCAAATACCCGACACCACAGACTAGAACAGTCAGTCCCAGAAAATATGGAGCATGTTATCCTTAGACAGCAACAGGCTTTTTTCTCACATGTACGCTACTATAAAGCAAATATGGAATCAATCATGAAAAACAGGGAGAACTGATTTAATATATTTTACCATTTCTGTTAATTCAGTGTCGTGGCAGAACCAACTTTCATATACAGTCTTCTCAATTATTTGCATATTTCTCTAATATATCATGCAGTTGAGTCAGTGTCTTGTGCTTTCACAGACTCATTGACCTTGCTGTCTGAGTACAAGGTCAAATTAGAAAACTGTGGGGTTTAATGCTGAAAATGTCAATTCTAATAGAAGTAATTCGGACTTTAAGGAGTGAAATTGCAAGGAAGTTTATTAAGTCACTGGTGCAAGGAATGAACTGTAAAAGGCTCATTGCATCTTACAATGAAATACGTTTATTCATTGTTAATGGAAGTAAAGGAAAGTCAGAATCAGCAGGGGAATTTTCCCAGTTCTGTAGATTGCTGCACTGTTTTATCATTCAGAGAGGCAGCAAGATACAGTTGACAAAAGTACAATATATAGAAGACAATTAAACAAAGTACAATGTAATTAGTAAGATGCATAAATGTTTGGTTTGTTATAACACTTATTTTACATTGCATGGGGTCTATTCTGTTGAAGATTATAAAAACAGACCAAATCAAATTTGTACAACAAATAGTTGGATTTACTACTGCCACACATTTCTGTATTGAACTAATTTTGCTGATCGTTGTTTCTTTTCCAATATCAAATATATATATATATTATTATTTTTAGATACCCATAACAGTCAGTAAAGAAGCCAGCAAATACAACTAGTTTTCTACCCATCTCCCCCCCTAATAAATAAAGAGCCTGCCCTTACCCCAGGATACTGCATGTAGCAGTGGGTCTCTAGCTTGTAGTGGACTCTATCAGCCTTTTTAAATTGCGATTCGGACAATTTTAAAGGGATCTTTATAAGCACAGAGCATATTTTTTTACAGAAGTTTTTAGTTAGTAAAGACCTTGCTTTTGGATAGAAGTTACCTAACTAAAAACTTCTGTAAAAAAATATTCTCTGTGCTTATATAGAGCCCTTTAGAATTGGCTGAATCGCAATTTATTAAGGCTGTATGTCTTTGCACGTGCATTAGCTTTTCCTTTGTACCTCGGGTACCTTTAAACCCCCCCAGCAAAAATCTGATACTATGTATTATTATTATTGTTTATTTATAACGCGCCAACATATTCCGTAGCGCTGTACATAAGATACGTTCAAGACAAAGATACATACAATTTAACAAATAGCAAGGCAAGGTGGGCCCTGTCTTTGGGCCTCAAATTCATAGTGCTTACCCTAAAGCACCTTGTGGGATTGAAACTCGCAGACTTACAACCTAAAGGTAGTGTGTGAGGAAAAGGAGGGAGAGAGTGGTGAGAGTGTGTTAGGGTGGAAGGTGATACGCTTCTTTAAAGAGATGTGTTTTTAGAGAGGTTTTGAATGTTTTGAGGCTGGAGGATAATCTGGTGGCGCGAGGCAAGGAGTTCCAGAGAATAGGGGCAGCACGAGAAAAGTTCTGAAGGCGAGAGTGAGAGGAGGTGACAAGAGTTGTAGAAAGAAGAAGGTCATTACCAGAGCGAAGAGGGCGGGTATGTAGGAGCTAATACGTTAACTTTATTGGATTTGAGAGTTGATTGCTCCCAATTCAGGAGTCACCACCACCCATAAGCCACAGTTCCCCCTGGGATCCCCCTCAACACCCTCTTTTTAATTTTCATCTTTATACTGTTTTATATGTAATTCTTTTTTTGATATCATGTAGATCTTTTTTATTTTATGTCATTTTTATTTTTATTTTCTGTGTGGCAAAGACTAAGGGGGTCCTTATGAACCACAATGGGGTGATAGGATTCGTAGAGGTTAATAAGGACCCCTATGGTAGTAGTTGCAGTGCCATGGGGATCCATAGGGACTCCCATGTTAGGTTGTCTGTAAAGACCTTTGTGGTATAGGGGTTAATGTTAGGTGCCATTGGAATCTATAGGGACCCCATGGTTTTAGTATAGTATACCACAGGGTTCAATAGGGACTCTCATGATATAAGGGATAATATTATATTGCCATTGGGGTATATAGGGACCCCCATTAAAACAGTTTAAGTGTAGGTGCCATGGGGATCCATAGGGATCTCTATGATTATGGTTTGAAGGCCCATATGGCTCCATAGAGACCCAGATGGGGTTAAGGTTTCCCCAAACCCAAAGCACAAGGAAAGGGGGAGGGGGTCAATGGCCCCCAGGTGTTGAGGGGGTGTTCTGGGGTATACACAGGTTCATAGGTTTCAGCAAGTATTGAGGGGGGTCCTGAGGGATACCAAGGCTCATAGGGCGTAGCAGGTCATAGGTGGAAGGATCATAAACTCCCTGCCTTCCTTTTTGTATTATTTAACTCCTGCCCTGCCATGGGAAGGAGTTTATATAGACAGATGTATAGATAGATGATAGGTAATAGCTGGAAGGCTATTCTGAAAAACACGTGGAACTTGACTGGTCTGTGTACTTACAAGTTATTTTTCCTACCAGAGAAAACCTTGGTATTTCAGAAGTGGCATATATTTGCGACTAAAATGTTCCCAAACACATGTTTACTATTAGAGATAAATCTCCCAGAGTTCCAAATAGGGTTGTTATCAGAGTTTACATGACTCATTGAATGGAGGCCAAGGGTATAAAAATATAATTCAGTCAGTAGTGTGGAGATGTTAGAAAGCTGAATATCCTTTTTAAATTTAGGGAGTTGTAATGAACTAAAATATAAGGTATTCTAGTCTTTGAGCAAAGAGACTCGTGGATAATGCCCAGCATCAGCGGGTAACACTAAAAAAACATTTAGAAAATGTGTCAAACATTTTCATTTTGTAATTTTTTTTTCTGTTCGGTGAGCAAGGAAGTGAAAAGTGTAAAAATGAAGGGAAAGATGGAGAAGACACCATTATGGAGAATAATTAAAAGTGGCATGTAATTCATCAATACTACGCTATATTATCAAGTATATAAGCAAGTGAACTTTGTATATAGTTTTATAATTTTGTATATAATTTTTATATAATCTAGTTCTAATACGTTGAATATAAAAAAACTAGCGACTTGCCCGTCAAAAATAATGGCAATAAAATTTGAAGGCTTGCTATGCTGTTTGCCAGACAATTCTTGGCTCTCCCCCTGTAACTTGCGACCCTCGCGATGAACGCATTTGGAGCTCATTGCGAGCCCCTCCCAGCGTCTACATTACAGGCCTCGCGGTGAGGTCGCAAGCAGCACAATGAGCGGCTTTGTTGCTCATTGCTGGCCTTGGCCAACCCACCAATTACCTCTCCTTTACAATGAGCACCTTCGGCGCTCATCGCAAGCCTCTCCCCGCCTCTACTCTCTGACCCTGTCTGTTTCTCTCCTCTCCCTTCCATGTGTCTGTTTTCCCCTCTCTCTCTGGCCTTTTATTTTTTCCCCTTATTTCCCTCCCCTATGTCTTTCCACACCCCCCCTCTCTCCCCCTTGTGTCTCTTTCCACCCTCTCCTTCCCCTGTGTGTTTGTACTGTCTCTCTCTGCTAGCGGCATGATCTAGCTGTGTATCTCCCCCCCTCTCCCTCTACTTTGTTTCTCCCGCTCTCCCCTGTGTTTTTCCCCACCTCTCCCTACCCCTGTCTCTTCTTCTCCCCTCCCCTGTGTCTCCTTCCCCCCTCTCCCATGTGTCTCCTTTGCCTGTCACCCTCTCCTGTGACTCCTTTCCCCCGCTCCTTTTCCCCCTCTACCATTCACCACTCTCCCTCCCCTGTGTCTCCGTTCCCCCATCTCCCTCCCCTGTGTATTCTTTCCCCATCTCTCCCTCTCCTGTTCCTCCTTTCCCCCTCTCTAGTTCCCCCTTTGTGTCTCCTTATCCTGTCTCCCTCCCCTGTGTCTCATCCACCCCTTTTGTCTCCGTTCCCCCTCCTCCTCCCTCCCTTGTCTCCTTTCCCCCTCCTCTCCCTCCCTTGTGTCTCGTACCTGGATGCAATCCTGCCAGCAGCACCGCACTCACTGGCTTCTCCTCTGCGGCTTGAACTACTTTCTGGATCAAGCCACGCATTGCGCATTCCGCCTGCGCGATGCACGGTTTGATCCAGAGAATAGTTTCGGACGGAGGACGGGAGCCACAGAGGAGAAGACAGTGAGTGCGGGTTGCATCCAGGTATGTACTTCACAATGGTGCGGCACTGCTGCCAGGGTTGCATCCAGGTACGTGCCTTGATTGTATCCTGCAGCTGGGGGGTGATGTGGCCCGCTGTACTGCTCATCACCAGCATGAGTGGGGCAGGGGGAGCCTGACCTAGGGGCCTCTTGATGAGTGCCTGCGGCGCTCATCGTGAGCCCTGCAATGAGCGCCTTTGGCGCTCATTACAGTCTCAAAGTCCCACGGGCCTCGCGATGAGCACTTTTGGCACTCATTGCGAGGCCCGCAACTGCGGCCCTCACTTCGCAAGGTCCCAAAAGCATGACGGCAACTCGCAGTTTGTCAACTATTATAGCTGATACACTTGAAAATATACTGCACAAAACATTTTTAGAATGGAAAATAAAATAATGTAATCTCTGTGATCTACCATTTTTGTTTCTGCAGTTCTATGTCCTGATGTGGGAAGAGACTTTGAGTACACAGGAACACACTATCTGCACAAGGGGAATGCTGCACCTACACTGCAAGTGCATTTATTAGGTCTAATGGAGGCTCATTGGTTTAGAAGGATATTCTCCTGAAAAGTAATAGACAGGATCAATGGATAAAAGAATATGGATGCCTGCAGTTAGGCATATTTGAGTGAATTTGGGGTAATTTTGTTGCAATCAAAAAATGTAAGTTTATTCTTTTGAGTTCATAATCTATTTTAACATCAAGGAAAACAATGTGTAATTTACTACTGCAGTAAAGATAAATATGAGCATTTAGGGAGTGCTTGTAATTTATGGTGTACTTAGGACCTGAGAAAATGTGTCTACAGTGCCTTGCAAAAGTATTCACCCCCCTTGACTTTTTAACTATTTTGTTACATTACAGCCTTAAGTTCAATGTTTAGTTAATCTAAATTTTATGTGATGGATCAGAACACAATAGTCTAAGTTGGTGAAGTGAAATGAGAAAAATATACACATAAAACTATTTAAAAAAAATAAAAAACAGAAAATTGGCGTGTGCGTATGTATTCACCCCCTTTGTTTTGAAGCCCATAAAAATCTCTGGTGCAACCAATTACCTTCAGTAGTCACATAATTTGTGAAATTATGTCCACCTGTGTGCAATCTAAGTGTCACATGATCTGTCATTACATATAACACCTTTTTTGAAAGGCGCCAGAGGCTGCAACACCTAAGCAAGCGGCACCATTAACCAAACACTACCATGAAGACCAAGGAACTCTCCAAACAAGTAAGGGACAATGTTGTTGAGAAATACAAGTCAGGGTTAGGTTATAAAAAAATATCCAAATCTTTGATGACGCCCAGGAGCACCATCAAATCTATCATAACCAAATGGAAAGAACATGGCACAACAGCAAACCTGCCAAGAGACGGCCGCCCACCAATACTCACGGACCCGGCAAGGAGGTCATTAATCAGAGAGGCAGCACAGAGATATAAGGTAACCTTGGAGGAGCTGCACAGTTCAACAGCAGAGACTGGAGTATCTGTACATAGGACGACAATAAGCCGTATGCTCCATAGAGTTGGGCTTTATGGCAAAGTGGCCAGAAGAAAGCCATTACTTTCAGCAAAAAACTAAATGGCACGTTTTGAGTTTGCGAAAAGGCATGTGGGAGACTGCCAAAATGTATGAATGAAGGTGCTCTAGTCTGATGAGACTAAAATTTTACTTTTTGGCCATCAAATAAAACGCTATGTCTGGCGCATACCCAACATATCACATCGCCCAAAGAACACCATCCCAACAGTGAAACATGGTGGTGGCAGCACAGCATCATGATGTGGGGATATTTTTCAGCAGCTGGGACTGGGAAACTGGTCAGAGTTGAGGGAAAGATGGATGGTGCTAAATACAGGGATATTCTTGAGCAAAACCTGTACCACTCTGTGCGTGATTTGAGGCTAGGAAAGAGGTTCACCTTCCAGCAGGACAATGACCCCAAACACACTGCTAAAGCAGCACTTGAGTGGTTTAAGGGGAAACGTTTAAATATGTTGGAATGGCCTAGTCACAGCCCAGACCTCAATCCAATAGAAAATTTGTGGTCAGACTTAAAGATTGTTGTTCACAAGAGCAAAATATCCAACATGAAGGAGCTGGAGCAGTTTGGAGCTGTGATTGCCGCAAAAAGGTGCTGTACAAAGTATTGACTTTAGGGGGGTGAATAGTGATGCACATTGACTTTTTCTGTTATTTTGTCCTATTTGTTGTTTGCTTCACAATAAGAAAAACAAACATCTTCAAAGTCGTGGGCATGTCCTGTAAATTAAAAAATGCCAAGGGGGGGGGGGGGGTGTGAATACTTTTGCAAGGCACTGTATATTGTGTTATCAGCAACAACAATAATAGAGGTGCTCACTCTATTGAGTGAGACCAGACTGATATACTACTGGATATTTCTAGCTGTGTAGGGCACAAGTGAGCTAAAAGAGGTTGCTCTCAGAGTAGGTTATCATGTCCATAGAACTAACCTATTAAGGTTAGTTTGTTCTCTGATTGAGTTCCTGTATTTTTGTTATTGTATATCCTGCTTCAACTCAGATAAAATAAAAGCTAACACTGCATTATTTTAAACATTGAAAATATGTTTTACACATTTACTACTGCATTACTACTTCATTTTTGGCACTCTACAAGATGGTGCAGAGTAGTTTTAATAATTCCAGTGGTCGTTGGACCAAAAAAAAAGGAAGAGAAAGGGGGTACACATTGAAGCAGAAACAAAGCTAAATACACATATGTGTCTCAGATTGTTTTTTTCAAGCAAAAACAGAACTTCTTTCAGATGTCTTGCAGTATAATTTTATGGGACCTGGGAAAATGTGTCTATATCCTGCTATCAGCAACAAGTTAAGTGAGACCAGACTGATACCCTACAGAACACTTCTCTGTGTGAAGGGCACACGTGAGCTAGAAGCGGTTGTTCTCAGAGTGGGTTTTTATGTCCTTAAAATAACCATGTTGTTGCTTATGCAAATAACCCTTAGGGCTTAGTTTTACTAAGGGTGATAGGGGACTCCAGTAGTGGACTCCTTGGTGCCTTAGGGAGTTATCAGCTACACCCTACTCAGGAGGCCCAACTGAGCCCAAAACATATGTCTGAGGGTTGCTGTTTCTCATGTTAAGGGTAGAATTCCCTGGTATTTTCGGGCTGGATCACTCTAGTGAATCAGACCAGACTGATATGCTATTCTTCTCTACAAGATGGTGCAGAGACGTTTTATTCATTTCATTGTCACTTTAACTAAAAAAAGAAAGAGAAAGGGGATACACATTGAAGCAGCGCTAAAACCAAACGCATAAATAAGTCTCAGCCTAGTTTTCCTTGCAAAAGTTTTTTTGGGATGTCTTGCAGCTGAATAGAATTTGAATGTATATATATATATATATATATATATATATATATATATATATATAGTAACAGGGCGCCCCCTTCTGGCGGGGTTTGCGTCCTGCACTTTCTTATCTCTTTTACCCAGGGAGGAAGACACAGCAGGCTTGTCAGAGTTTTACTGCTATTTATTGGGTAGCATAAACAGAACAAAAAACAGTGCTTATCTTCAGCAAATAAAATAAAACCCTACATAAATGTGCTTACTACACTCAGGAACACCCTAACTATATCCGGCCAGCTTCTCTGGCTCCGGAGAGTGCCACCTTGTGGCCAGGATGCAAACAGTCTCTTATCTTTGTTATATCGCCACCTTGTGGCCAGGACACAAACAGTCTCTTATTTGCCTTTTCCTCTACAGCTTCTATCAATCGTTTGTGAAGCATAGGGCCCTTGTCACCCTCTTGTAATGAGGAACTCTTACTCTCACTCCCAATGCACTCTTCTTCTCCCTGGGACCTTTGTAATCCTTCTCTGGATACAATGAGAATAACATGCATTGGCACCAACCTTTTATCCCTTATTCCTTCCGGCTTCTTAGGGATGGTGTCTTCAGATAATCCTATCTCAGTGGAATATCTCCAATACCACAGAAGTCTTCTCTGTGCGCAAACTCTGGAACTCCGCAGCCTTCCTGACTGTCTCGCTCCAGCACAAATCCCAGCTCTCAGGATCCCCGCAGCTGAGCTGTCCAGGGCTTTCACACACAGCTCACGGCTCTTAGGCCCAAGCCTAAGTGAGAGAGACTCCACCCATCTCTCTGCTGCTTTTAAAGGCAGTACACAGCTGGGCTGCTTCCATTTAGCCACTGATAACTGAATGGATTTAACTCTTTTCATTCTCAAGGGAGAAGTCTTACAGAGCTCTCTTGTGACCCCTAATGGCACTCCATCACATATCCTCCCCCTCAGCTCAACACCATGTAGTTGAGCTACATGAGCCGAGAGGCCGTAAACGCTCACTTGTAACTTTATCTTCCTCTTGTCTTCTCGTTTAAGGGGTTCATCTTCATAGGGCATAATATTCTCTGGTGCAACTATGCAGTATGGGCTTGGGTCTTGCTCTATTCTCTTGAGCTCAACAGCACGCGTACTTCCATGCGCCAGGAGAACTTTCCCTTCTTCAATTGATCCATCAACTTTGACGAAGCAAGGCTTGAGACACCCCTCGAATAGACTACCATGGATTTCGTCCACCGCATCATCTATGGGGAACACACTGTTTCGTTCGCCACATGGCACCTCTGGACCTGGTTGGATACTGACAGTATCTCCAAACCACAACTTTAGGTTGTTACACACAACTCTGTTCCTCCTGATTTTCTCATCTAGGCAAGTGTCATCTGTACGACCTTTGTACGCAGTTTTCTGTCTCTTCTTTCTTTTCAGAAGAACAGGTTTTCCTTGGTACAACAGAAGCTCGTCCTTCTGGACCGGAGTCATCGACATCACTTTCTCTTCTCTTCCACTGTTTTCATCTTCAGGTACTAACTTAGATCTATGCTTATTTCTTAAACCTGGAGCTTGCTTCTCTGATTTTGAAGACTTCTCTACTTCTGGAGTTGCAGCTCCATCCTCTGTCAATTGAGACTCAACTACTGAGTTTGCTCTGTCAGTCTGCTTGCTCTCGTTGGGAAGTAATTTATCTTTATGTTTATTTTTTTGAAGTACTTGTTTTCCTCTCCGTTTCAGAAAATTTTTCAGTGTCAAGTGATTTTGTCTCCTTTTTTGTTGATGTTTCAGGTTGCTGCTCTGTATCACACTGATCCGCTATGGTTGGTGAAACCTTTGTTTCCCTGCTTTCTTCTGGCTGATCTATCACAGCTGACTCCTTAGTTTGCTTTGCACCACTCTCCACTTTACTAGATGCTTCTTTGACTACACTCGCTCTCTCTTTATTAGAGACAGAAATAATGTCTTTCTTTTTCTCTGTCTCTTCATCCTTGGCACTGGTTTTGTTTGAATCGGTCTTAAGCAGCTCTTCTTTTGAAAGTACTTTTTGGTTTGATTTTTCAAGAGATGAAGTAATGTGATCATTTCCAAGATCTGGGGATTTTTCTAAATTCTCTGAGCTTGAAAGCTTACTGTTCTCTTTGAGGTTATGTAGACTTTGGTTTACGTCACTCTCTAAGAGATCTTTCAGATTTTTCACAGTCTCTTCCATAGCAAGCAATTGTTCTTTTAGGTGAAGGATTTCTTCTGTCATTACCTCCTTCCCAGAGATTCTCTATTCATAAAGCCGTAACTGGTTGTCCTTCTCAATTAATTGCGTCTTTAGAGACTCCATTGTGGCTGCGTGAGTCTTACTTTGCGCTTCATTCTCAGTGTCCAGATTCTGGCATTTAGCAATTAGATCAAGGATGGTTGCATCCCGTTCTTGCACTTTAACTGCCAACGCTGATTTTTCCTTTTCTAGCTCCTCGGATGTGGCCAAACTTGATTGAAGACCTTTCTCCAGAGTCTCAACAGCTTGGTTTAAAGAGTTTAATTCCTGTTCATTTGTGGTTATTTGACAAATCAGCTGCTCCTCTTGAGTTTGAGCCGCTTGGTCTTGTCTCTCCTTCTGTACAGTGTTCTCTGAAAGAAATGTCTGCAGACTGGTAATTATTCCCTGTAGCTGCAGTTTCTCAGAATCAAACCGGGCTCTCTGGGTTTCTAGTTCTGCATTGGTGGAGCTCTTCTCTTGTTCTAGCTTGGTGATCTGTACCTGGAGGGCTGTACACCTAGCAGTGATTTCAGCTATTTCCTGGGTCAATCCTTCCATCTTCAGGATGTCCCCCATGCGCTCTCCTTGTTCTTGTATATGGTTCTCCCCCATATTTTCCAGCTTAGACTTGGGAGGACTCTTCCTCTGCTCCCAAATAGGCATCAGTTTATCATTCCTGTAGGACACTCTGTAGTCCTCAAATGCAGGCATCCTCCGCCATTCAGGAATATAGGCTGGCATCATCTTTACCTCTCGCTGGTCTGGTTTGGTATGACACCTCTCCATGCTCTGCGTCATATGTCCTGTCTGGGACAGTGTGTACTCCTTGAGTTTTTCTGCATTGCGGTCAGCCCATTTCTTTTCTCTGTTATAAGCAGCTTCCACTTCTCTGAACTGTTTTTTTATCATCTCTAAGTCGGATGCACTTTGCAAGCAGCTGGCCTTTTCCACTTGAAGTGAAGACTCAAGGTCCAGGATCCGCAACTGGATAACTTCAGAGTTAAACTTAGACTCCCGATGGGCTGCTCTTTCCGATTCGATATCTTCTTCCAGTCTTTTTACTGTGTGTGCTGCTGTCTCCAGTTCCAGAATCAGTCTCTCCTCTTTCTCACGACTGTACTCCAGCTCACTCTTCTGACGTGAGAAGTTATCCATGGAGACATTTTTCTCTGCTTCCATTTCATGTAGCTGCTTGTGCAACTCTTGAACCTTCCTGTTTTGGGACTGGATAACAGATTCCATTTCTTTCTTCATCTCCTGCTCTCTCATCTGAAGCTCCTCAATCTTAACTTTAAATTGTTCTTGGAGCCTTAAAGAATGCCGTTTCTCCTCCTCTAAGGCCATTCTGTCTGCACTAGCAGGCTCTTTTGCTTTCTCAGCAATATCTGTTACTGTCTCTGCAGTTTCTTTTGTGCACTCTGCATTCTCATCAGCAGCTCCTGCCGTCTCTGTGGCGGCTCCTGCCGTCTCTGTGGCGGCTCCTGCCGTCTCTGTGGCGGCTCCTGCCGTCTCTGTGGCGGCTCCTGCCGTCTCTGTGGCGGCTCCTGCCGTCTCTGTGGCGGATCCTGCCGTCTCTGTGGCGGCTCCTGCCGTCTCTGTGGCGGCTCCTCTGTCAGCCCGCCAGTTCCATGCTTGTCTATCTTTGACAATATCACCAAATGACTTCTCAACGCCAAGCTCCAATGGGGTGTCCATAATATTTGGATGGAAATCTCTCCTTGTCATGCCAGTCGCACCTTTCTCGTGTGGTTGAAGTATAGGAGCACTTCTCCGGCTAGCTTGTTGCACCCCCAGCGCCTTTATGCTGGCTGTAAAGTACGCCTTCTGTTCATTCTGGGAGTCTTTCCTCATCCTCTCATCCGGGAACTCATACACTGGCCTGTGGTAGAGATGGGCATGCTCTTCTTTGGTATTCCATCTTCTTTCATCAGATTTTTCCCATAGACAGGTAGGGGCCTGTCCAAATTGTGAGACTTCCCCTCTGTACTGTAACTTCTCCTTATTACAACTCAGGTTCTCTTTGTTCTTATATTTCTGGGTACTGATTCTCTGTGCTCTGACATCCCGGGTAACTCCAACTCTGGCAAGGATCTCAGCTTTGAGGTCATCATAGTTTTCTTTCTTTTCTTCATTTAAGCTCAGATAAGCTTTCTGAGCTTCGCCCGTCAAATACGGGGCAGTGAGGCTGGCCCAGTACCGTTTGTGCCACGCCTCCCTAATGGCTGTTCTCTCAAAAATGGTGAGGTATATGATCACATCATCATCCTCTGTCAGCTCCCAAAGAATTTCATTGGCTCTAGCTCTGGCCGCATCTTTTCTATATTTTTCCAGCATAGCTTCATTCTGGGCTAACTGGATGGCCCACTTTCTAGTGAACTCTTGATGAGCAGCTGTGGCCTCTCTCATGCGGATTGTTTCCTCCTCTGCTTGTCGCTGCTGTTCCTGCTGTTGCTGCTGATGCTGCTGCTGCTGCTGTTGCAGCAAGGCCTTCAGTATATCCTCCATCACTGTACTGTACTGTGGGCTGTCTTCTTGCACTCAGACACTTCACGATCCCACCACTGCCACCAGTGTAACAGGGCGCCCCCTTCTGGCGGGGTTTGCGTCCTGCACTTTCTTATCTCTTTTACCCAGGGAGGAAGACACAGCAGGCTTGTCAGAGTTTTACTGCTTATTATTGGGTAGCAGAAACAGAACAAAAAACAGTGCTTATCTTCAGCAAATAAAATAAAACCCTACATAAACGTGCTTACTACACTCAGGAACACCCTAACTATATCCGGCCAGCTTCTCTGGCTCCGGAGAGTGCCACCTTGTGGCCAGGATACAAACAGTCTCTTATTTGTGATATATCGCCACCTTGTGGCCAGGAAACAAACAGTCTCTTATCTTTGTTATATCGCCACCTTGTGGCCAGGACACAAACAGTCTCTTATTTGCCTTTTCCTCTACAGCTTCTATCAATCGTTTGTGAAGCATAGGGCCCTTGTCACCCTCTTGTAATGAGGAACTCTTACTCTCACTCCCAATGCACTCTTCTTCTCCCTGGGACCTTTGTAATCCTTCTCTGGATACAATGAGAATAACATGCATTGGCACCAACCTTTTATCCCTTATTCCTTCCGGCTTCTTAGGGATGGTGTCTTCAGATAATCCTACTCAGTGGAATATCTCCAATACCACAGAAGTCTTCTCTGTGCGCAAACTCTGGAACTCCGCAGCCTTCCTGACTGTCTCGCTCCAGCACAAATCCCAGCTCTCAGGATCCCCGCAGCTGAGCTGTCCACGGCTTTTACACACAGCTCACGGCTCTTAGGCCCAAGCCTAAGTGAGAGAGACTCCACCCATCTCTCTGCTGCTTTTAAAGGCAGTACACAGCTGGGCTGCTTCCATTTAGCCACTGATAACTGAATGGATTTAACTCTTTTCATTCTCAAGGGAGAAGTCTTACAGAGCTCTCTTGTGACCCCTAATGGCACTCCATCACAATATATATATATAAATATATATATATATATATATATATCACTAATATAGTTGTCGTACTGCGAGTTGTCGTCCCGTTCCAGGGCTCGCACTGCTGCCATCACAAAGCGAGGGATGCAGTTGCGTTGGTGGAGGCCCACAACACTTAGCTGCAATGAGCGCCGAAGGGGCTCCATGCAGTGGTGGAGATGAGCGGCGCAGGCGCTCATCACAAGGCCCGTGGGACTTAGATGCAATGAGCGCCAAAGGCGCTCATTGCAGGGGTGGAGATGAGTGCCACAGGCGCTCATTGCAAGGCCCGCGGGACTTATAATCAATGAGTGCAGAAGGCCATCGCGAGCCCCGTAGGACGCAAAAATTAACTCAGGGAGCCTGTGAGTGAGGTTGCAATTTAATTTGAGCCATATTTGGCATTTTTACACAATCGAAAATCGCCGAAGCAAGAAAAAAAATGGCAGACAAAAAAACGTAACAGGATGAAAATGAGGCCGAAGGCAGTAAAAAATAGCCCGAAGCCAGTAACACTTAACGCATAGCAGTAACACTCAGTGCGAGGCCCCTAAACTACACGGGGGGAAGAGGCGGGGCTCACGATAAACGCTGAAGGTGCTCAGAGGGGCCTCGTATTGTGTGGCAAACAGCATTGCCATGGCTTAAAATGTTATTGCCGTCATTTTTTGACAGGCAAGTCGCTAGTACATGTTGAAACTGTGGCTAAACATATTTACATTTAGATAAACTACAGTAAACAGTGAGTAGAAGTATTACTGTATATATATATATATATATATATATATATATATATATATATATATTAATATATATATATATATATATATATAAAACAATAGAAAAGAAGTAAAGCGTATCCCCTTTACATGGTGCACACCCTACGGCCTAATTGTAATATAGAGAATAATACATAATAAAACTTAGCGTTTAAGGATTTGAGAAAAATACACATATTAATACAATTTATTAGGTACTTGTACCTCACAACGACGATTAAGAAATTAAAACCAAGGATAGTAAGGGTAAACTAAAAACAATGCCATCCATGTGGCCTAAGGAATACAAGTCTGTAGGATAATCAATATCTCATATGTTAGATTTGTCAATTTATGTGGATTCTAAAGTGCTAATGTTCTCTTAGGCGTCCAGAACACTAATAACACAGAAAAGTCTCTGTATAAAGTGTTAATATTCCTGTCCCTATATGCACCCCATATCTGCCAGTTTGGCCTAAATGCTTCTAAGTATAAACGTTCTTAATAGTAGAAAGCGGCTATTTCACATGGCATAAAGGTGTCAAAGCTCTATGAAAATATCCTTAATGCTATGCTCTACGTAATGTGCAAAAAATAATATATATTTATATTTATAATAGTATAAATTATTTCCTCTTAATTCTAAATGTCTATGATCTTTAGTGTTTCAATAAAATAGTCTATGCTGACTTTGCTTATCAATGTTGACTCATCACTGAAGGGTAGGTACATCAGTCACATGATTTTGAAACGCAATTATACTGTTGACCTAAATTCTCATCCCTTTCAGGTCTGCTATTATTCCAAAACATTTCACGTTACTGGATTTGGAGGGACAATACTACAAGTATGGAAGTAAACTATGCCCCCTGATATGCCTCAAATTAACTTACAAACTCACACACAGCACAGGGAGAGAGGTTGCAAGTTAATTTAAGCCATATTTGGTATTTTTACATGATCGAAAACAAGGCCGAAGGTAGTAAAAAATAGCCCAAAGCCAGTAACACTTAACACAAGCCAGTAACACTTAACCTAAGGCAATAACATTTAACCCACGTCAGTAACACTTAACTCAAGGCAGTAACACTTAACCCAAGGCAGTAACACTTAACCAAAGTCAGTAACACTCATTGCAAGGCCCCTAAAATACACGGGGGAGAAGACGCTCGCAATTAGCGCCAAAGGCGTTCATCATAGGGCTTGCGATGTACACCGAAGGTGCTCAGTGGGGCTATAGCCTCGCATTGTGTGGCAAACAGTATTGCCATGGCTTAAAAGTTTATTGCCGTAATTTTTTGACGGGCAAGTCGCTAGTATATATATATATGTTGAAACTGTGGCTAAACATATTTACATTTAGATAACAGTGAGTAGAACTATTAGACATTAGATAATTAGGCATTAAAAGGTCTATGTGAATATTATCTATTCAGTTAGACATGCTCCTGTGGATTATACCTCCGCCACAGTAAGATATAATTAATCATATGAGATAAAGTCATTAGGATAGAGGGAGGACCTTTTCATGTATTTAATGCATTCTTGTTATATTTATTTCTATATGTACATGTACTGCAGTAACTGGGTCCCTTACCTTGATAGTAACTGACAGGTTTATTTCAACAACAGAACAAATCTTACGTAAACAAAAGGTCCTATAATTTAAAATAAGCATTTATTAAGCATGAGAAATGTCAGTTCAACATGTTGCCAAACAGGTAAACATTACACAAGCTAGAACTGATTGTACAAAGTAAATATTTTAACTTGGGTAACAGTAATGTGACACTTTGATCAATTAGGAAATCTCTTTGTACATAGAGACATTTGGAACCAATACATGTGTAGATACACATCTAGGTTCCAGTCCATTTTTTGCCATACAAGAACACAGATCAGAAAAATACTATAGTATCCCATAAACTTTTGTTTAGACTGTAGAACCAGAATTCTACATAATTAAGAAGAAATGCTATTCCATCTGAGGAATATGCTGAATGCAGCAGCACCTTTAAGGAACAGCAGCAAATGCATTGTGCGTCATTTTCGGTAAGTTCCTATAACACTGATTTGATTTACTGGTAATAAATGAAATATTAATAAATAAACAATACATAAAGCATGTTCAATGCAGAACATGTTTCTATGTGCTACGTAATGCATTATTACCCTATTTGGCAATAACAATAATTATATGTATGATATTTTTTCTGTTAATCATTTGTTTCTATTAATCATTTAATATAAATTATATTTATATTAAGAGAATATTTTTTTAAGAAATCAAGGCCTTAACATTGCAGTCATAAATTTTTTTTTTTTTATGTTATAAGGTCTGTGAATGTAATGATCCCCAGTCTGTTGGAAAAATAAATGTAGTTAAAGTTTGCACAGCATTATTAGGCCAATGACAGGTATGTTATTGATTTGGATTTTCATCAATATTAAGCCATGAGAATCTGAATGAAACTGCCATGTAGTTGAAGTTGTTTGAGTATTAAATATAAACTCAAATGCCTTTTTTTCAGGGTTTTTTATGGAAACTTAAATTATATTAATGAGTGTAAATTACATTTAAGTATAAAGATTAACCACTTTACATTTGAAGTAAACTAAGAGACAAGAGCATGTTTGTAATAATTTTTCAATGTTTGTGCAGGCTCCATGTGTATCTCCTCTGTTTCCTATCCAAACCTCACATTTATGGATGGCAAAGAGTTATGTTGATCTGTACTTAGACACATTTGCCTTGACCAATAGGTTGGATATGGCCATATGATCATGGGCTTATTTAGGTTTTATGCTGCCCTAGGAAATTCATATTTGTGCACCCACAATACCCAACTTGCAGCTCCTCCTTTCCCTTTTCTATATCTTAAAACATAATGTATGTGTCTTTATGTATGTGTATATATATATATATATATATATATATATATATATATATATATATATAATATGTCAGGAAGGGTCAAATACATTTCAGACTAAAGTATGTTAGTATATGCACAGACATGTCTATATGCAGCCTTCTGCCCCCTGAAAATGAGCTACCCTAGGCTTAAGATCGTGGTACTAGACAAAAACACACTCCTCCATTTGATTTTTATGTTTCAGGGCTTTTTACCCCTCCTATTATTACAATCTAATCTAAATATATCTGAAATGTAATTTATTCTTGAAAATCTGTTTGTACTGTATGTAGCATATACATGTGTGGTGAATATTTTCATTATATAGGATATACTAACAATATTCACATTGTGGTCTTGAATAATTTGCTGTACTGAAATACTGCCCAGAAATACATATTTACAAGGAAGTCTACAGTACTGGGCATCATCTACACAACATTTCTACTCCCGCTCCAAATATGCTATGGTGTTGATTTATTGGAAGCTCTCATTAACAAGAATCTCAGGGCCTCTTGTTTTAACAGAAGTAGTAATTTGTCTATGTACAGAGTTGTGGAATATGATAGATATTTAATAATATCAAAAAATAACTTTATTTGGATACCTATGATCCTAGACAACTGCAAAAAATGTATAAAACGTGCTTACAACTTTGCATAATACCAAAGCCCCAGTACTAAAATATATTTGGACATAAAGATAATCAGCTCTGTATAAATCAATCTATCATCCATAAAATGATATAATACTGCAATTCTGAATCTTAGCTAATCAACTCTCATACAGTGGATATAAAAAGTCTACACACCTCTGTTAAAATGTCAGGTTTCTGTGCTGTAAAAAAATGAGACAAAGATAAATAATTTCAGAACTTTTTCCAACTTTAATGTGACCTATAAACTGTACAACTCAATTGAAAAACAAACTGAAATCTTTTAGGTGGAGGGAAGAAAAAAAAAAAAGAAAAATAATGTGGTTGCATAAGTCTGCACCCCTCTTATAACTGGGGATGTAGTGTGTTCATAATTAAGCAATCACATTCCAAATTGTGTTAAATAGGAGTCAGCTTACACCTGCCATCTTTTAAAGTGCCTCTGATTAACCCCAAATAAAGTTCAGCTGCTCTAGTTGGAGTTTCCTGAAAGTTTCTTAGTCGCATCCCACAGCAAAAGCCATAGTCCACAGAGAGCATCCAAAGCATCAGAGGGATCTCATAGTTAAAAGGTATCAGTCAGGAGAAGGGTACAAAAGAATTTCCAAGGCATTAGATATACCATGGAACACAGTGAAGACATCATCAAGTGGAGAAAATATGGCACAACAGTGACATTACCAATAACTGGAGCTCCCTCCAAAATTGATGAAAAGACGAGAAGAAAACTGGTCTGGGAGGCTACCAAGAGGCCTACAGCAACATTAAAGGAGCTGCAGGAGTATCTGGCAAGTACTGGCTGTGTGGCACATGTGACAACAATCTCCTGTATTCTTCATATGTTTGGGCTATGGGGTAGAGTGGCAAGACGAAAGCCTTTTCTTACGAAGAAAAACATCCAAGCCAGGCTACATTTTGCAAAAACACATCTGAAGATACGTTTTTTGCGCAAAAACAACACTGCACATCACCAAAAGAACACCATACCCACACTGAAGCATGGTGGTGGCAGCATCATGCTTTGGGGCTGTTTTTCTTCAGCTGGAACTGGGGCCTTAGTTAAGATAGAGGGAATTATGAACAGTTCCAAATATTAGTCAATATTGGCACAAAACCTTCAGGATTCTGCTAGAAAGCTGAACATGAAGAGGAACTTCATCTTTCAGCATGACAACGACCCAAAGCATACATCCAAATGAACAAAGTAATGGCTTCACCAGAAGAAGATTAAAGTTTTGGAATGGCGCAACCAGAGCCCAGACCTAAATCCGATTGAAAATCTGTGGGGTGATCTGAAGAGGGCTGTGCACAGGAGATGCCCTCGCAATCTGACAGATTTGGAGTGTTTTTGCAAAGAAGAGTGGGCAAATCTTGCTAAGTCAAAATGTGCCATGCTGATAGACTCATACCCAAAAAGACTGAGTGCTGTAATAAAATCAAAAGGTGCTTCAACAAAGTATTAGTTTAAGGGTGTGCATACTTATGCAACCATATTATTTTATTTTTATATTTTTTCTTCCCTCTACCTAAAAGATTTAAGTTTGTTTTTCAATTGAGTTTTACAGTTTTAGGTCACATTAAAGGTGGAAAAATTTCTGAAATGATTTATCTTTGTCTCATTTTTTTACAGCACAGAATCCGGACATTTTAACAGGGGTGTGTAGACTTGTTATATCCACTGTATATCAGGTTATCAGGTTATACTGAAATGTTTTTTATAGTAATATCGATGTAACAACATAGGCTTAATAAAGTTGAATGAATTGAAAAAAACAGTGGCTAAATAAAGTTAAATAAAGTTCAGAGAATTCAGGAAACAGTGGCTTAATAAAGTTTATTGAATTGAATACAACATTACGTCATGACTTCATCGTGTACGTGAACGTCATGACGTAATGACGCTCACGCGAAACCCGGTAGTAAAAGGGCTTTATAAGCCAGAGGAGAAGCCAGTACAGTATAGCCTTAGAGAAAGTCCTCTGAAAGGACGAAACGGACCGTTGGCATTTTATTTTTTAGTGGGGCAGGTTCTATTATCATACAATTTGGTTTAAAGGGCTCAAAAGTCAATCTCTACAAGGAATAGGAGTGCGGAGAGAGGGAAACTGAATCGCAAGTATTTTTTGCAACATGTTATCACCCTCCCATACATTTATCATCTAATGATTTGCTAATCTTATTTTTGCTGCAACTATGGAACTTTCTGTTAAGCAAAATATATAGTTATTAAATTGACTGCGAGAATCCCCTGTTTTTGGACATATTGAACACCTGTGTCCCACTATATATATATATTTTTTTTTTGTTTTTAACAATGTATACTATGTGCTTTTTTACTTATATTTTTCAACTCTGTGATTATCAGTGTATCCTGTATTAACAGGACTATCAGTATAACCTGATATATGAGAGTTGATTAGCTAAGATTCAGAATTACAGTATTATATCAGTTTATGGATGAAAGGGCCTAGATTGATTTATACAGAGCTGATTATCTTTATGTCCAAATATATTTTAGTACTGTGGCTTTGGTATTATGCAAAGTTGTAAGCACGTTTTATAAATCTTCAGTGTTGTCTAGGATCATAGGTATCCAAATAAAGTTATTTTTTGATATAAGAAAAGGGGTGTTAAGCACCCAAAGGATACAATAATAATAGGTCAATAGAATTGTTTATTTTGATATTTATTAATATATGATAATAATGATACAGACAGATATTTCAAATTACAATTCTTAATGAAACATGGCATAGTAGAACATCTTGTTCTATACAACAACATCTTCCAACATTTTACGGAATTTCTGGCAATTCAAATACATTCTCAATGGAATCCAAAGGATTATGTACAGGTTCTTGCTTTCAGGTCATATTTTCATTTGGAAAGCAATTTCTGTTTAATTTGTTTTTACAAAATTTCCAAACTGTCAAATCTGTGTCTAAAAGTTCCAAAATATCTCTCTGCCTCTACTTTAAATCTGTGTTGGAAATAAAAAATCACTATTTATGTTATGAACAACAGATCATTCTGAGTACACTTATAAATCTCACATCGGCCAAAAGACCTTTTTTTCCCACAGAACTTCTCAGTAAACCGTATTTCCACTGTAGCTAAGAATTCTGGGTAGTGATGCAAATGATGCTCAAAATGGAACTCCTTTTTCCCTCAAATCTACTGACATACAGTAGAGCCCGATTCAATTGCCCTCGTCTCGCGGGATCCTGGCCGTATGTCTGCGGGTGTGCTCCGGGCTCCCGTTCGTCTCTCATTCCGGTGCTATTTAATTAAAGGAGCCCCCAAGTTACGGGCCGAAAGCCGACTCTGTAAACCATGCACTCGTGTGTAGCAATTCAGGGCGGGAACATGATCAATTAAGCAAGACCTTAACCTCCCATCTCGAAACAGCCAATAGACAATGAGGCTGCAATCATTACGTCAGTAAAACATGGAGCTTACATGTCAATCAATTAGGTTCGATGGTCCGATATGCAATGGGACTGGAAAACCCTAAAAAAAAGAGAATTATAAAAATGAATGCCAATACTGTTCTAGTACATATGACCTGATATGTATTAACTTATTGATTCCCGAGATCGATATAACTGCAGGCTTGAGATTGTTGTGCAATTAATTCTGTCGCTTTCCCTGTCTTTAAAAGTGCAGTATTGATTTTTTATTTGCATTTACAGTGCTGCCGACAGGGGTTAAACCCTGTTGTGAATCCTCTCTAGTACTCATAGGATTTTCTCCTACATTTGCCATTTACGGGTGGGACAACATTTGCGGGCTCGGGGAATTGTAGCAATTGAATAGCGATTTAAGATTTTAATGAAACTTGCAGAAGTGAAGGATCAAAGGCTTTGATAGGCTGTAAGTTCTCTGTTTAACTGTTGCAGAGTTTTCAAGGCCATAACCTGTAACCCGTTCGTAGCCCGCAAAGACGCCAATTGAAGAGCAAATTTACTTTTGGGCTCCAGTAGCTTACAATTGCTTAATTAATCGGGCTCATATCTTTTTAAGACATAGCCATGGATTAGGGCAAAGTGCAATTTCACCCTTACATGGGCTCATCAATGTGAGGTGGGTTCTTGCAACTGTGAATTGAGGCTGGAGAGAGACTCTGACTAGACAGTAATAGCGTTATTGAATTGCAATTCGGCCAATTGAATAAGGCTCTATTTAAGCACATAGCATATTTTTTTTACAGAGGTTTTTAGTTAGTGAAGACCTTGCTTTTGGATAGAAGTCTGTAAAAAAATATGCTATGTGCTTAAATAGAGCCCTATTCAATTGGCCGAATTGCAATTTAATAAGGCTGTTAATATGTTATGGTGGGTAGAAAAGTGATTGGAAGAATACTCCACTGTATATCCAGGAATGGAAACAACAGATCATTCTAAGTACACACATAGGACAAAATACTTCTCAGTAAACAATATTCACATTATAGTTAAGAAAATGTATAACATTTAATGAAGCTCAAACATACCTTATGTTATGGTGGGTAAGTTTTGAGTCTCATTTGCATATCACTACCCATAATCCTTAGTTACAGTGCAAACACTGTTTACTGAGAAATTTACTGAAAACAGGTCTTTTGGCCTAGGTGAGACATTTCATTCCTGGATATACTGTGTAGGGGGTTTTAATCACTTTTTTTTTACCAATCATAACATATTTAGTGTCTGTACTAATTCTTAGTCATAAAAATCAAGCCTACCTACTGTTTTCCACATAACAAAATTTTGAGAAAATTCTGTAGTATATATGATTTCCTTTTCTTGTTTTTTGGCTAAGATCAAGTGTAGTACCTTGGTAGTACCTGACCAGTGGGGTTTGTCCACAACTCCACGTACATGTTGGAATAGGGAAACACTTGGTCCTCTGGCCAGAGGGGCATGTTGCATTGTTTCCCAGGGCTGATTGAGGGACTGGTTACCTCTCATTTACAGCACTATGGAATTTTTGCACTTAAGCACTTTTGGGCCCCCAGTCAGATCCTTTTGGATTGTAGGGGGATACTAAATGTTTTTGCCCACCCACAGCCTTTGGGTTGGGGGCTCACATTCACAATGCACCCCTAAAGCACTTCTGCTAAAGGGAGGCCTATGAAAGAGATCTCCCTAAGGCACAAAGGGCCTGGGATGTTAGTTACAGTGGCCTCCCAGGCTAAACACAGCACTTTTTGGCACCTTATTTTGATACGTTTTTGATTTTGAACTTTGATTTGAGCTCCTCTGTTTTGCATCATCCACCTCTGTACATTTTCAAGCCCTGGTCTCCTTTGGGTAGAAGAGTCTGAAGGCCCCAACCAGAAGGCACAAGTTTAAGAGTTCAAAGTCTTTGCTTGAAGGCTTTGCTGGCCTCACAGCTAAGAATGTCACACACAAATTTGGCACAAAGACTGAGCACGCCCCCCTTAAAAAAAAAAAAAGATTTACTTTTAATTCTAAATGCCTAGGATCTTTAGTGTTTAAATAAAATAGTCTATGCCAACTTGCTTATCAATGTTGACCCATCACTGTACGACACATCAGTCACATGATTTTGAAATGCTGTTGGCCTAATTCCTCATCTCTTTCAGTTCTGCTGACACAAAATATTTAACACTGCTGATTTTGGAGGGACAATACTACAAATTATGGAAGTAAAATAGGTCCTCTGAACAAGACTGTGTAAGATGAAATTGATGGCATATTTTTCTGTTAAAATCACAGTGTGTGATTGAGAGGAAGACAGAAAACTTTCTGATGTTTCTCCAGCAATTACACATACACACCAACACTCTGGCCTGCACACTTTCACATACACCCCTGGAATGCTTAGTAAATCTCCATCATAGACACTGTATACATTTTTTGGCTTTTACTAACCATTTCCCCATTCTCTTTCTGTCCTTTCTCTGTCTTTTTTGTGATCATCACGAGGTGCCTTTATATTTTATTTTTAAGTTGACCTGATCTGAAGATTCCCAAGCAGGACCCAATCATATGATCTACAGCAACAATCAGCTTAAAAAGACATGGAACAAAAATATATATATTTAAGAATTTAAAATGCTACATTTGACATGTTACAAAAGTTTTTTTTTGGGGGGGCATGAAAAATATTAAGCAAAACCTGTTTCAACTTCATTTAAACTGACTGGAAATGCAGAGAGCATACTTTGGTATGAGGATCTCATTGGCTGCTAGACGGCAAGCCCCCAAAAGCAGTTAAACTTCTGAATACATTTTTATGCTCTGAGACCTTCTTGGCAAAATGCATAACAGAGAGTAACAATTACACAATATATTATCACAAATCATTGTTGTCTAATTTGTTTATTTTGGTGGGCCAGGCTCTTTTTTTTTTTTTTTTTTATTATTATTATTATTATTATTACTACTAGTGACTTGCCCGTCAAAAAATGACGGTCAATAAAATTGTAAGGCTGGGAATGCTGCTTCGCACACAATGTAAGTCTTTTAGTCCTCTGAGTACCTTCAGCGCTCATTGCTAACATAAACATTGCTAAACTAAACCCCTCTACAAACCTATTAACACCTACACAACCTACCTACGCTACCTACCTACCAGCTAATAAACCCCCCCACCGCACTAATTACAGAAAATAATAAAACCTATCTCATAAAAGTCACATAAAATAATTTACAGAAAAGAAAAAGGCTACATTACAGAAATAAAAAATCTACATTACAAAAAAAAAAAAGCTACATTACAGTTAATAGAAAAACCTAAGTCACAGAAAATAAAAGCCCCATGAGTGATAGGGTTAATTTTTATTTATCGCAGGTCATGTTAGGAGCCAGCCTTAAGTGTTTGTGTGCCGCAGGCCCTTTAAGGAACCGCAACAGGGAATTTAGAGCTTTTAAATGCAGGGACATACACAATCGTGACCCCCACTGCAAGGGTCAATGTCAAAAAATTGCGGGGGTCCCCGATGGGGATCCCCAGCATGCACTTAATGTGGGCACAGTTCGGGGGTCTGATCGGACCCAGCTGCAAGGGGTTAATGTGGGGTCTCGAGCTTATCTTGGATCTCTTGGGAAAGTTGTATGTGTTTACCAGTGTTTTTCGAATTGTGTGCTGAAACTGGGGAAATTGGGGTTAAATTTGCGTTCAACCCCACTTCCAGACGTCTTGGCTGTTCCCTAGTGCTGGTGAGTGTTTTTTGTTTTGTTATTATTATTGTATTTTTGCGTGTGTTTTCGTGTTTTTGGGGTTTGCACGGTTACGTGTTTGTTTTACGACCGTGTGTATTTTTTTTTCTAAGAGCCGCGGGTTGTAACTTTGTGTCGCAGGCAGCAGGCAATGAGGGAGAGGAGAAGGAGAAGTGAGACACAAGGGAAGAGAGACACAGGGGAAGGACAGGAGGAGGGGAGAGAGACACAGGGGAAGGAGAGGAGGAGGAGGAGAGAGACACAGGAGAAGAGAGACAGAGGGGAAGGACAGGAGGAGGGGAAGGGAGACACAGGGGAAAGAGAGGAGGGAAAGAGACACACAGGGGAAGGAGATGAAGAGAGACACAGGGGAAGGAGAGGAGGAGGGAAAGAGAGACACAGGGTAAGGAGAGGAAGAGAGACACAGGGATAGGAGAGGCGGAGGGGAAGAGAGACACAGGGTAAGGAGAGGAGGAGGGGAAGAGGTTGTGCGCGGTCGTACTGTGCTGTGCGTGAGTGTGTAATTTTTTTTTGTTGTAATTATTTGGCGTTTTTTGGCCGTCTTTCCAGTTACGCGCTTAAAACTATTTTGGCTGTGAAATCAGTAAACTGCGTGCCTAGCGATCAGCCGCAAAGTGTTCTGGTTTTCGGTGGTGATTGTGGCCATCGACATGAGCACCTTCTCTGCTCATGTCTAGGCTGTTTTAAAGGCCTGCGGGCCCCGCGATGAGCGTTTGTGGATCTCATCGCAAGCCCTGCACTGAGCAGCTGTGGTGCTCATTGCAGGCTAACTTTAAAGTCCTGCGGGCCTTGCAATGAGCGCAAGCAGTGCTTATCGCAAGCCCTGAATGAGCGCCTCCGGTGCTTATCGCAAGCCATGCAATGAGCGTCTTCAGCGTTCATTGCAGCCTGACTCCCGCGGGCCTGGTGATGAGCGCCGCAGGCACACATTGCGTGCCCTACAGTGAGCGCCTTCGGTGCTCATTGCAGCCGAAGTCCTATGTGCCTTGAGGTGAGCGTGAGCAGGCGCTCATCCCGGGCCTGCAATGAGCGCCTTTGGCGCTCATTGCAGCCCCAGCAACTGCGTCCCTTGCTTTGCGAGGGCCGCAAATATTAGGAAATTGCCTGTCAAAAATTACGCGAATAAAATCCCCCCTCCCCTGTGTCTCCTTCAACCTCTCCCCCCTGTGTCTCCTTTTCGGCTCTCCCTTTTCCCTCCCCTGTGTCTCTTTCCCCCCTCTTCCCCCTCTTTTTTCCCCCTTCCCCCTTATCCTCCTCCCTTTCCCCCCTTATCCTCCTCTTCCCTTTCCCCCCTTATCCTCCTCACCCCTTTCCCTCATCCTCCTCCTCCTCCCTCCTCCCCCATTGTCTTCCTCCTCCCTTTCCCCCTCTCCAATGACCTCCCTATCTCCTTTCCCCTCTCTTACTGTGATCCAATGAGCTACTGGTGCTCTGTCTCCTGCACCTCGTCTTCTGGCTGAGTCGGACCGGGATATGCTAATGACGTGACGCGCATGTGGAGGAGGAGGTTAAGAGGGGAGGTAAGGATGAAAAGGAGGGAGGAGGATAAGGAGGAGTCACTGTCAGGAACCGGGTGATGCGAGCCCTGGGGTGCTCATTGCAGCCCCTACTGGCAGGAACCAGGTACTACTGAGGGTGATGCGAGCCCTGGGGGCCTCGCGATGAGTGCCTCCGGCGCTCATTGCAGCCCCTGTCGGGTGTTAGTATCGTGGTCCTTCACTAAGGACACAAAAGCGTATCCAACATCGCAAACGTGACCAACACTGACAACTACATATGTGATTTTCAAGCTGTATGTATTATTCTTAATTATGAACCATGAATTTATAGTAAAAACCGATAGGTAACTAAAATCAGGACAGTTAAATCACATTTTTACTTAGATGCATTTGAACAACTGCAATTATTAAAAAATATAACTTTCCCCAGTTTTTATTTTTGTTTTATTTTTTATTTGTTGATGTACTTAGCTTCATAAATGTGCTTCTTTTTCTACTTTAATAGTGTTTCCTTTTGCAGTATAAATATGGAGAGACTAATATTAAGCTCAATATGAGATAGGAGCTATCTCAGTGCTTTCACCTGTGTGTTCTATGAAGCGTTCTACCCCCGTGATTATTTACAGCTTTGCCAGTTTCCTGATCTTGAACAAATCTCTCGAAAATCTCTCTCAGAATTTGTTAAGCTTTACATTTACCTCTCTCATAAGCCTAATATTGGTAAATAGTTTAGTTTTTTCTTTTTAATTTTAAAAATTATAGGCCATATTGTATTGCTCATCAAATAAATTCAAAGTGAAATTCTAAAATACTGGTTTTATCTTTTTTACTTCTCAGCAGCCTCAACCTTTAGGTGTTTTGAATTTTCAGTACATTTAAAAGGGCCCTTTAGTCTTTATTTCTAAGAATCCTCCAGAGTAACAGATTTTCACCTTCTTGAGCCCACCTTTCTTGCTATTCCCTCTAGTGTAGGGTGCCATGTTTCACTCTTGTGACATAAAAGTAATTAGACAGCGAGAGGGTCTTTACAATACCAGTGTCATGCTGTTCACAACCAGACAGTGCTATGCTGTGTACTTGCAAGCAGCAGTATCACACTTACAACATTTTGACTAAAGAGTCCCTTTAAGAAAAACAGTTTAAGTGGAAAATGTTCCCTTGCATCTGCTTTTCCATTAGGTGTAGAATGCATCCATGCTTAACTTACGTAGATTTCTAAATAATGTATTACAGTTTTTACTATTAGAATCACTTTATGTAAATAGTAACCAGCTTTACTGTGTGAGTTAAAATATCCTACAGAATTCAAGAGTGTTGTGAAATAAAATCATAAAACAACAAAACTATATTTGTTGGTATTTTTTAGGACATCAAGTAACCATGCACAGCTGAAAGGTCGAGACCTATTAACACTGAAGAATTATAGCTCTGAAGAAATAAAGTACCTCCTCTGGGTAGCGGCTGATCTGAAATACAGAATAAAGCAGAAGGGAGAGGTGAGAAGCAAATAGTAAAGCATGTTTCAAACTGACAGATTGAAGAACTTGTTCTTTATTTAATCCAATGATTTATTTCAGTATTTCTTGTGAAGATAGTACATAGAAAACCTGGCAGGCTCATCTACCTCACCCAGTGCTGCCCTTCTTTGCCCTATGTTCTCAATGATTTACTTTAGAATTGATTCTAACATACAAAACCATCAAAGGCACCGATCCCTCTGTATATCAAGTCTTGTCTCCAGATATATTCCAAATAATCACCTCTGCTCTGCTTATGACTTATGCCATTGTATCACCTCTTCCATACTCTACCTGCCTCACATGACATGCTCCCCTAGAATTCATATCTGTAAAAATGTCTGAAAACTCATTTGATCAGAGATCTACCCCCTAAACTCTACCATTTTCATTTAATTGAAGACCTACTAGTCTGTTGGCCCATATCCCCACTGCAGCATAGGGATCTGTTCTCAAATAATTTTTTTCCTAGTGCTGAAAAAGCCACCCACGTAGCAGGCACCCCACATTAATTCTCCACCAGCAGAAACATCTCTTATATTGAAAGCTGTCATAAGAGCAGGGTTCTTACTGTACTTGTACCAATATGTAGATTTGATTGATTTATCTTATGCTTATTCTACCCTTAGCTCAAATAAATATATATACATTTTCTAAGGAACATATAATAATAAATAATGCAAGTTTTGTTTTTTTCAAACTGCTGTTTTTTTAAAATGCAATATAATCATTGTCACAGGCAGACTGAGCTATGAAAGATCAAACTGAGAATTGGCATGCAGTAAATTTCCCAAACAAAAATGTAATTGTGAAATATTTACATAGGTATATTGAAAACTTGGCTGCGACTTGTTGTCTAATTTCACATAAACATGTGACTACCAGAGATTAAGGGTCAAATTTACTTAGCTTTTTCTGATGCACTAAACATGTCAAATAGATTACAGGCTATCCCCTGCTTTAAAGGATCTCTGCAGTTTAGGGAAAAGGGCACTTTTCAGTCCAGTATGTACCAATGTAATTATATTAGCAGCTATGTAAGCTATGGACATTAATTATATTTTGGGAAAGTCTGAATCTGTTTATGAGTACAGTAATCCATTTTATGTTTGTTACATCACAAGTGAAGAGCTGGATGATGGGGAATGTAGTTATAAAGTTATCAGCGGTGAGAGGGCTGCAGGAGTCTTTGTTTGACAATAGAATACAATTTAAATTGACCAGTCACCTTGCATCATTCAATACAACCACAGCATTCCAGAATTGTAAACACAACTCTCTATGTGATAACTTATAAGCACCCACCACAATATCCTGTATAGAATTGCACTACTTACATAATTGTAATCCCTTGTATTACAATGTCAGTGACAGTAATAGGTGATATTATAGCAGTGTAATGTTCTGTAACATTCTGTATTTTTCTTCATTTCAGTATGTGCCCTTACTGCAAGGAAAATCTCTTGCCATGATATTTGAAAAAAGAAGCACTAGAACAAGACTGTCCACTGAAACAGGTGAGTGTAAACAAGGAGAGGACAAGAGGATTTGTTAGATACTTTATCTGATTGAAATTTACACCACATCCCTTCACTGACCCAAAACCAGGCTCGCCAAGCATCCCTCTGTAAAAATGAAAATGTGACTCGGACAAATACAAATTTCAACTAAGTATCATGGATGCTTCAAGGGTCTAGCAGAGGCATCACATTGTTTTAATCTAGTTAATTCTAGTTCCCACGTTTATGGTTTGTAGCCATAGATACCCCCAAGTGGTTAATGGACCCCTACGCCACAGCACAAGTGGGGAGGGGAAGGGGGTACCCAGATATTGCTGGGGGAATACAAGGGGATACCCAGTCTTATAGGGGTAGCCGTAGGAGGTGTAAACCCCGTAACTGTGTAGGATTCGTGGCATCAGGCTTCACAGAAGCATTTTTCTGCCTTTACTTGGGGGGTTGAAGGTACCTGAGGGATTTTTTAAAATGTCGGCCACTCAGAGAGACTTCCAAGCCAATTTTAGCGAGATTGGATATGATTTCAAGAGAAATAGAATAGTGATGGAATTTCTTGCGGTTATATTCATGTGTGTGATTTAAAAGCTCATTTGTTTTCTTATAGGAGCCATACATGGGAGTGAGAGTAAGAAGGAATAGTGACTAAACTGGGAAACATTCAAATACATACTATAATTATACAAGACATAGTGTGTCTTATTCAGCCGGATATTTGTACTTTTATGGCATTGTCTAAATTTAGAAATTAGTCAGGAGTATTGTTTTAGTAGGCCTCAGGGTAGGCCAAATCAGGCCAACTGGTTGTCCCTGTGAATCCATAGCCTGTAGTTACTCACAGACTGAGTAGACAACAAAGGAGACCTCAGAAAGATGGAACTGCTCATGAGTGTCATAACTCAACCCCTAGTCTCTGATGGGCTCTGGGGCTAAGCCAATCGGTTACAAGTAAGGCCTTTAAGCTATGGCTCACAGCATGGTGCCTGTTGTAAGACTCTATAATGCTATATTCAGCTAGTAAGACAATAGAGTCTTACAACGGGCACCTTGCTGTGAGTTAGATCTTAAAGACATTATTGCTGTTTCTATTTGCTACGTTCTTGCTGCTGCTGTCTCTTGCTCCTGTTGTGCAGGTTCTATCTGCACTAATAACTCCAGTTCTAGCTTATACCTGCATCTGTAAAAGTTCCTGCCCTCTTGTTCCAGTCTATGTTATCTGCTTCTGTCCAAGCCAGCTGCTGTTTCCCAGTCTGCTTCTGAGGGCCACTGCTCCTTGTGTCAGTTGCTTCAGAGGCCATATTTCTACAGTGTTTGTCTGCTACACAGCTGTGTCCAACAGTGCCTAATTTTCTGCTTTAGAGGTCATGTTGTGTATATGTGCTTCAGCTGTCTGTTCCATCTCCGTATCCTGCATAAATGCTTGTTCAGCACCCAATGCTGCATGCGCTCTTGTTCCAGCACCTAATCCTGCATGAGTTTTTGTTCCAGTTCCAAATCCTGCATGAGCCCTTTTTCCAACACCTAAATCTGCATGAGCTCTTGTTCAAGCACATTGATCTGTATGAACGTTTGTTCATGTATGTAACTGTCCCTGCCATATGCAAGCTTTGACACATGGCTATTTATTGGACTTCAATAATGAAGGCTGCGTAAGCAAAAGTTTTGACTTTTCACCAACTACCTGTATTCGAGTTTTGTTATTATAACCTTAAATCAACCTTGCCCCTTGAATTGTCCAAATTCTCTTCAAGTATACCCACTTCCTGACATGTCCAGCCTTTTTAGCATTTTATCTACTAATACTGTACTTAGTGTCTAATTCAGTTAAAGTATACCATGCATATGCTATTATTAGCAGGGACCAATAAGGACATATAGCATTGATAGAGACCTTTATGGATAGTGTATATAGGAGATACACATTATTAATGACAGAAAGTGTGAATGTATAGGTGCGATGAGTGCTCCATGTCTTACCTGTCTAAATCCAGTGAGTTTCACAGGTAAAGCTCCTATCGCTTTAGTGATTTAGTGATTCCTGTATTCTCTTTAGTGATGCCTTGGGATATCCTGCAGTACAACATTATAATTTAAGATAATAAGTGTGCCCAACGTTCAACATATATATTTATCCCATGATAGATTTGGGACAACTAAAGATTGTTATTGACACTTAAAATGTGTATTATCAGGGCGAGGCAATTCAATGTAAAGAGTCCTATGACCAATGCGATTCCCAGGTGGCAAAAAGTATTGCAGCCCCTGTAGTTGATACCTTGAAATACCCTGCAAGACAATGTTATCATTTTACATAGTAAGCTGTGACCAAGGGCCTCATTAAATTCTCCCTTGTAGTTCTCTCGGTCCTCGCAAAAGGCAGTTTTTTTGCTGTTTGCGAGGACCGAATCTCTCGCAGCCTGCTTTGCGAGATGACTACGAAAAATGGCAGAGAATAGACTCAGAGAGAGCTACGGAGTCACATGCAGCCTTAAATCTATGTGTGATTCTCGCATCTCGGAAGAATCCCTACGAGCACAAAAAGTGCTAGCAAGGGATCCTAAAGCCTCTACGTGCTGCCTCGGAGCAGCTCGAGACAGCTGTGTGATGCTTCCCCCTGCTCCCTATACACATCCCCATGCTGCAGGGGTCTCTATCGGGACCCCTGCAGCACCCCCACATTAACCCCTTGCAGCGGGGGTCCCCGATCATCACTGATCAGGCCCCCGCGGCATTTAAAAATGATAAATTCCCCGCCGCGGCTCCTTAAAGGGCCCGCGGCACACTATTACTAATCCCGGCTGCGGCACCTAAAATTAACCCCCCTCTATTTTGGGGGTCCCCATCGGGACCCCCGAAGTGTAGCCACATAAACCCCTTGCTGCAGGGGTTCCATAGGGACCCCTGCAGCCCCCCCACATTAACGCCTTGCAACGGGGGTCCTCGATCGGCACCGATCGTGACCCCGCTGCATTTATATTTTTTAATTTCCCGCCTTGCGGGTCCTTAAAGGACCGTAAAGGTCTTGAAAGAACTAGTACTAAAAAATATTAACCCCAGGCAACTAAAATTAACCCTATAACTCATGGGGGTCAATACAGACCCCCTTAAGCACTTAATTAACCCTATAATTCTTGGGGGTCAATACAGACCCCCATAAGCCAATAATTAACCCTATAATTCATGGGGGTCAATACAGACCCCCATAAGGCCTTAATTAACCCTGTCACTCATGTTGATCAATACAGACCCCCATAAGCACTTAATTAACGCTATAATTCATGGGGGTCAATACAGACCCCCATAAGCACTTAATTAACCCTATAATTCATGGGGGTCATTACAGACCCCCATAAGCACTTAATTAACCCTATAATTCATGGGGGTCAATACAGACCCCCATAAGCACTTAATTAACCCTGTCATTCATGGGGGTCAATACAGACCCCCATAAGCCAATAATTAACCCTATAATTCAAGGGGGTCAATACAGACCCCCATAAGCACTTAATTAACCCCATAACTCATGGGGGTCAATACAGACCCCCATAAGGCTCTATTTAACCCCATCAGTCCCATTAGGGTATATTATGACACTTATGGGGCTGTTAAAATTCTAACATTAACCACATAAGTGTTATGATGGTCCACAAGGATCATCATGACACTAACTACAAACACTACACTATAACCCCCAATAAACCATTAAATCTAAACTAACCCCCCTCTACACTAATCTATTAACACTCATACTACCTACCTACACTACCTACCCCCTAATAAACCTCCCCACCACTCTAATTACAAAAAAAAAAAAACCTACGTTACAAAAAATAAAAAAAAATACCTTACAAAAAATAAAAAAACCTACCTTGCAGAAAATAAAAAACCTAAGTCACCAAAAAAAAAAAAAACTACATTACAGAAAATAAAAAAACCTATGTCACCAAAAATAAAAAACCTACCTTGCAGAAAATAAAAAACCTAAGTCACCAAAAAAAAAAAATACATTACAGAAAATAAAAAAACTACGTTACAGAAAATAAAAAAACATATGTTACCAAAAATAAAAAAACCTACATTACAGAAAATAAAAAAATACATTACAACCTCCCCCACTACAGAAAAAAAAATTACACACCTGAAAAGGAAAGACAGACATACACAATACAATACATACATACAATATATTACATTAAATACAATACATTACATACAATACATTACATGCAATACATTACATACAATACATTACATATAATACAAATAAAATACCCCCTATCTATCTAACATACAATCTATCTAATATACAATAAATCCTAACTACATACAGAAACCCTAATTCTAAGCTAAAATAAAATAATTACAATCCTAACTACTGTACATACACAGACCCTAATTCTAAGCTAAAATAAAATAATTAAGACCACTTACCTTTAAGATGTCCCTTCAGATCACCAACCTAGGGTAAAACAACAAAAAAAAAAAATTACAAAACATTAACATAAAATAAATAAACATTATACACATTCTAAATATTCTACTCACCTTTCCAGCATGTCCCATCATTCTTCTTTTCTTCTCCGGTGTGGCCCTGTTAAAAAAAACACAATACATTAATACAATATACAGACACAAAATAAAATAAACATATAAACATATAAATATACATTCAACTTACCTTGTCCCTGGCCTCCTCCTCTTCAGCCCCGGCTGGGCCCTGGAACCATCCGCGCTCTAAAAAAAATAAATAACAGAGGTCTGCACTTGCAGACCTCCCCGACGCTAATGAGCCTCCCAGAGCCTTTTCTGGAAGGAAATTAGCAAAGCTGTCTATCAATTTCAGCCAATCAGAAGTCGTCAATGTGTGAGCCAATTAGGATGGGATACACCCCAAAATCCCACTCTGATTGGCTAAAGCACCTGTCAATCTTTTTTGGAACCAATCACAAGGCGCAGATGCCTTCAGCCAATCACAATGGTATACACCCTCACGGAGTGATTGGGTAAAGACATCTGCGCATTCTCATTGGCTGTTGTCAATGTCAGTCAGTATCCCATCCTGATTGGCTCACACATTGACGACTTCTGATTGGCTGAAATTGATAGACAGCTTTTTCAGCCAATCAGAAGCCGCCATTGCTAATTTCCTTCCAGAAAAGGCTCCGGGAGGCTCATTAGCATCGGGGCTGAAGAGGAGGAGGCCGGGGACATCGAGGGGAGGTAAGTTGAATGTATATTTATATGTTTATATGTTTATTTTATTTTGTGTCTGTATATTGTATTAATGTATTGTGTTTTTTTAACAGGGCCGCACGGAGAAGAAAAGAAGAATGACGGGACATGCTGGAAAGGTGGGTAGAATATTTATAATGTGTATAATGTTTATTTATTTTATGTTAATGTTTTGTACTAATTTTTTTGTTTTTTTTTTACCCCTAGGTTAGTTATCTGAAGGGACATCTTAAAGGTAAGTGGACTTAATTATTTTATTTTAGCTTAGAATTAGGGTCTGTGTATGTAGTTAGGATTGTAATTATTTTATTTTAGCTTTTAGAATTAGGGTCTGTGTTTGTAGTTAGGATTGTAATTATTTTATTTTCGCTTTTAGAATTAGGGTCTGTGTTTGTAGTTAGGATTTTAATTATTTTATTTTAGCTTAGAATTAGGGTCTGTGTATGTAGTTCGGATTTTAATTATTTTATTTTAGCTTAGAATTAGGGTCTGTGTATGTAGTCAGGATTTATTGTATATTATATAGATTGTATGTTAGATAGATAGGGGGTATTTTATTTGTATGTAATGTAATGTATTGTATGTAATGTAATGTATTATATGTAATGTATTGTATTTAATGTAATGTATTGTATGTATGTATTGTATTTTGTATGTCGGTCTTTCCTTTTCAGGTGTGTAATTTTTTGTTTTGTTTCTGTAGTGGGGAGGTGGGGGGGTTGTAATGTATTTTTTTATTTTCTGTAATGTAGGTTTTTTTATTTTTGGTGACTTAGGTTTTTTATTTTCTGTGATGTAGGTTTTTTTATTTTTGGTGACTTAGGTTTTTTTATTTTCTGTAATGTAGTTTGTTTTTATTTTTTGTAATTAGAGTGGTGGGGAGGTTTATTAGGGGGTAGGTAGTATAGGTAGGTAGTGTAAGTATTAATAGATTAGTGTATGGGGTTAATTAAGTGCTTATAGGGGTCTGTTTTAACCCCCATGAGTGACAGGGTTAATTAAGTGCTTATGGGGGTCTGTATTGACCCCCATGAGTGACGGGTTAATTATTGACTTTTGGGGGTCTGTATTGACCCCCATGAGGGACAGGGTTAATTATTGGCTTATGGGGGTCTGTATTGACCCCCATGAGTGACAGGGTTAATTATTGGCTTTAGGGGGGGTCTGTATTGACCCCCATGAGTTATATGGTTAATTATTGGCTTAGGGGGGGTCTGTATTGACCCCCATGAGTTAAAGGGTTAATTATTGGTTTGGGAAATTTAAAAATTTAAATGCAGCGGGGTCATGATCAGTGCCGATTGGGGACCCCCGCTGCAAGGGGTTAATGTGGGGGGGCTCCGGGGGTCCCTATGGACCCCTGCAGTAAGGTGTTAATGTGGGGACACTTCGGGGGTCCCGATGGGGACCCCCGCATAGGGGGGTTTAATTTTAGGTGCGGGGGGGATAGTTGGAGCACCCGCCACGGCAGGGCTTATGTGGGGGACTGCCGCGAAGGTCCCGTTTAGGACCCCTGCACTAATTGATGAGGTGCGGGAGCCTGCGAGATCATCTAGCAGGCTTTCACTCCTCATGTACATTTTCGCAGTATTGATACGGACGGCCCTCCTGCGTAGCTCACACGTTGCTCGCAGCAGGGCTAATGTAAGAGCGTCGTAACTTTGAGAAATTTTGCGGTACGTAGGGTTTAAGTAGAAGTCTCTTATTTACAAGGCTGGAATTTAATAAGGCTGCAAGTATTTAACCCCATTTAGTGGACTTGGAGAAATGCCTGTAGTATTAGGTCTATTCAGTCAGATGTAAAGTGTTGTATTTTACTAATTACCAAGAAACGCATGTTGTATTATCTCCTGAATTTTATGTACGGCAAACCTTATAGATAAAGACTATAGTCGAGCCAAGTGCTTGATCCTATATGAAGTTGCATGTAGATACTGCGGTTTTATAAGCAGGATCATGGGCAGAGTTTGTAGATTCTTGGTCAGGTGTTTGCGTGCAGGTTACTGAATGAGGTGCACAGAAGCACCTTAAACCTTGTAGTACAGACCAGGCAATCTAATTGGCATTTCTGCACTGTATATGAAGAACAGGATGTATAGTACTCAATCTCTGCGTCACGTGCCCATGCAATATTGCTTTTTTTTCATTACAGGGAATTCAGTACATGAGCTAGGGAGGTGCACTTTGGAACCTCCTAGTATAAAGGCTGGTCTGTTCTGTGGCATATATTGTGGGTCAAACATTCTTTTTGCATATCCTCAAAGTGTGAAGTAACACTCCTGTGCATTTATTTAATTAAATAGTGCTAAATAAGCTGTATTAGGCTAGTGACTAACAGCCTTATTAAATTGCGATTCTGTAAACTTAAGATTCTGTAAATTTTCTGTAAATTTTTGCAGCCTTATTAAATTGTGATTCAGTAAATTTAAAAGGGCTCTATTTAAGCATGTAGCATATTTTATTTACAAAAGTTTTTAGTTAGTGAAGACCTTGCTTTTGGATAGAAGTTCACTAGCTAAAAACTTCTGTAAAAAAAATATGCTGTGTGCTTAAATCGAGCCCTTTTAAATTTACTGAATCACAATTTAATAAGGCTGTAAATCATTGGCAGCATTTTGCTTTCATGTGTTTATATTTTGTCTCTTCTAATAACATGCAGACGTTGTGACAGTCTGTGGCTTAAGTATAGGCCAGCATAATGTGCAAAATTATTAATTGACTCTAAAGAGTGTGCTATTGACATACCCAGCTAATAGGCTAACAACCATCTTGAGCCTTTACTACCCCGAAATGTATTAATATCTATTTAAAGAGATGCTGAAGTCACAAATTTGCTGTTATGTATTTGATACAGTATTTTATAAAATATTACATAATTTTTGCATGAAAATTAGTGTTGTAAAAGTTTAAAACTGTAAAAAAAATTAGAATGTACAAGCTTCCAACTGGACCTTTTTCTGACTAATTCTAATTAGGGTGCCATGGCAATGTGCTGGAGCTCCATTGAGTTTAGCTGCACAACATTATTTTTTTAGAAAATGTTCCTGATGTTGCAAAAGCAAATTATTTATGGATTGAAAGTAGGATTTAACCGCACTCATATTTCATGCATAAACATATTTAATATTTAAAACCTGCACTTTCGACAGAACATAATAGAATATTGGAGACTTTAGTGTCTCTCACAAAAAATAAAAGATTTTTAGTGTGAGAGCCCCTTTTTACTGTGTGTTTTTATGATTGATGGTCAAGAGCCACTAAATATAGTAAATATGTTTTTTGTTTCTGCATCACTAAATTATTCTCTTTAAATGAATTGGAATTAATATACTGATTGAAAAGGGCAAATTCAGACAGGGAATTGAATTTCTCATTTTAGAGCTGATTTTCGCTAGATGACCAGCAGGCAGTTTATCCAGAGTGATTTCAGTTAATCCTACAATGTTCAAGAATTTTTTTTCAAAACAAAATAATTTGTGAGATATGAACTCTTTTCTGTTTGCGAAGTTGTGTACTAATTAGAGGCACAGTGGGCTAATAAGTAGAACAATGTGGTCAATTAGCGTGGGGGCTGGACAGCTGTACACAAAGGAGAAGATCTTTTTTTTGTCAGTGTAGTGTGCCACTAACTACCATGCTATGCTAAAGTAACCTATTATGCCACTCACAGAAAACTGACAACATTAAAATCTATAGCCTAAAGCATGCACCAACATTAAAACACACTCCTGCTCATATACATATAATGATATAAAGGTGAAAAACATTGTGCTCCTGTTCAGGAACTGACTGTATGACCCTGTAGAGCAGGGGTGGGCAAGTTTGGTCCTGGAGGGCCTGGATTTAAAGATATCCTTTCTGTGCACCAGTGAGTCAGTCAGGATGACTGGGGATATCATCAAATCCAGGCATGTATGAGGCCCTCCAGTACCAAGCTTGCCTACCCCTGCTGTATAGGCTTCCATAATATTTTATACTAGCGCCTTGCCCGTCAAAAAATGACTGCAATACAATTGTAAAGCAGGTAATACTGTTGCCACACAATGTAAGGCTTTTAGGACTGTTGGTGATCTGAGGAGAAAGTGTCAGCAATGTGGCAAGTGTGCAGTGTAAATAGGCTGCGTGCACGTGGGCAAACCGTTTGTTTAGTTGTGTAAAGCGGCATTTTAGAATGGTAATGTTATTAGTTGTAAGTTAGTGTTGTAAAATGGCGGCGATTGTGTAGGTGTTACGCAGGTGTGGAGCATTTTACCTCCTTCCTAATAGTGTATTTTGTACTTTCCTGGGTAACATTTTGAGTGCCGCAACTCTGGAAATTAAACTTAAATTCTCGTGCAACCTCACTCCCAGACGTCCTGGCTGTCCCCCCATGCTGTGTGTGATGTTTTTTGGTATGTTTTATTATTTTGTTTCGTGTTTTTTTTCGATGTGCGCAGTTCGGCCGTTAACTTTGTATATTTTTCGGCCTGTATTTTTTTTTTCTGTAATTGGCGGTTTAGTTTTCAAAGTGTTACGGGACGTAATTTTTGCAGGCGATTTTTTCAAAGTGCTAGGGGTCTCGCACTGGGAATTGTGTATTTAATTTTTCTGTTGATCTGTAGTCCTGCGGGTGATAGGTATGATGCATAAGTCGTGCAGGGGCACCCATCTCCACCAGCGCAGTGAGCGCCTTTGGCGCTCCCTGCCTATGTCGTACGGGGTCGTAGGGATGAGCGCCTAAGGCGCTCATCTCCACCAGTGCAAGGAGCGCCTTTGGTGCTCTTGCCTGTCCTGTCTTTGCGAGAGCCGCAGTTGCAGTGGGCTCGCTTTGCGAGCCTGCAGTTTTAACGTTGCGTTACCAATGTTCTTTGGCAAGCCTGCGCTGCTGAGACCTATATATGTGATAGAACCAAGTTCTATCTCTTCCTTTGTGCATATCTCTTTCCATGCCTCAAAACCTTTGAGATATTTTACGTAGCTTAATTTGACCCTACCCTGTATTTTTAAATACAATCAGGAAACACATATGTTAAGAGAAACATACTATACATCCCCTTAAAGGCCAGGTTCTATCTAAAATTAAGCTTATTTTTTTTATTAAAGAAGTCCCCTTCGAAAAGATTAGCTATGTATGTAAGAGTTATTGAACTTGCCTAGTTTATTATTTAATATTCAATGTTTATGGAGGACAGAAGCTGCCTTAAGATATTCCATTTCTATCACTAGCTGAAAGCAAACAAGTTAAGCAATACTTGTAAACTGTGACAGATACATTTATATTCTATGTTCTTCAGCAAGTTACATTAGCTAACATACTAATGTAGTGTTAACAAGACAAATACTACAACTTTTACACATGTATTTTATGTAAGACTTGTGTGCAGAAAAAAGTTAACTTTACCTTCACCACCTATGACTTCAATAAGACCAACTATGAGCCACATAAAATTCGAACCCTGTAAGGGGGCACCCTGTCCTGTGCGCGCACGACAGTTGTGTGCCGACAGCAGCACACCAAGAACACCCTTGCGGGTCCTCTCTGGTACCCGTGGACTTTTGGGCTCCATTTGCGGGTTACGGGTTTGAATGCCAGTGAATTTGTTGCAATTTAATAGCGAAATTGGAACGTAACAGTTTCGGGCTTGACAGATCAAAGGATTTGCGGGCTCACAGTTTAAATTTTCACGTCCCATAGGCTTTTCTCGCTCATAACCCGCAGATCGTCAGCGGGTTGCTTTACGGGGCCAATTTAATAGCCACAAGTCTTGTGGGCTATGTTATGGGCTACGTTTTTACACACTGAGCGAATTTAATAGGGCTGTATATGTGCTGAATCACTTCTCTCCCGGCACTACCTTGTTCTCATCTCAAATAATTATTTACATTTATAACTAATTGTCTCTACCACCCAAAACACATCTTAGATTGTAAACTCTAATCCCAATGTCTCCTGTACCGACATTTATGTATGAATGTGACGTTTGTCTTGTTTTCATTGTACCCCTAGCACTGTCAAATATACTGGCACTTTGCAAATAAAAGATAATAACTGTTATAGAATGTACAGCAATATATTCTGTCACCGACTTTCAAGCTAATCACCACCATAAAACATTAACTAGCTATTTGTGGCATTCTCCTCGCAAAATTATACCTCTGGTAGCTGTGATTACATCAAAGTAATCATGTAATAAGTGCCATGAACTGGCTGCACCACGGGTTCCACTAGTAATGATTGATTAATGAAAATGTTACTTTTAGTCTTGCTTATTTGCAACTGCAAGAGACCTTTTAATAAGATACAAACAAATCTATTAGCTTCTTGGCTCTCGGTATTACTTGTTCGTGTGTACCTCTTTCACCATACCTATTTGCAGACTTGCTTATAATCTGGAACAATAACAAACCTACAACGATCTTTGTGAAGTATTCGGTTGGGAAAAATCCTGGCTAAATGTTTCCCTTAGTTCACTAAGTTTCCATCACCAAATCCACCATTTGAAAATTATTAAAAATAATCACATGTACATTATGTCACACTTGTGAATGTATGGAACAGGAAGGTTTCCAGGGTAGTAGTTCATTTTAACTAACAGTATATTCCTGTCAATAAAATGGCATGTTTTTTAAACCCTCCTTTATACCCTCAGCACTCACCAAGGGAAGGAGATGACAGAAACATCTGTAACATGGTTGACATGTCAGGAGTAGTAAATCAAAAATATAATTATTAAAAAGAGGTGTAAAAATAATGTTTAATTGTGCAAAATGCAAAATTATTCAACCATGTAAAATACAAATCACTCCAAAAGTAGACAAGCAATGCAATAAGCTTCGGGAAATGACGGATGCCTGGGTGTATTGCAGGAGGGATTAGCAGCAGAAAAAGTCAGGTGCTAATGCCACTCTATAGAATTTTAGTTCAACCTCACCTACAATATTCTATCTATTTCTGGATCACAAGCTTTACATTATCTTATATAGTAACCCCTAATCCTCTTTCCTCTCATGTTGTGATAATCAAAATACCCATTATTGCTGATATCTAATAAATATATTAAACAAAACAGGCCCCAGTGCAGATCCCTCAGAAACTCTACTGGAAATGATCATTTCCTCTGACTATATTACAAACTGCTTATGGCCTAGTGGACCAAAATCATCCAAACATCATTATACTGCATCATGGTCTCAAACATTTTCATAAATAATAAAGATGATACAATTATAAAATGGAGAGCGAAACCACCATGTTCCCTATGCATAAATGATAAAGGGTAGAAAATTATATGTATCATAAGTTGTTTACAATCACCTATAATAGTTATCACCTTACGTTTTTGTCCGCCACGCCATGTTAAGCGAGGCTCGCATGACTTTGCTGCAATGAGCGCCTACGGTGCTCATTGCAAGGCCAGCATGACCTTGTGCAAGAAATGGTGGCCTTGCAGGGTCCCTCTAAGGGTAATCTGGCCAGGCAGGGTTGTTATTTTGACGAGGACCCTACACCGATGGAGGATGGACACGGATTGAGGGAGCACATGGCGAGGCTCGCAAACATTGCTGAAGCGCACTCATCGTAAGGCCCGTACAGGATTGCAATGAGCGCCAAAAGTGCTCATCGAGGGGCTAGTGATAATCGCCGAAGGTGTACAAAAGGGACAGACCCTCGCATTGTGTGGCAAACAGCATTGCCAGCCTTAAAATTGTATTGATGTCATTTTTGACGAGCAAGTCGCTAGTGTTTAAAATAATCAAGAATTGACTTGTATTTCTTTTGTTATTATTTAACATGAGGGTATAATTGAAAATGTAACAGATTCTTCAATGTGCTGATTGTAATTACTACCCCGACTGGTAAAGCTCATTACATGTTGTGACAATTCATGGGCAGGTTAAAGCAACTTAAAACCACAACCTTACAACTAAATTAATTTACTAGTAAATTAAAAAATGATGGGAATGTTTAGGGGTTAAGGCTCTTACCAAAAGAGGGGTGGAAATCTAGTGAAAAGCTGACCAGCAGACTGGAATATCTGCTTTGGATGTGCTGACAAGAGTCAGAAGCTGGGCTAGAACCTGCAGTGAGACAGGGATAGATACTGGATAACATGTGGCTCGCAGTCTGAGCCACAATAGGCAATAAGGATCAGACTAGAGATTTGGACATTTTCCACATCTAAGGCACAATGTTCTACAATAAGGACTTAGCCGTAATACCAAACAAACAATAAAAGCAGGCCTTCCTACATTTCACGGACATGGAAGTACTTGAAAGCGGCCCACTGTGTGCATGTGCAGAAGCAGACACACACCTCTTAGGCTTACCCCGTGGCCTACTCAGTATGTGTGTCACAAGAGGACAACTATTTGCAGACTCATCCATAAATGCCTTTCTAAGCCTGCTCCAAGTTCAAACAGAACAGGTATTCCAGATGGAGAGATGGAGTGGCAGCTGGAGTGGAGTACTGGTTTTGGACCCACAGCTTGAGATACGAGACAAGGAATACAAAATGGATGCACAGTGGACCAGGAAGCATCAGTCTATAAGCCACAAGACCGACACTGGATTCTATCAGGAATGGAGCAATGACCCTGGGACCCAGCTTTGAGGATGGTTTCCATCCGAACCTCAATTGCTCTGTGGCAAACCACACCTGATCACCCTCCTGAACTTCGGGGAACTCTCTCCAATGTCTGTCTGCATATTTCTTTATGGTGGAGTTCCCAAACCTTACTCCAAAGCTGTTGGAGTTCTGTACTCTTACATCAGCAGCAGGACTGCCTGTGTGCTAGTGCGTATTTGGTATGGTGGAAGAATGGTATCCAAGAATGATGACATCCTAAGGGAGTACTCTGCAGATGTTAGGAGGTCTGCCCAATCTTCCTGCTCAGCCAAGCAAAGCAACAGATAATCTCTTACAAGTAATGATTTGTATGTTCAGTCACTCCATTACTCTTTGGGTTATCACAAAGAGTAGACCAAGTGAAACTTTATCTTGAGCATCACAGCCTTCCGGAATCTAGACCTAAACTGAACCCCATGGTCAAACAGTATCTCAGTTGGGAGACAATAACATTGTTACACTTCCTGAAGAAAAGTATCACCTATATTAGAAGCAGAAGGCAGCTTAAGCATAGGTACAAAGTGTGCTTGATGGCGGCAGATCAGTAATCAGTAATTAAGTCCATGGCTAAGTGTCCAGGGCTTTGTTGGGACTTCTAGTGGCTGATGAATTACGGAATTGCTCTTGGTGTCTTTGTTCGGGCACAGATATCATAAGAAGCCACAAAATGATTGATGTCTGATGCCACATTCCTCACACCCGGATGACCTACCATGACCAATGCAGGAGCCCACTAGGGAAACTTTACCCTGATGTCTGGTGGGACATAGAATCAGGAAGATGGTACCTGTAGGTCTGGAGGTGTGATTCTCTGTAGGAGTGGCCTTGTCACAGAAGCTACAAAATATGATGGGAAAGTATCTTTTTCAGGGAAGACTAAGGACTGGACTCTTCATCAAAGACATGAGACGGGGCATTTGCCTTCTTGTTTTTTTGATCCTGGTCTGTAGGTGATAAAAACCTGAATCCGGAGAATAAGAGACCATCTTGCCTGTCTTGCGTTTAGTCTTCTTACTCAAAGTAAAAATTTTTACGATCAGTCAAGACTTGAATGGGTTGCCTTGCTACTTCTAATAGATGGCCCCACTCTTCAATAGCTAGCTTAATAGCAAGATGTTCCCTACTTTCCTATGTTGTAATTCTTCTCAGCAAAGGTGAACTTTTTAGACAGATACAGGTACAGGCATAAAGAGTATCTTCAGAAGACTTCCATTGTGAAAGAATGGTTCCTGCACCAATTTCTGAAGCATCTACTTCAAACCCAAAGGGCAGATTCGGTTCTGGATGCATAAGTAGTGGAGCTGAGATGAAAGCTTCCTTTAAACAGTAGAAGGCATTAAGCGCTTCTGGATTAAAGGCAGTGATGAGCACTATGATGTTGGAAAAATATTTCATAAATTTTCTATATAAGTTGGTAAAACCTATGAAGCGCTGTTTTACTGCTGCCACTTTCTTGTCATCCATAGATTTGGTGGTGATGAAACCAAAGAAAGGTACTGACTTAACCTCAAATATAAACTTCTTCAACTTGGACTTGCTTTAGCATTTGCTGTGGTAATATCATCTGAGAAGATAAATATAACATCAAGGTAGACAATTACATGATGTAAAGTAGGTTTCTGGAGATATCATTCACATATCTCTGAAAAACTGCAGGTCAGTCCAAATAGCATGACTAGGTACTCTTAATGACCATCGCGTGTGTTGAATGCTGTTTTCCATTCATTTCCTTCATGGATGCAGATAAGCTTGTAAGCACTATGTAGTTCTAGCTGTATGAAGATCTTAGCACCTCTAAGATGATCCATTAATTCAGGGATGAGGGGCAAAGGATATTGTTACAAAACAGTGACTTTGTTGTGACCGCGGCCGTCGATACAAGGTCTTAGACTGCCATCCATCTTGGAGATGAAAAGAGAATCTAGCGCCTGGATGAGAAGCATATTCTTGAATGAAGCTCTTGGTCTCGGGTTCAGACAGTGGATATATTCTGCCCCTTGGAGGCATGGTTTCTAGTAGTAAATCAATTGTGCAGTCATATGGTCGATCATGTCTCATCCTTGACCTTAGATAAGACATTAACATAGTCCCCATATACATGAGGATTATGCAGTACCCCAATAACATAACACTTTGGGGAACAAGGATTTGGTGTAGCCACATCATTATGTCTCTTTCTGTTTGACATGTGGCTATGATTTGAGAGACATTTGACAGTGAGGAACCTTTTCATGACATATAATAATTTTTGACAGTACTCTTCTGGCAAGTTATCTCCAGTTTTATGGATTATGACTTTAGTAGATGACTTTTATTTCCACACTAGAAGCATAGACCTATAGCTCTTCTTTGTCTGCATTTGGCCTCAGACAAATGATTACCACTAAGCTTCATTAACTCCTTAGTGGGAACAATGTCAGGGTAACAGCTGGCAACTTTTGCAACTTGTAGCTGGTGCGTAAAGTTGTTCTTTTGCCACAACCTCACAGCTATTAATTAGCTGAAGTATCAGGCACATCAAATGTTATATACAATTCTTGTAGAAACAGTTCTAATTCACACATCTCTGGCAAATCTTTCTCCCACAATAGTTTTCCTCAAAGAGCACATGTGGTAACTTAATTTTCCTAAACCTAGATCACAGGTAAGAAACTTCAAAATGTATGTTCCTATGTTTCATGTAGATCTATTATTCTGTATAATGGTTTATTTCACCATTTATATTGTCTATATTTATTTTTTTGAATATTAAAGAGCATCAAGAGAATAAAAAATAATCTGGCTAGTTGCTCAGTTTGATGAAGTCTTACAATTGGCAACCCTAATTGTTTCTCTATAGGGAGTACAGGGGTAATTTTTGCCATGCCCAGTACTCATATGGAGAGAAGAGAGGAAGAGATATGTTAGCACATATTTGACATTTTTGAAAAAAAGGTTTTTATTTCTTGTTATAGGATTTGCTCTGCTTGGAGGACATCCATGTTTCCTAACAACAGATGACATCCATTTGGGAGTAAATGAAAGCCTGAAAGACACAGCAAAGTAACTTTTACTTTATGCCTTCTATGCAATTTTATTTTCTGCTTTTTCATGTCAGCAGAGTTTATCAAAAATTATTTTTTTATATGAAGCTTTAAGAAGCTTTAAAATAATTTTCTATAATTCAATAAACAAGTTGAATGTCCAATTACTCAATACAATGCCTTCAAATGTATATATTATTGAAAGAAAAATGTAAAAGTTTGAATAATAATGTGACCAAATTACAAAAGTTACCTTTTTTTAGAAAAATAATAGCCTCATAATTAGACATTTTATAGGGTAAAAGTGTTGCAAACAGTTCCGTATAAGCCAAATGTGTGTTTGTAAGATAAGGATGTGATATTGAAGATTCTTAGCGCTGATGATCAGCCTGATCTAGTTTCTGTGTTCTGCTGCATTCAAGGGAAGTTACTTTTTAGGTGTTAATTTTAAAACAAAATATAGTTATTTAAATAAAGTGCGTAAAAGCAATTATGTATAGTCTAAATAGTATATAGAAACATCTCATCCTCCTACACCAAGCAATAGGGCAAGATCTTTCCATAAGCTAGGTTGGTTGCTGCAGTGGAGTGGGATGAGCCAGATTTCCCTCCTACTACGAAAATATTAATACATTCTACACTTTAGCACATTATAAATGAAATATGACTTGGTTATCAGTTTTTATTACAATGAATTGATAAACATCTTGCAAAAGGCAAATGTAGGTATTATTCTTTGGTTGCATATGTTACATTATCCATTACAATTTGTGTCCTCAATGTACATTAAAGGCCACCCTGTATATTGTTACTATATATGTGATACACAGAAATCATTCATCACACATTACCATAAGTGACAAACAGTATAGTATAAGGTCTCACACTGTTTAGGTGCTTGATTTAATGGCAAATACTGTCTACAGAAGCATTGTTCTAAACCCTAAATCAGTCCGCTGTTGTGATCATCTACTTATTCCTTTCCAAGTGTATTTAGAGAATGCCATGTTTTCATATTCTTCATTATGTTATTTTTTATATCTTCTTTAATTATATATTTTTTCTCTACAATTATTATTACAGTTTAATACAATTATGTATTCTCTGCTTTATGACAGGTAACAAGTAGTTATTTCATCCATTCACATCATTATACATGTGCATTTTCTTTTGATATTAGGGTACTGTCCGGTATGACAGATGCAGTTTTAGCAAGAGTTTATCTCCAATCTGACTTAGATCTGCTGGCCAAAGAAGCAACAATCCCAATAGTCAATGGCTTGTCTGATGACTACCATCCCATCCAGATCTTAGCCGATTACCTTACTATACAGGTACTGTATTTATAAAGCTTAAATCTATAAGCTTGGATTATTAGAACATAATGGCGAGAATTTACTAATGGTTTGCAGGCTTTAATGTGTCTGTGATAGACAGAGTTAACCTGTGATCCAGCTTCTCAGCTCATCGTGTTAGCTATTACTTGTAGCTCATCATGTTATTTTGAACTAGGGTGTAATGGATGTGTTATGGGCATGGCCATATAACCTGCATCAACAGTGAAAACCCATGTTCTACGAATTTACTAAACATTTATCTTGCTTCTTACTACCCACGATGCTCATATTTAACACGGCATGTTTAGCAGCATTCAGGTTAGCAGTTTATTTTATATTTAAATAAAATTATGTAACCAACATTCATCCATTATTATACAAAATATGCAGCTAGATTTTATATTTAACAATGTATGTTGCATTAATATTATTTTTAAAGGGATTTGAAAGGTTTCTAAATTTTACTAAGTATATAATCTTCCGTATATACTTTAGTATAAGCCGACCCGAGTATAAGCCGAGGCACCTGTTTTATCACAAAATACTGGGTAAAATTAGTGACTCGAGTATAAGCCGAGGGTGGGAAATGTGCTGCCCCCTGTGTCACTCTTGGGCCCTCTGTGTCCCCCCTCTCTCTCTCCTGTGTCTCTTCTCCCCTCTCCCTTCCCTGTGTCTCTTCCCCCCTCCCTTATCACCCTCCTCAACCCCCCTCCTCATTCTCAACCTCCCTCCTCAACCCCACTCCTCATCCTCAACCTCCCTCCTCATCCTCAACCTCCCTCCTCAACCCCCTCATCCTCAACCCCCTCCTCAACCCCCCCATCCTCAACCCCCTCCTCAACCCCCCTCCATAACCTCAACCTCCCTCCTCATCCTCCCTCCTCATCCTCAACCACCTCCTCAACTCCCTCCTCATCCTCAACCCCCTCTTCAACCCCCTCCTCAACCTCCCTCCTCATCCTCCCTCCTCAACCCCCTCCTCAACCCCCCCTCAACCTCACTCACCAACCCCCATCCTCATCCTCCCCCCTCAGCCCCCCCATCGTCATCCTCAACCCCCCCATCCTCAACCCCCTCCTCACCCCCCCTCAACCTCAACCCCCCTCCTCAACCTCAACCTCCCTCCTCAACCTCAACCTCCCTCCTCCTCATCAACCCCCTCCTCAACCCCCTCCTCAACCCCTCCATCCTCAACCCCCCATCCTCAACCCCCATCCTCAACCCCCCTAAATACATCCCCATCTACCTTTTAACTCACTTACCTGCTTCTTCTCTGGCCTCTGTTCCTTCCGTCTTGACCCGGCACGCATGTGACGTCACATGCGCAGCGCGTCATTTGCATATACCAGGTGCCGAGGGGCTATCATGTATGAAAGGGGAATCCTGGGGGATCCATGGCCTCATAGTTAGAGGTTACCATTATGTAGCATTGCTGTGGAGACTACTGAGAGCATGCTGCAAGCACATGTTAGAGCTGTAGAGCTCTAACATGCTTGCAGCATGCTTTCAGTAGTCGGTCAGGCTTCATTTTCAATCTTCATTGTGAATCAGCTATGTGATGGTCATAGGCTGTAGTATTCGTTCTCTATTCCATGGCTCCCATAAGAACTCCCGTATGGCAGAGTCATAGCTACAGGAGGTTATAAAGCAAATATGCATAGCTATCCTGTACAATTTACTAACGCACACCCAGGAGATTTTGGCTGAAGCTCTATAGCTTTAACGTGAGCTTGAAGCCCTCCTAAAGTATACCTGTAGGAGACAATAAATACCCCCATGGTTATACTTTAAATTACCATGGTGTACCATAGGAACCCCCATGGTAACAGGTTAACCTTTTGTGCCATCCGGGTCCATAGGGGCTTCATGGTTATGGTTAGAGGTCCTATAGTGGCCCATGGGGTTAATGGACCCACCCACCACAAAGCTCAAGGATCTCACATTGTTGGGGCTATGGTTTACAGTGTAATTTACCATGGATGTCAGTAGGTATTTTATGTGCCATGCATAGTTACATAGGTTAGTATATAATGGGGCCCATAGGGACCCCCCCCCCCCCCCGTTTTATAGAGGTTAATTTTACATAGTAATTGAGGTTGAAAACATTACTTTTAGTCCATCAAGGTAAACCTTTTTAGATCTCCTCTAATCTTTGTAATACACAGGTTAATTGTTAATTGATAATTGATCCAGAGGAAGGCAAACAGAAAAACAAAACACTGAAACATTGCCAATTGTCTCCAAAGGGGTGAAAAATAAAATTCCTTCATTACCCCATCTACTGGCTATCAGATACCTCTCTGAATCAAGACTCCTTCTCTACCTTCTCTAGTTTTCCAGGATAACCCTGAATGCCCTTTTTATTCAAAAGTTATCTGTCACCACCTCCTTTGGTAGAGAATTCCACGGTCTAACCACCCTTACTGTGAAGAACCCTTTTCTTTCTTTAAGGTGGAACCATTTTACTTCTCACCTCAAGAGATGTCCTCTTGTCAGTTGAAAACCTCTTGGCACATAAAATTCACTTGACAAAGTCTTATACTGACACTGGATATCTTTATATAAGTTAATCTTAGACATTTTTTTTTCTAGAGAAAATACGTTTAATTTGGTTAGTCTTTCTTCATAACTTAGCCCCTCCACTACTAGTTTTGTTGCCCTTCTCTGTACTTTTTCTAGCTCTAAAATGTTCTTTTTATGAAGTGCAAAGTACAAAACTGTACTCCATGTTCCAGATGAGGGCGCCCATTGTTATTGCTAGTTGCCCCATAGGGACTCCTTCACCACAGCACAGAAGGTAGTAGCTTCTTAATTGTGTCGGATGTGAGTGATGCAACACAATTAAGGTATTAGTTCCTTTCATAGTATCAGGTTTTAGGCATCTCTGGGTCATATTTGTGTCTTTCAGGGAGCTACCTGTAGTCTTTTTTAAAATGTCCTCATTCGGACAGACTTAAGTGTAAATAAACTTCAGCAAGATCAGATAATATTCCATGGGTGATGTGATAGCTATTTAGAAAAAGGTTATGGGAAAGGTACTCTTGGCTTAAGATTTTACTGGCATTCCAAGCACTTGGATGGCATTTCCCGGAGGTTAGATTTACGTGTGTTATGTCATAAAATGGCAGTATTTTATGAGTGAACTTCACACTAATTTTTTATGACGAGTGCCATAGAAATTAGGCCTTAATACTGACCCATGCGTAGCAAAATATGAATCAATATTTTATCATATCCTGGGCACAAACAATACACACCAGGGGCCTTATTCAATTGCAATTTGGCCAATTGAATAGGGGTCTAAATAAGCACATAACATATTTTTTTTAAGAAGTTTTTAGTTAGTAAACATCTATCCAAAAGCAAGGTTTTCACTAACTAAAAACTTATTTAAAAAAAATATGTTATGTGCTTATTTAGAGCACTATTCAATTGGCCAAATCGCAATTGAATGAGGGCCCAAGGATGTACAAAGAACAAAACTCCTATCAGGAGTAGAATGCTTTTGGCAGATTCTGCATACAACCTTTAAATGACAGTTCATCTTTTTTTATTCAGTTTTGTCAATTATTAAAAATCTTCATTTTATTGCAGTCACTGTATGAGCTTGGAGCTTTCTTTTTTTACCATAGAAAAGTAATTATATGTGTGGCCACATACTGTATAAGTTGTGCTGATAGATGATAATTGCTAAAGAGTTCGTTAGCTTTGATTAAAAAGTACATGACTTGCAATACTTCAAAATAAATTAACTTTGTAAGTGTACAATTTGTACTGCCCAAATGTGGTCAGAAGTACCTGACCTTTGAAAAGCATGCATTTAAGAGCATTTGTGTAATACTACACCTGAGAACATTCATTTCCCTGTTGAGAAATGCATTAATTCAAAAAGTAAATGACTTATTTATTTGAAAATAAAAACTCATACCTCCTTGAGAATTAACCTTAAGTGGATTTTCAGCACTTTTTTGATTTAAAAAAAAAAAAAAAAGCACTAAATTCATTAGTATATTGATCAATTCATGGTATTTACATTATGCTAATTACATTGAGCCCTATTCTATTTGAAACCCACAAATGCCTCTAACCCGTAATTTTGGCTGCAGATGTTTTTTTCTCTAAATGTTTAGATGTATTGTATTGACTCAGGCCAGCAATTTAGCTACATAAGCCGAAACATGTAACACTGACTTTTTAAGTAGGATTTCAGGGGGCGTGGTCATTTGATCTGACAATATTTAAGCAAGCACGTAATTTACTTCTTAGACACAGCCAATAGTAAATGAGTCTGTCATCATGAGGTTATTAAAACATTGAAGTTAGACGTAATCTGTAATCAGAGGCTACAAATGAATTGGTGCCAATAAGTAATATTTGCAGATTGGGTTTGCAATCAAGTAATCTAGCACTCCTATAAAATGCATTAGATAATCTATTGAAGTCCATGTGGTTTTCATGATATGTATTATTAACCTCTTGAGTCCCAAGATCAAAATAACATTTACCAATAATATTTTGTATTTGCACATTTGTGGGTTTGAGACTGTTGTGCAGTTATTTATAATATCTTTCCATGCCTTCCCATGCTTTTAAAGTACAGTATTGTGTGTTAAACTGCTGCGACAACTATAATAGGTGCTTGAAAAAGGCCTTGTGAGTCCTATTTAGTCATCGTAATATTTTTGACAGAAACGTGATACTTTTTGTGGATTAGTTGTTTATTGTATTATTTAAAACTACAATTATTAAATGTTTTTAATACTTTTTTGGGAGGATAACTTAATTAAAGAGCACTGTACTCGGTCAGTTTTCACAGCTTATCAGTATAATTTTTAGGCAGGAGCCCAAAGATGGTGGCAAAACCAGTAATTTTCAGTGTAAGTGGCAGTTTAATAGGTGTGTTGCATGTGGCATACCATGAAAATCCAAAACAAAACTTGCTATTAACTAACCACAATGCTGATATTCAACCCAACATAGCAGTATATTTTATATTTAAATAAATCTAAAATATATCTCTCCTTCCTCACTCCTTTCCTAACTCCTCTTACTCAAACTCTCAGTCTCATTTCCCCCTTCTTTTCCTCCCTCCCTCCTCCCTCTCTCCTTTTCTTCCTCTCTTCTTTCTTCCCCCTTCTGTCGGCCCTGTCTCTTACCTTTTACCTGCGTGGTTCATCCCCCAATCCCAGCAGCTAGGCCTCTCTCAGTGTCTGGCTCTTTCTCCTTCTTGAGAAAAGAGCTGTGGCCCGGTGCATTGCACCACTTGCACCGGATGTAGCTCAGGCTGTGTACTGGACAAACATTTTATTTGTAGGGATGAGCTTTCGAGAGAGAGGACTGACCTCCCTTTATCAAGTCTGAAGCAAAACTGCCATGAGATGGAACCTTCAGTTTGAATGTAAACAGTGATGGAGTGAGAGTGGAGACAGCATCTGATATCATGGGGTAAACATATATAGCAGCGAATTCAGGGCTGTATTTGTATAATTTACTATCTCTTCTTGGACCTGGTGTCTGTTGCTTTTTTGAGAGAGGCAGTTGAGTTTTTTTTTAAGTTCATGTTTCTGTTTCTTGTGGCGATATTGCATTTCTTTCTCTAAATGTTCAGCTTCATATATGGGCTCCCTTAGTTGTTGAAGGAGGTGATTTACATAGTGTTTGGTGATTTACATAGTGAATCTTTATATAAAATTGATGGATCAGGCCGTTTCTTAGTTTTTGCACTTGTGCGTCTGCAGAGGTGTTCAGCATATACTGAGGAGTGTACAGTGCACTGCAAAAGTATTGACCCCCCCTTGACTTTTTACCTATTTTGTTACATTACAGCCTTAAGTTCAAACAGAAAATTGGCATGTGCGTATGTATTCACCCCCTTTGTTATGAAGCACATAAAAAGCTCTGGTGAAACCAATTACCTTCAGAAGTCAAATAATTAGTGAAATGATGTCCACCTGTGTGCAATCTAAGTGTCACATGATCTGTCCTTACATATAATCACCTTTTTTTGAAAGGCCCCAGAGGCTGCAACACCTAAGCAAGAGGCGCCACTAACCAAACACTGCCATTAAGACCAAGGAACTCTACAAACAAGTAAGGGACAATGTTGTTAAGAAGTACAAGTCAGGGTTAGGTTATAAAAAAATATCCAAATCTTTGATGATGCACAGGAGCACCATCAAATCTATCATAATCAAATGGAAAGAACAACAGCAAACCTGCCAAGAGACGGCCACCCACCAAAACAGACCGGCCAAGGAGGGCATAAATCAGAGAGGCAGCACAGAGACCTAAGGTAACCCTGGAGGCAGTGGCCAGAAGAAGCCATTACTTTCAGCAAAAAACAAAATGGCACATTTTGAGTTTGCGAAAAGGCATGTGGGAGACTCCCAAAATGTATGGAGGAAGGTGCTCTGGTCTGATGAGACTAAAATTGAACTTTTTTGCCATCAAAGAAAACACTATGTCTGGCGCAAACCCAACACATCATCCAAAGAACACCATCCCCACAGTGAAACATGGTGGTGGCAGCATCATGCTGTGGGGATGTGTTTTAGCAGCGGAACTGGGAAACTGGTCAGAGTTTAAGGAAAGATGGATGGTTCTAAATACAGGGATATTCTTGAGCAAAACCTGTACCACTCTGTGCATGATTTGAGGCTAGGACAGAGGTTCACCTTCCAGCCGGATGACCCCAAACACACTGCTAAAGCAACACTTGAGTGGTTTAAGGGGAAACACGTAAATGTGTTGAAATGGCCTATTCAAAGCCCAGACCTCAATCCAATAGAAAATCTATGGTGAGACTTAAAGATTGCTGTTCACAAGCGCAAACCATCCAACTTGAAGGAGCTGGAGCAGTTTTGCAAGGAGGAATGGGCAAGAATCCCAGTGGTAAGATGTGGCAAGCTCATGGAGACTTTTTCAAAGCGACTTGGAGCTGTGATTGCCGCAAAAGGTGGCTCCACAAAGTATTGCCTTTAGGGGGGTGAATAGTTATGAACATTGACTTTTTCTGTTATTTTGTCCTATTTGTTGCTTGCTTCACAATCAAATAAAAAAAACATATTCAAAGTTGTGGGCATGTTCTGTAAATTATATTATGCAAATCCTCAAACAATCCATGTTAATTCCAGGTTGTGAAGCAAAAAAAACACAAAAAATGCCAAGGGGGGACAAAACTTTTGCAAGGCATTGTAGATCTTAGTTACATAGTTACACAGTTACATAGTAATTAAGGTTAAAAAAAGACTTTCAGTCCATCAAGTTCAACCTTTTAAGATCTCCTCTGATCAGCAATATGCGGATTATTATTAATGAATTAGTTGTTAATTAATTGTTTATTAATTATTAATAAACTATTTATTTATTTTTTAATTATGAATTAATCCAGAGGAAGGCAAACAGAAAAAAAATCCAAGTGAAACTTAGCCAATCCTCTCAAAGGGAAAAAAAATGAATTCCTTCCTAACCTCAGATACTGGCGATCGGATTTCTCCCTGGATCAATACCCTCTCTCTAATTATCCAGGATAACCCTGAATTCCCTTTTTAATTAGAAATAAATCCAGTCCCCTTTTAAAGTTATCTATCAAATCCGCTGTCACCACCTCCTCTGATAGAGAATTCCACAGATTAACCACCCTTACTGTGAAGAACCTTTTTCTTTTTTTAAGGTGGAATATTTTTACTTCTAACCTCAAGGGATGTCCTCTTGTCAGGTGAAAACCTCTTGGCACAAAGAGCTCCTTGACAAATCTTTATACTGACTACTGGATGTATTTATTTAAGGTAATCATATCTCCTCTTAGACGTCTTTTTTTCTAGAGAAAATAAGCTTAATTTGGTTAGTCTTTCTTCATAACTTAGCCCTTCCATTCCCCTTATTAGTTTTGTTGCCCTCCTCTGTACCTTTTCCAGCTCTAAAATGTCCTTTTTATGAAGTGGTGCCCAAAATTGTACTCCATATTCTAAATGAGGGCGTACTAGAGATTTGTATAGTGGCAGAATTATATTTGCTTCCCTGGCTTCTATACCCTTCTTAATACATGCTAATATTGTATTTGCCTTTGCAGCTGTTGCTTGGCTTTGAGTACTGTTACCTAGGTGGTTGTCCACAAGCACTCCCAAATCCCTTTCAATATCTGATACACCTAGATTTGCTCCATTTACTTCCCAGATGCATAACTTTACACTTATTTGTATTAAATCTCATCTGCCATTTAGATGCCCATTCCTCAATTTTATGTAAATCCCTTTGGAGGTAAAGCACATCATTCTCTGATTTAATTACTTTGCACAACTTTGTGTCATGAGCGAAAATGGAGACACTACTTTCCAGTCCCACCTCTAAATCATTAATAAATATGTTAAAAAGGAGAGGACCTAATACTGAACCCTGAGGAACCCCACTTACCACATTAGTCCAATCGGAGTATGTTCCATTTACAACCACCCTTCGCTCCCTGTCTTTTAGCCAGCTCTCAATCCATGAGCAGATATTTACTGCAATTCCTGTATCCCTTAGTTTGCCCAATAGTCTCCCATGTGCACTGTATCAAAAGCCTTTGCAAAATCCAAAAAGACTACATCAACTGAGTTGCCTTGATCTAGGTTCCTACTAACTTCCTCATAGAAACTAATTAGATTTGTTTGACATGACCTATCCCTCATAAATCCATGTTGACTCCTACTTATAATCCTATTTGAATAGACATATTCTTGTATATTATACCTTATCAACCCCTCTAAAAGCTTCGCTACTACAGAAGTGAGGCTCACTGGTCTATAATTCCCTGTGAGTGGATTTTTAATTTTAATTACATTTGGTATAAGTTTCCTTTTCTTGCAGTGTTACAAAAAATATATGTCACCGTTAAGTGGTGCAGCTTTTGTTGTTATCTTAATTAGTAATTATATATATAGTATCTCACGAAAGTGAGTACACCCCCACATTTTTGTAAATATTTTATTATATCTTTTCATGTGAGAAAACTGAAGAAATGATACTCTGCTACAATGTAAAGTAGTAAGTGTACAGCCTGTATACCAGTATAAATTTGCTTGCAATACAGCCATTAATGTCTAAACTGTTGGCAACAAAAGTGAGTACACCCCTAAGTGGAAATGTCCAAATTGAGCCCAAAGTGTCAATATTTTGTGTGACCACCATTATTTTCCAGCAGTGCCTTAACCCTCATGGGCACGGAGTTCACCAGATCTTCACAGGTTGCCACTGGAGTCTTCTTCCACTCTTCCATAATGTCATCACAGAGCTGGTGGATGTTAGAGACCTTGCACTCCCCCACCTTTCTGTTTGAGGATGCCCCACAGATGCTCAATAGGGTTTAGGTCTGGTGACATGTTTAGGTCTGGTGACATCACCTTTAGCTTCAGCTTCTTTAGCAAGGCAGTGGTCGTCTTGGTGATGTGTTTGGGGTCGTCATCATGTTGGAATACTGCCCTGCCGCCCAGTCTCTGAAGGCAGGGGATCATGCTCTGCTTCAGTATGTCACAGTACATTTTGGCATTTGTGGTTCCCTCAATGAACGTTTTGTAAATCACATGTTAATCTTAGTTGTACTAATATTTGATGTACAGGGGTAGATAATGGCTTCACATGTGTCCTGTTAGTAAGAATCTTACATGGAAGTTGATGAGAGGGCTATAAAAGTAAAACTGCGCTGTTTATAAAACGATTATAAAATATGAAATGTGCATAATTTTAAATATTTTGAGTGTTCTTCATCATGGTGTAATGAAATGTCCATGGGTTCAAGCACTGGTTAAAATTTGAGTGAACAGGACATGAGATTTAACCAAAAATATATAATCTCACATTTCATAAACTTTGATAAATCGACTTAAATAACTTTGTAGCACTAAATACAAATACAGTACTAAATATAAATCTCTCTGCCAGGTTATGGAAATTGTTTACATTTACGCTGAATATGTGTTAGGATAGAAATGGTCTGATACATTGCTATTTTCATTTTTTTATTGCTCCTCTGGGCCAGGAGGATGATCTGTTGTACAATCTTGCCTATAGGAACATTATGGACACCTGAATGGACTGACCATATCCTGGATTGGGGATGGAAACAATGTCCTACATTCAATCATGATGAGCGCTGCTAAATTTGGAATGAACCTGCACATTGCAACTCCTAAGGTAAATCTCATTCACGAAAGTATTTATTTGGTAATCTTATACTTTGCATTTGGTCTTAGATGAGGTATAACAATAGTGAATGCTAACTCATCTCTTTCATTAAATGGTGTTACTGAAAAGCAAGACACAAACATTTTCAGTAGCTATGCTAAGTTATATACAAAGGATAGTGCTATCACATTTTTCAGATAATGTATAACATAATCTAGGATAGGGTACTGTAGTTCAAAGTGATGTAAGAATCTGTATCTCTGTGTCATACATTTTCCTGTTTTGTAAGGAAACGGATAGAAAGATGTGAAAGGAGGAAACGAAAAAAGTCCGATGAATGTCAGAATGAAACAGGTTAAAGGGATATTGGAAGCATTTTTCTCTTTGTTGTGTTTGATGATGTTATTTGATAATGTACTGTGTGTTTTGTTTTGTTTTTAAATCATGCTCTCAACGCAGAAAAAAAATATTCACATATTTAACTGATATGCAGCCATTTATCTAGCTTTGACTCCAGCTGTTAAGTGTCTTTCAATAAGAGCCTTATTCTCTCTGTTAAAAACCAGCCATGTTGACTTTTGCCACTCTCATGTAATGTTGTAAGTGACAGTCAGCTTGGCAGTGCTGCAAAAACATCATTTAAACCACCTGTTTTAAATACTGGGCTTCTGCCATCTTTGGCATAACCTCATATACTGATATCCATCTGTTGACAATACAGAAACATAAGTATGTAGTACATTGTTTCTTTTTTAGAGTTAATTTCAAATTTCCAAGAGAGATGTATAATATTTTGTAAAGTTTAATATTAAGAATGGATATAATTGTAATGCAATCCAAGATTGGAACTCTCTTGTGTTTGGGGTTTCTTATTATTTTTAAAAGAGTGTTAACGTTGGCTTTACAATATCTAACATCAATATTTCTTGAGGTATTCAATAATTTTCAGTGACACAGTATACTGCCTGTGGGTGCACATTAGTGGCATAACATGCTCAATAAGGTCAAAAATTATCTATTCCTTTGTCGTGATGTATTTCAAAGAGGTAGATTCCCCCTTTCTCACTAATGCAATATATTGTTTACTCTGCCACACATTACCATATTGTGACAGGAAAAGAGGTGAAATATCTCCCAAATTACATTAGAAATATGTTGGTAGTACAATGTATAGTTATGTTTTAATGTTTTTAAAAATACCGTATTTATCGGCATATAACACGCACCGGCGTATAACACGCATCTCATTTTAAGAAGGGAATTTCAGGGGGGAAAAAAAATTCAAATAAAGAACTTTGAAGCAAAATCCTCAACCTCCCTCCTCATCCTCAACCCCCTCCTCAACCTCCCTCCTCATCCTCCCTCCTCAACCCCCTCCTCAAATCCCCCATCCTCATCCTCCTTCCTCAACCCCCCTTCTCAACCTCAACCCCCCTTCTCATCCTCAACACCCCTCCTCATCCTCAACCCCCCTTCTCATCCTCAACCCCCCTCCTCATCCTCAACCCCCCCTCAACCTCCCTCCTCATCCTCCCTCCTCATCCTCCCTCCTCAACCTCCCTCCTCAAACCCCCTCCTCAACCCCCCAATCCTCATCCTCCTTCCTCAACCCCTCTATCCTCATCCCCCCTGCTCAACCTCAACCCCCCTCCTCAACCTCAACTCCTTATACTCAACCTCCCTCCTCATCCTCAACCCCCCTCCTCATCCCCAACCTCCCTCCTCATCCTCAACCCCCTCCTCATCCTCCCTCCTCATCCTCCCTCCTCAACCTCCCTCCTCAACCCCCCAATCCTCATCCTCCTTCCTCAACCCCCCTATCCTCATCCCCCCTGCTCAACCTCAACCTCAACTCCTCATCCTCAACCCCCTCCTCATCCTCAACCCCCCTCCTCATCCTCAACCTCCCTCCTCATCCTTAACCCCCCTATCCTCAACCTCTCTCCTCAAACCCCCTCCTCAACCCCCCCATCCTCATCCTCCCTCCTCAACACCCCTATCCTCAACCCCCTCCTCAACCTCAACCCCCCTATCCTCAACCCCCCTCCTCAACCTCAACCCCCCTCCTCAACCTCCCTCCTCATTTTAAACCCCCCTCCGCATTCTAACCCCCCCTCCTCATTCTAAACCCTGCTCTCCTCAACCGAAACCCCCCTCCTCCTCAACCTAAACCCCCTTAATACCTCCCCCCTCACTTACCTGCTTCTGCTCCGGCCTCTGCTCCGTTCCTTGACCCGGTGACGTCACATGTGCACCAGCGCGCCACGTCATTAGCATATACCAGGTGTTGGCACCCGATATATGCTAATGACGTGGTGTGCTGGTGCGCAGGTGACGTCACCGGGTCAAGGAGCGGAGGCCGGAGCAGAAGCAGGGAAGTGAGGGGGTGTATTTAGGGGGGTTTAGGTTTAGAAGGGGGGTTTAGGTTGAGGAGGAGGGGGGTTTAGGTTGAGGAGGGGGGGGTTAGAATGCGGAATAAGTTTAGAGTGAGGAGGGAGGTTGAGGATGAGGAGGGGGGAGGGAATATTGGCGTATAACACGCACCTATGATTTGCCGCCTATTTTCAGGGAGAAAAAGTGCGTGTTATACGCCGATAAATACGGTAATCAAAAAATGACAGATCCATTTTACATTGTAAACTGGTTATAGATGCCAGGAGAATTCACAGATATAAGTCTGGAGTATCTTATTTAATAACTTGAGTTGTAGGCATTAAAAACAATTGAAAATATATAATTCAGTACAAAGACATTTTCTGTAAATACCACCCATATTTTCTAGTGAGAATGAAAAAAAAAGCACAAGATTGGAGTGTGATATTGAACGAAACAATCCTAGACTACCATTAGTGGTAGAAACAGATACAATGAAGATAGAGTATTAGTTGCAGAGAAACATTGCAACATTTATTTCATAAGACATTACTGTAAGGGTAGGTATAGAATGTATGCTGGTTTAAGGTAATGATAAATCGGTCATAAGTCTAAAATATGCACCACTGAATTCAATACAACTTCACATGTATTTGAATATGGAGTACAGTAAAAGGGATGTTGTATCCCTATAAAGGGTTAAGAGAAGTTCAAGACAATGCATATGTGGTGTGGTGGCATTAAGCTAACAAATAAGAAAGGCTAACAAAATAAAATCAAGGTTCTGGGAGGTGATACGGTTATATTGTACAGATTATACCAGTTAGGGTTTTGTCAAGAGATATGTTCCTCATAGGAAGTTTGCAATGGACAACAGGCCATCCAGTAAGGTTGGAGGAAAGAATATTTCACCTTTCACACAAAGAATTATGATGTAATTACCAATGAAGGGATTCAAAAGGGGTCTGAATATTTAAAAAAAAAAAAAAGGATATACAGGGACATTTCAATTAATAAAGATAGGACATTGATCCAGGAATTTTTTTTGGGGGTGAGGAAGGAATTTATTTTTCCCAAATAAGTCATTATGAAGAGTTTCAAAAAGTGTTGTTTGTTTTCCCATGGAGCAATTTACATAAAATATAAACATGTATTGGAGAAGATGTATTGGACTTGGATGGATGTCTTTTTGCAACTTCAACTATTATCTAATATGCTACCAAATAAATAATACTTATACTTTCATGTGTTGATTGATTTCACAGATTTACCAATCTTTTGTCCTATAATAATGATTTATGTTGTTGCAGGGGTATGAACCCAATCCTTCTATAACTGCCATTGCTAAGCAGTTTTCAAAAGAGGTAAACATTTATATTTAATTAGCTATGTATTGACGTGTAAGCAGAACCTGCCTAATCTGCATTGTGTTTGCCCCGCTAGTCTGGTACCCAGCTGTTTATGACAAATGATCCCATGGAAGCTGCAAGTGGAGCCAATGTCTTGGTTACAGACACATGGGTAAGCATGGGACAAGAGGATGAAAAGAAGAAGCGTCTTATGGATTTCAAAGGCTACCAGATAACAATGCAGGTACATGTGGGGGATTGCATTTAAAGTGTAACTGTGGGGAAAAAAGCACATATTTACTAAGCCCTGCTACTCATCAAAACTACATTATATACTTGTAGACAGATTACTGATAAGTGAGTCTTTGATGAAACTGTGATCACTTAAAATATACCATTGCTGTTGCATGTCAATAAGAATAATGTTCAACTAACAATATCACCAGTTAATTTGCTGTATATGGTTAGTAGGAATAAGGGGACATGAATATTTGTTTACACTACATTGTTATTTTTTATTCTATTTTGCCGATATTTTATGTTTTATTTTTACTTGCAGTTTATTGCAGTTACCCATCCTCTACTCTGCAACATAAGCTCAGTTTTGCTCAGTTGAAAAAATGTCAGCAGGTGAAAAAAGCTACTACCCATACCCATAGTCAGGGCCTTCTCACTAGGAATACGATTTATTATATCTATGTGGTGTTCAATGAGGAATATTCTGTAAAATAACATTTTATTCACATAAAATAAAAGAGGTATTGGAGAGACTGCATAAAACCTCACAATTTAGTAAATTTAGCCCATAAATCATGTAAATTTGATAATTAAATCAAAACATGATGAGGGGCTTAGTAGAATACACAATATGTGACATCTTTACGCTATTGAACATTATCAGCCTTATTAAATTGCGATTTGGCCAATGCTAAAGGGCTTTATATAAGCATATAGAATATTTTATTACAGAAGTTTTTAGTTAGTGAAGACCTTGCTTTTGGATAGAAGTTCACTAACCAAAAACTTCTGTAAAAAAATATGCTATATGCTTATATAGAGCCCTTTAGAATTGTCCAAATCACAACTTAATAAGGCTGTATTTAATGAAAACACAATACGAACATATTATTTGGAAATTTCAGCTCATAATCAACTATAAGTTAATTTTTCATGGTATAAAATTGATCTGCTTAAATGCAATACATAGAGCTACATGCTATGCATATTGTGGTGATCTGCTTTCTTCAGTCTGGCTTGATAAGGCTGTTATGGCCAAACCTACCGAGCAGATACACCCGGTTCTTTATATCCCTTCACCAAGACAGCAGATTTCTCTAAAATATCCTTCTCAGATGCGGAATTGAAAAATATGGGTCCTTTCCCTCTTCCCCATTGCAAAATCTGACAGCTGCAGTTCCGCCACGGCCGTCATGTGGCGCTGCCAATTTTTGGATACTGCTGAAAATAGCATAAAAGGCGAGCCGACAGAAGAGGCCTTGAGCTATGAGAGGTGCGCCCAAGGCCCTGGGGGGCCGAGTGCCGACGCTGAACATAACGATGGTCTCGCTGTAGATTCAGCGCCGGCGAGTTGCGCCACGTCGGAGGGGAGAATAGTTCTTTGCCTTTTCTGGAACTTGACGGCGCCTGAAAACTGACAGTGCCCTGTAACTGCAGCTGTCATTGCTGCAGAAGAAATGCGCAGGCAAAGAGGGATAGATGCCCTATATGGACTCCGACTCAACATTAAAATAAATATCAGAAACAGTTTTTATTTCTGTTGAAACTCCATAGACTGCATTCAGAACGGGCTTTTCTTCAGAGACACACTGCTAACTCTGACGGTTACAGCCTCACAACACAACATTCTAAATTATGTAACACTTAATGAGCAAACATGCAGCATACAGAATCACACATCACAAGTCAATCGCATAGGCAAGCAACATAAGATACAGTAATTAACATTACATAACACAATATAACTATAAACAGACCACACCACCAGATCACATGAGTCCCAAAAATGGTGGTCAGGAGGATCATCACACATACCAGATGGCTAAACCCACCCAGTGAGAATATATATCTTGCCTGACTAACTAAGCTTTTCAACGGTCCAATAATATCTACCATCACTCTGTGGAAGGCAATTTCTATAATGGGCATGGGCTGCAAGGGAGCACTTGGCACTTGCCCATGGACCTCTACCTTCTCCTGTGTCTCTTTTAACTGGTCTGAAAGGTGACCAGCCTTTGCTGCAGTGGTGGGTCGATAGTCTTGGACCCAGACTCTCATGGCTGGAGGGCAAAGCTTGAAAAATTGCCCCAGCACAATAAGCTGGTCAGCCTCCTTAATAGTCTTGACCTGTACCTCTTCCACCACCCACCACAAGCATGGTGGAGCTTCGACACATATGAGTCCTGGGCACCACAGTCAAAAGTCCATAATTGCTTCCTGTAATGTTCATGGGTCACCTGGAATCAGACCAACAGAACCCTCTTAACTTTGTGGTAGTCCTGTGTACATTTAGGAGTCAGATCCAGTTCTCAGCTTTGACCCATTGGAGCTGGCACTGCAGCTAAAATTCCCACAGAAAGCTGTTGATGTGCCCTTAGCATCATCAAATGGAGGACAGGCTCTATGGGGTAGCCTCTCTTGTGGTTGGTCAGAATAAGTGGAACTCTGGCTGTGATATGGTGAGTGGCTGACTTACTCCCTTATGACATCCATTGTGACTTTCTTCACCACCTCTATTTTGTTAGCCGGGGACATCCCTTCTCCCAGTAGGGCATCCTGGTGACAGTACCTCCTCGCCATATCTAGATTTTTAGCACTTGACAGGGAAGTCTCATAACTGGTTTCTTCAATGTGGGAATTCCTGGAATCAAGTATCAAACATTCTATATTCAGTAATATAGAAATCTATGAGAAGTATATAAAATCTTATCAAACTTGATTAACAATCAATCATCTATTCCACAGAATATACTTTTTATTAGCATTTGATTATATGGCATATTTATAAATGAGCAATCAATGTATTCTATGAAAACAGCAGATAGCAATATCAGGAATAAAAACCTAGAGCCCTATGCTAACCTGGTGCTTTAACTTAGGGGAATGCAGTAAAAAGTCTGCAGGAGATTTTTTTCCCTAGGCTCTACACTTAATCAAATCATTCACACCCCCTACTCTGTTGTCGCCACAAATATCTGTGCAGGGAGCAGCCAAACCAAGCTTTACGGATGTGATTGCCTAGGAGCCAATAGGAAATGGGAAATCTTATAATGAGTGGAATATGCGGAAACAACTGCCCGTAACTAGCTACAGCAAGGGAATAGAGATATATATATAAAGTAATTGTTTTTATTTATTGATATTTTTTATATTAAAAATATGTGACAATTGTATTTATAGGTTCAATAAATAAAGATGTGTTTATTTTGTGTTAAAATAGGATATATTTATCGACAATGCATTTGAGTGTTTGTACCTAGGCAATGTGGTTTTGTTGATGTGTATTAATCCTTTGAGTACTGGGTTGTTTGTTTCCCTGGATTTTGTATCATAAAATGGAATTAATACCAACATACAATATTTTTTTATTACACATATGGTGATATTAGATTGTTAGGTGTCAAATAATACTCATATCAGTAGGGAAAATTGTGTATAGATGTATTTATGCCCACTAGAGTGCAGGCTTGCTCCATGGTTTAACTATGGGATAATATGGGATATTCGTGTTGACCTTCTCATAATTTAGCCACATTCATTTTTATGTCTGAATTGCCCATTGTTTATTATCTGCACCGGTTTTATAGTGCTTAGCAAAAACAATGATGCATTGAAGAGAGGAGTAAGTCTGACTACCTGTATTATCTTTCTGAGGCCGTCACACATTCATGTATCAAGGTTGCCCAGCTGTTTGAAACTACTTGCCACTAGCTTATCTCCTACTTGAGAGAACATTTAATTAACTCAGAAATATATGCGTGCAGTAGGAAAAGGATTAACCCTTCATATAAGGAATGGCCAAACAGTATATGTATATATGTATTTATAGTATTTATAGTGTTAAATGATAAAAATCAAATAAGAAATAAAGTAGAAGGTGTATATGATCTTTTGTATTTACAAATGTCCTGTCCATTATGCTAGATTAATCTTATACTTTTAATGGACCATTAGTTGGGTGATCTGTCTAGTATATTTTTAAATCATAATGCTGTTCCTGTTATACCGAAATATAACAGTATAACATCTCCTGCTTTCTCACACATACAAATCAGAGTTTGTCATAAGGAAGTCCAAGCATTTTTCAGAGGTCAAAAGCAAATCTCATATTTAATTTTTGGAGTACTAATTTGCCATAACAACACTTTCTTGCACTGATTAAAACATAACTTAAGGAATCAATTATTTGCCTCTATAACTTTATATAATAACAACATATATTGTTTCCCTTATTTTCTGATTCATCACAAAGACTGGAAAAGTTGCTTCTCCTGACTGGATATTCCTTCACTGTTTACCAAGAAAGCCTGAAGAGGTTGATGATGAGGTCTTCTATTCCCCCAAATCTTTGGTATTTCAGGAAGCAGAGAATAGAAAGTGGACAATCATGGTATGCTACAAGACATGACCAAGACTTTTATTTAGAGTTTATATGTAGACCACTTAAAGGGCCACTAGATTATTTAATTATTTAATAGAATTAGCAATTAAATTTGAAGTCAGTACATTCTTACTAGTGTGTGGTGGATTATTGTCTGCTAATGTATCCAAGTGATATGTTTATTACACCCTAAAAAGTAAGATTAGCATCAGACCTCTAATTTGTCATGCCAAAAATCTGTTTGCTATTTCAAATGTGTGACAGTAAAAATAGGACTTAACTGTCATATAAGTATATACCTGCTTTAAAAACAAATGGATTAGCCAGTGTCTCAGGCATTCTGACTTACACCTGGGCTTAAACAGGGGTATCCCTAAAAGGCCACTGAGCTCCTATATTTAAATGAATAATCTTTTACACTATGCTAAATATATATATTTTTTTACTTTTTGTATGCAATTATGTTAATGTTTAATCTACCTTGTTTTCTGCTGATCAACTTCCTGAGGTGAGAGGAGACTTTGGGTGCAGAACATTTCTTTCTGCAAAATGGGGATGTGGCATCTAAAATTGCCAGTACTTTTAGTAGTAGCAATGGTAGGAATAATAGTTTACAAAGACAAACCCTTCATAAAAAGTAAAAGACAGAATTAACGGAGAAAACATTGATCCCTGGAGTGAAAAAATAATTGCATGTAAAAGTAAAAAATTTATTCTCCGTTTATGTTTTGCTCTCTGTAATTATTTTGCCCATTTTAAAGTTTAGTTATTTAAAATACCTATAGAAGAAAATGACCACAGTGGTCCTGTAATGTATGTCTTGTTAATAGTTCAGGGGGGATGAGGTTTTGTAACACTTGTCTAGGTAAAAAGGGGATGTGCAAAATCTACTGTTAAGCAACAATAAAGAAAGTGCATTAATTGATTAGCTTTATTATTATTAGTGCTTGCTATATATCTGACTGTTTAAAGATTGAGCCACAGTTTTATACCCAAAAGACCTCCAATTGATGTGTATTTTCAGACACATTGTGCTCTCATGATTTATAGTATTCTACTACAGTATGTGTTCTACTCTGTCCATTAAAGTGTCTGTCTTTGCTTTTATTCCTCCTAAGGGTGTCATGGTTTCTTTGCTGACTGATTACTCACCGCAGCTGCCAAAGCCTACGTTTTAATTCCTGGTGGACAGTGCCACTGCATTGTTGATTGAAACTTTCCAGTTATCTGCTTCACAAGAATGAACCTACTGAATCCACCAGCCTAAATGACTGCTGCTGCATACCTCTCTACAGAAGGATGGAAATAACCTGCTGCAAATATATTCCTAGATGATGCACAATAATGGGGCAAATGCTATTGTGTTTTAATTATACACTGTTAAAAATAAATGTTGATTAAACTAAAAAATATACTTTGTGTATGTTAAGGTTTAGAAACAAGAAAAGGTTACAATAGTTAATCCGTGTTAGGGCTACTGTAGTAAATGAAAGGCTACGTGCAAGGAAAATAAAGCTTGTGTGTACTACAAAACGCAACAAGGTTTTAGAGTATGGGAAATACATGTGTGGAATGATAAGAGACTAGCATTGCTTCAGGACACAGCCTCCTATACAGAAATACAGTAAGGATACATATACTAATATATATATATATATATATATATATATATATATATATATATATAAAAAAATATATATATAAAAAAAAAAAAATATATATATATATATATATATATATATATATATATACCGTATATATATACATCTATTTATTCTATTTTCTTATAAAAAAAATAAGAAAATACTAGTTATATATAAAGGGGCGGAGTCTTAACTATGCTTATAAGACACAATATGCCAGTCTAAGCAACATGTCTCTTCCAGCAACTATCAAACTAAGTAGTACAACTTAGAATTGCATGCTCATCAATCAACTTTAAAAAGGACTAAAAAAATAAGTTAATAAAAACGTATTTCATGCTCAAATTTCTCAGAAATACAGTATATGCACTGCACTGTGGGAAAACTGGGCGGGACATGCACATGAGACAACAATCACCACACAAACCAGGCACTCACACCACACTGAGGATCAGCAGTAGCCGTGAAACAGGGCTGTATGTGGTTAAATGACCTGGTTTGTGAAAAATCCATCCGTTTCTATGCCTAAAACTGTGAAATACAGTATGCATATGCAGTGCATATACTGTATTTCTGAGAAATTTGAGCATGAGATAAGCTTTTATTAACTTATTTTTTAGACATTCAAATGGAATCACTAATGCACTATTCCTTATTTGTACTATATATATATATATATATATATATATATATATATATATATATATATATATACATGAACTTTCTTACTTAAGGTATAATTTAAAAGAAAAGAAAATTTACTGTTTAAAAATAATGGCAAGGGGAAGAATTTAGGCCACATCTTCATAGCTACATGCACTATATCTACATGCTTTCTAATAGGTCAAAAAGAACACCTTATGATGTTTTGTGCCAGAGCATTAGGCTTTTATATGGACATATGATATTGTATCACGGATCACTAATTTGGGTGATAGTTTTTGTTATTATTAAACATGATATCAATTTCGGGTGAATTGCATCTGGTTTATGATGTTACTTTCTGTTTGAAATATTTGGCACCACATTATCCTTTTTAAACATAATTTGGAGTGTTTTTATTGATTCTATTGAAAAGCTGCATTCATTGGTGTTAGTGCTAAATAGAACAAACTAAAATACTATGTAGATACAAAACTAGATGAAGTGCTTATAGTAACAAATAACAGAAAATTCCCAAATTACATTCTCCAAGAGTATGGGAAAGGGATTGTTACATTAGGGAAACCAGACAAAATTTGCATTTAAGGATGAATTTACACTGACATTAAAAATGACAATACAGTTATTGTAATCAAGTTTAACACTATTTTACACGGAACACTCCATCCAAAACCTGAAAATCTGAATTCTCCAAGGGAATAAAAAAAAAAGATTAAACATTTGAAATTAAGATGATCACATTCTTTATCGTTAAAGTTATAAGACTTTATATGGACTTGGGTTTTCTAGCACATTATTACAATTTCTTATGATCCTGCCAAATACTTTCTCCGGTTTTACTGTTGCTTTTCAACTCATTAATATGTGTGGGTATTTACAGCTCTAACTGATCTTCATGGCAATGGACACTGGTTTTCCTCTCATCTCTTGTCTTAGATCTTGTGTATAGATCACCAAAAGGCACACACTTGATTGACCAAGCACTTTATTGATGATACCAGTCTTCTGTCCCACATGGGTTTGTTTTTTTTCTGAGAATTCCTGTTTTGTATAAATGAATGCTCATCATAAACCTTAATCAGTAATAGAGAAGTGCAACTCTCGAAAGCTTGTCACTAATACGTAGTGCATTTGTGTTCATATTTGAATGTTTAAAAATGAATTAAAACCCCTATTTCCTGCAGATACTTCTAAGAAATACAGTTATTGAAATGCATTCTGGGAAACTGGACAGGCACTTGCAAATTAGTCCACACTGCAGTTTCAATCTTTATCAATCTTTCAACCACTTTATACATGACTCCTTTTAGACATATGCTCCCTATGCAGCTCTAAAGTATAGCAGAGGATGCATTATGCACTAGCTAGGAGAATGCCCCACAGACAGCTATTTTAATCTTAAAATGGATCTCATTCAGCCACATTAAATTCCCTGAATGTGTAAAACCGTAGCCCATAACGTAGCCCGCAAGACATGCGGCTATTAAATTTGCCCCGTAGAGCAAGCCTCCAACTACTTGTGGCTTAAGGGTGAAAAAAGCCTACGGGATGTGGAAATTTGGACTGCGCGCCCGCAAATCCTTTGTTCTCTCAAGCCTATAAGTGCTACGTTCAAATTTCGCTATTAAATTGCAACAAATCTACTGGCGTTCAACCCTGTAACCCGCAAATGGAGCCAAAAAGGTAAGGGATACTAGAGAGGACCCGCAAGGGGGTTAAAGTCCTATCCGTAGAACTGTAAATGCAAATATACACACCCTACTGTACTAATAATTAAAGGGAAAGTGATGTTAGGTATTAATAGCACAACATTCTCAAGCTCGCAAATCTGCAATATAAAATACTTTTATCTCTGTATAATTTCCATGTTATATCAATCCCAGCAATCAATTTATTAATATATATAATGGAACCTGCATGGACTTGAACATCATATTTACTGATTTTGTAATATTGCTTTATTTCTGGAATGTGGGTCCGATCGAAACTAGTAATTGAAATCCGTAAAGCTTATATAATCTCCATTTTTCATTGACGTGATGATGGCGATCTCATTGGCCATTGGCTCCGTCTAAACTCGTAACTACGGGTTTGCTACTTGATTATGTTCATGGCTGCACATTCAGCATGCGCAAGAATGGTTTACAGGCTTGCCTCTCTGGCCCGTTACTCGCAGCAGGGTTGAATTTAGTAGCTCTGTAACGCAACCAAATTTCAAGCCTGTAGCCTTTGTGGGTGTGCTGATTCTGCTATGGGCTTCAAATTTAATGTGGCTGGTAGTCTTTACACAAAACGCACAAGCCAGGAACCAGCCCCACACTGATGAAATGTATTTTAAGACCAAAACAGTGGTCTGTGGGTAGGTCTCCTAGCTTGCTTTATAGTTGTATACACAGTATATCAGTCACCACTGGATTTTTGCCCTTGTTGCCAGCACTATTGATGGAGGAACACAATTACAGGAGTATTAAAATACTTTTCCAAATGTATTATATGATAAGTTTACTATATTTTATTCACCAAGATTACAATATTATTCTCCAAAACAAATCAAAGAAAACAACAGGCCTTGCTCCAACTGGAGCACTGCCTTTACTGTTAGACAGTTTCCTAACTATCTACTCTCATCCAGTTAAACCTGGGTGGAGCGAAAACAAAGCATCGACAGTCCAATAGTTAGTTTGCAATCACTGTCCTGTGTCCTTAAGTCCCGATTTTCAGTCTTTGCCATAGGCTGCTCCATGCTGCTGTATCTCTGTGTCTTTCTTCAGACACCAATATTGCCAATCCTTTCTGGGTGCCACTTTTCCTAACTAAAACTAGATGTACACATGTCTGTCTTTTCACAGCTCCAGTAAGCACTTCTCTGTGTTTCTCTTTTTATTATTATTATTATTATTATTATTATCCTTTATTTATAACGCACCAACATATTCCGCAGTGCAATACAGGGGTTAGGTACAAGTATAAACAATACCCCACAATGAAAAAATTAAAAAAGACCCTGTTATTGAGATTTCAATCTGATATACACTGTGCTTTCCCTAAAGCACATCACAAGATTAAAACTCGCAAACTTACATTCTAAAGGGTATGGGTGAGGTACAGGAGAGTGAGAGATGCATAGTGAATGAAGAGGCTAAAGATGATAGGCTTTTTTGAATAGATGTGTTTTTAAATAGATTTTGAAGGATCTGAGGCAGGAAGATAGTCTGGTGGTGCGAGGTAAAGAGTTCCAAAGAATAGGGGCTGCACGAGAAAAGGCTTGAAGACGGGAGTGAGAGGAGGTGATGAGAGAGGAGAAGAGAAGAAGGTCATTAGCAGATCGAAGAGGGCGGGTGGGAGTGTATTTTGGGATGAGAGCAGAGATGTAGGAGGGTGCACTATTGTGGAGGGCTTTATATGTTAGGGTCATGATTTTAAATTGTATTCTAGACGCTATGGGAAGCCAGTGGAGTGCCTGACAGAGAGGTGCAGCAGACACTGATCGTTTAGTATGGTAGATGAGTCTAGCGGATGCATTCAAAATGGATTGGAGTGGAGACAGACGGGTGATAGGAAGGCCAGCAAGAAGAGTGTTGCAGTAATCGAGGCGAGATATGATGAGAGCGTGAATAAGAATTTTAGTTGTGTCTTGTGTGAGGTAGTGGCGTATTTTGGATATTTTAGGTGAAAGTGACAACATTTTGTAAAAAGATTGGATGTGTTACTGGTTTGCGTTTAGTGTTAGTGCTTATGGCTCGTATTTACGTCCTTCGGCCTCATTTTTGTTGTCTTTACGTTTATCCTTAAGCCATTTTTTTTCTTGCTTTATCGATTTTCAATCGTGAAAAAAGGCATAATATGCCTAAAATTAATTGGTAACCTCACTCACAGGCTCCCTGGCTCTCCCCCTGTGCTGTGTGTGAGTTTGTAAGTGAATTTGAGGCATATTTGTGTGTTGTGGCAGGTTCGGTGGGTCGGTCGTTAAAGTCTTATTTTTGCGAGCCCCTCAGTCCATCTATGTGCGCTCGCAGTGCAATGAGGGCCTTCTGTGCTCATTGCAGCCTAAGTCCTGCGTGCTTCAACTGCTCGCCTCGCGAGGTTTGCGGTGCAATGAGCGCCTTTGGCGCTTATTGCAGCCTAAGTCCCTCGTGCTTCTACTTTGTGCCTTGCTTTGCAAGGCTCGCAGTTCAATGAACGCCTTCAGCGCTCATTGAAGCCTAAGTCCTGCGTACCTCAACTGCTTGCCTCACTTCGCAAAGCTCAAAGTGCAGTGATCGCCTTTGGCGCTCATTGCAGCCTAAGTCCCGCAGTGTGCCGCAACGGCTCGCCTCGCTTAACGAGGCTTGCAGTTGCGGCCCGTAACCTCAATGGCTCGACTCGCTTAGCGAGGCTCGCAGTTGCGGCCCTATTGGCCGCAACTGGACAACAACTCGCAGTACAATAACTATATTAGTGACTGAGAGAGGTACGTGCAGGGGTTCAATGGAGCTCTTCCCAAACATCACTGGACTTCATTTTGCTGGAGGGCATTTTATTTGTTGAAAGTTTCTCAATGATATAATTTGCACAATGAATAATATCCACATCTCTGTTTAGAAAGTTCTTGACTTGCTGAAGCACTTTAGCTCTATATCAGGTCTGTCGATTAATGTAGAAAATTCCAATGCACTTAATATTAGCCTCCCTTCATATCCTTTAGCATTGGTCCAAGTAGATATCCCGTTTCCATGGCAAGCTAAACTAAAGTATTTAGGGTTTGGAGTGACATTGGATTGGTCAATAAAATCATACTTGGAGAAACAGGACCCCTGTGGATGTGGAGTTAATTTTATTTGTCAGCAACTCCTTTCCATGGAAATTTACTTTTCAAAACACGTGTGGCTATGAATTAGCTTTAAGGAAGTTCTTATGGAGGCCATGAAATGGAGGCCCATGTATGCCCTTTTGCATATATAGCGTAAATGTGTTCAAGAATATTTAATAGGTTGAACTTGATGGACTGAAAGTCTTTTTTCAACCTTAATTACTATGTAACTATGTAATATCACTTCTGGTGTATCAATAGGCATTTTTTTTTATCTCAATCAACTTTTATTGGATATGACAGAAAAGAAAATAAATTACATATTTTGTAACTATTCACCATCTCTTGTTCTGCCAAATTTTATGGTATTGAATGGTATAGACATGTTCACTACTTGATAATTGCTGCCTGCGTATTGGGTGGTGTATTGCCTGCTGTAATAGATGTCGTACTCTGATTCACCCATTGATAAATCTGGGCCCATAGTGTGTTGTGCATTTCTTTTTTGGGGTACAGCCTAGCCTGCGGGATTCTTGACAAGCTGCTCCAGTTGCTGAGCTCTGTAACACAACTATTTCTGAATATTCTTTGGGCCATGTTGTATATCCAGTGACATTGAAAATATACATTATACATTGCTATTTATTATTTGAAAGAATGGCTTCAGGTATTCATAAAATACTCATTTAATATTTATCAGTAAGCATACAGCTATACCTCGTTTAATGCTGTAGATAGGCTCCAAGCAATAGGAGTGTAAAGCGAAACAGCTCTAAACGTGGAAGATAGGGATAGGGGAGCTCATGAAAAAAAATATGCAATTGCAATTCAAATTTAAACTTTTTTGTTTTATATGAACTTCAAACAAACAGCAAACATAACACAAACTGAACATTGGCAGATATATAAACTTTAGATTTGTGATGTTGAAGCTTCTGGCTCATAATGGATACTGTTTTTTTTTTCAGAATCAGAGCATTAAACAGGGAATTACAGGTCAAATTGAGTTATAGCGAAACAGCACTAAACGGGTAGCGTTAATCAGAGTATACCTATATCTAAATACAGGCATACTCATTTTAACTCTGCAGATTTGTTCCTAGAAGACCAAGTGCTAAACAAAACAGTGTTAAATGTGTCAATTTTAAAATAGAGTAAATCACAGGTAAACTCAATTTTAAAATTCCATGAAATCCGTGTTACTCTGGGATGTGTCGGGCAAAAACTGTGTTATTTCCAATAGGGGATGTGTCAGGCAAAAACAGCTTTATAGCGAATCCGTGTTAAACGGGGTAATGTTAAGCGAGGTCTGCCTGTATAATATTGAAGCATACAGCATTGTTAGTTTCACCACAATAACCCAATGAGAACTGACATCATGAGTCATTAATACTGTAATACAAAAGTGGCTTTCTTAAGAAATTTTTGTATAAAATGTTTTTGGCATTTGGCATAATATTAATTTAAGATAATGCCACATAAATAGTGCAGCAAAGAAAATGCATAGAGGGAAAGCAATCTGAAAAACATAAATATATATGCAAATTAAAATATTTCACACACAAAATCACTAAAACTAAGAGAAACAGTAAAATGGTATTTTTAGTGTAAAAGGGCAAAACAAATGACATGTGTTTTGTTACAAATACATAAGAGTTGTCCTATTTGAGCACCCAAAGCCTTCCTGGCCCCAACCTGTGAATCTGGGCTTGTCATAGATATATGCATTTAGGTACAGGTAGGGCACTGATTATTGATTTTGCTGGGGTGGTCCATCAAATCAGGTTAATTGGGTAAAGCCACCCAATCCCTCACTGTCTCACTTAACCCTTTGTGCTCTTTTGAGGATCTCATCTTCTCGTAGAATAGGCCAGAGATTGGAAAGGCACTTTTTTATTTTATTCGCTCCTTTATTATATATAGTAAGAAACCTGCAGAAACCTTACTAGATGTCTCTATGTTATTGTTAGCTGGATACTATATGCTTCCATGACTGTGGCTTCTTTGAATCTCTTTTCTTTGAATTTCTTAATTAAAACCTTACTCTCCCTCTCATAGTCATCCTGATGTGTACAATTTATTTTTAGACGCTGAAATTGTCCGTATGGAATATTACGTATCCACATGGGGTCATGACCACTTTAACCATGGAGATATCCGTAGTGTCTCTTGGTTTTCAGCATAATAAAGTGGTAAGCACCCTTAAGGATCACATCTAGAAACGGATATAAATTTTGTCTGTATTGAGAGTGAAAACTCAAATTCATGACGTTTGAATTGATATATGTTAGGAAGTTTTCAATTAAAAATCCCCTCTCTTTTTGAAGGCCATAGAGAATACCAATGTATAATAGTTCCATATTTGGTTTATAATTTTTCGTTTGTTTATTATTATACCCCAGTAATCATTTAGCTCGATCACACATTTGATTTTGTTTTTAATAACAACTTCTCTGTTTTATCATAATTACTATTATTTTATTATTTTTAATTCATGATTTGGCTAGCCACGTTTGTATTGCAGTCTAGTAGGATGTGCTCCCGCAAATATTTATCCAAATGTTTATCTAATACTTTGTCCCTCTTCAATTATGTTAGCCTCAGTGTATTTTCTTACAAATGTGACTGAATACACATTTCTTTTTGCCAATAGTGTTATGTTTCAACCACTTCTGGTTTTGGTAACCATGTTTTATCATTGGTGTTCCTATAGATATGTATATGATGTTGCACACCCCTCTAGAGTTGTTTTATTGGCTCTATCCAATGGATCAGGTAACTTAAATTATGTCTTTCAACATAATACACTTAGTATATATCGGTTTCGGAAGTTTTAGTTTTACTTTTGCTTTTGCACGTGAAACCGAGGGACATGCGTTCTGAATGATTTGATTGGTTTATTACCAATCAGGAAATACAATACATTGTGCAAAGCATGAAAAACGCTAATTTCAAGTGTCTATATATAGCCCACACTTTTCATTGTTTGATATTGTCATTTTTTGCACATATTGATGTGTGTTATACTTTATTTATATTATTTCATTGAGAAAGCTCTGCAGTAGAGCAAAACGCGTCTGTTTTATTTTATTTTATTTAGTTATATTGTCACATAAAGTGATATTTATGACATACTTTGAAGTAGGTATTGATTGGCCAATTAAAAACAAATGTGGAACAAGAACAATGGTGCTTAACACACAGTAGAAGTAGTAGTACAATAGCAACAATTACATATAACTGACTAACCACTTTCCATTGCCTAGGATTATATACACTAAACTCTGCAAGGTCGCTGCCCAAGCATATTAACTGTACATTTAAACCCTCTAACATCTCTTGGAACTGCTAGGGCTTACAGAGTCACTGCATGTACACTATTAACAGGGTTTTCCCGCGGCTGCCATTTTGAGCTTCCCCATGATGATAACGATCAATTTGCCGGGCTAATACAGATCAACGCCACGTCAGAGCCTTTATGATCTGAGGGCACTAGCACAGTGATTAAAGAACAGCCAGGATACAATCTACAACACCTTTCAAGCCTTAAAACTTTTGAAAAGCCAAGCTTCAAGCATCAAACCTCTCAAAGCCTTGACAAACTGACTAACACTCCACCAATAAAATTGATTCCAAATCAAATACAATATTAAATCAAAAGGGCTCTGTCATTTCTGTTAAGCTCATCATCTTGTAGGAAATACAAGGCATTGGTGCTATTTAGTGGACAAGCTTTGTAATTCAATATAGCCTTTTTAAGAATCCACATTACTTGGAACACAGTATACTGAAACAATAGGCTACCTTCTCAGGAGGAAACTCATTTTATGAATGGATATATAATATAAAGCAGAGTGGTACAACAAGACTATTACTGCCAGTATCTATCATTGTGGAGGTCATGTGCACCCTCTGCAAGCTCCACTACTGATTGCACAATTCACATGTGGCAGTGTATCTCTGCAAATTATGTTCACTAATATGTAACCTCCACACTGGCCACTGGACTTGACCTGCTGGCCCGTCTAATGTTGTGAGTAGATAGACTTAGACTGTGGGGGGGAGGGACCCCTCCCTTTTGGAAGGCCCTACAATATTATAACAACATTTTTGAGACTTCAAATCTTTATTTCACATATCTAATATTGCCGGATTTATGAGCTGGATTTAGTAATGGTATATCAAAAATAAATTTGTACTCCAGGAGTATCCTGGAGCATTTTAAGGGACAACAACAAGCCCAAGCCTCACCACATACTTCAATAATGGGCTCTTCAGAAGGCTCAGATATAGAGGAGGATGCCTCACTTTCTAACCAACATGCTAAATTGTCGGACATATCTTTAACAGATTTTAATAACCTGCTTCAATCTCACTTTGACAAGGCGGTTAAAGAAACCAGGCAGGATTTACAGGATCTTGGGCACCGTACTCATTTACTGGAAACAGTAACCGATCAGATTGTGGATACCCAACAGAAAGATCGATTGGATATAACTCAGAATTCTACCCATATAGATAAGTTAGAAAATAAGCTTGAAGACCTGGAATACAGTTCCAGATGCAACAATGTAAGGTTCAGAGGGATTCCAAAGTCAGTAGTGGATCTGAAAATATATTTGAATGCGATTATTCATAACATTTTACCAGGACTCTTGGGAAATAGAAAGGGCGCATAGGGGCCTGAGTGGCCCGGCTTCGCCAGAGCAACCAAAGGATGTCATAGATCGTTTTTTATGTCAGGGACGAGGTACCTGGTTCTTGCAACATCCAGAAAATCACAGTCTATTGTCAGCCCTGATGGAGTCCAGATACAGATCTTTGCTGACTTGGCCTCCACGCTTATAAAACACAAACAATTAAAATCGGCCTTATCAATTTTGATAAAATTTTTTTTAATTTAGAGCAAGCAACTTCTTCTCCAGGCCCATCGGCAGAGAGCTAAACTTGAATCACTATATTGGACTATGGAGAGGTTATGGTAGACTGAGGTATAAGGAGTCTGTTTTAGCACCTGGCTATTATTGAGTACCTTACACAAGACTGCTTTGATCTTTGTTATAGTGGAGTCATAAGGATAATATTACCAGGTGCACACAGATCTCACAGATCAAGGACATTGACTTGGGTTCACAATATAGTAGTTGAGGGATTAGATGCTATATGGAAATGGAGCCATGGTCAAAGACTTTCATAACATTGGACTGAAGTTTGAACATTGGGAATACTGTATTATACTTAGCAACAAAATGTTCCACCCCCCTATAATGTATGTAACAAAGCTAGAGGAGAGGGTGTTATGGAAATATGGGTCAAGAAAACTCCAGGTTTGGCTGTTGGAGAAGTGACATATGGGCCTATCAGTGGAGAGTAAACAGTGGGTCAGGCCCCTAGGTGGGGGCTGTCATGGCTCAATCGGCGCCCATCTCAGTCTTGGACTGATGTCTGCCACTGCCAGTGGAGATGATAACTGGGGGTTTGAGCTCACAGAGCCACTGGTATAATGTTATAATGGTATATTGTTATGATTGTTGTCTAGGGAAAGGAGCAGGGTTCCCATCACCATCAATAAAAGTTATTAATGCATGAGAGGGATTGATGTGGAAACCCTACCCCACTCCCATATCCTATGAGGGCAGTAGGCGGTTTTATGTTGGGTGCGCTTTTACGCTTTTACGGGACCAGACCGACAGTATGTGGAATACTATATATAACGATGCCTTACAGTAGGGAGTAATTCTAATGCACACATTGCCACATACATCTTGTCAGGGAAATCTGGCCCCAAAGGCTAATCCCTTGTGTACACACACTTAAGAGATAAGAGTCATAAACAATAAGATCCCCACAGCCACAGAGGCACAATCTCCCCAGGGGGCTTCTCAGTTCCTAGCAGAAGACCCAGGAGAGAGTCAAGACATGCTTTCCCTCTGGTGGTCAGAAGCCACATGACTCTGTTAGCCACACCTAGTGGGCGGACCTGGGAGGGGGCTCATGATTCCCAGGACATGACCCTATGTGATTGGCCAGAGGCCATTAGGGACTGACCTCAGGTAGCCCCTCCCTCTACTATGTTGAAAAGTTCTTAAATACTGTGTGTTTCCAAAATAAAGTTGTTCTTAATTTTCATACTTTGACTAAGCATGTATTATTGACCCAGAGGCATATGCTTGTAGAGGAGCTCGTTCTGACTCCCTACCAAGGTGTTCCCAGGTACACTAGCAAAGCAGCTGGGACTTATGCCTTTGTATCAACAAAGACTGTCCATAGGTCTAGAGTCACTCCAACTTAGGTCTAAACCTACTGGGAGTAAGAGTACTAGGATACTTTAGATCCCATCATCTTAGTCGGTTGTGACAATTGGTGGCAGTTGTGGGAGGGTCTACAGAAAGACCAAGAATGGAGCAGCAATATGAGAAATGGTCCTCAGCGGAGCTAAGGGAAGCGATGAAGCAGAAAGGAATCCCTAGGAGGAAGGGAGACCAACAAGCGGTGATGATTGCAGCCCTGAGAAAAAATGATGCAGAGCAGGGGGAAGCAGAGGAGTTGGGTGAGGGACCACCAAGGGCTCCAAGACCCCAACCAGAGCAAGACATCACCAAAGAGGCAACAAGGAGTTAAGAAGAAGCCAGACACTTATACCCCAGTGAGATGACCGCACAAGAGGTGGGCAACTTACTGGACCAGCATTACCAGAGAATCTGGCAGGAGCGCACTGGGGAGCGGGATCAAGCTCAGCACAGAGGAATTGCCAGTACGAGTTAAGATGGCATACCAGAACTTTAAGAAGTTCCAGGATGGTATGGACAATATGGACGAATTCCTTCAGGAGTTTGAGCAGCAATGTGGGGTCCAAGATATTCCCTATGGAGAATGGGCCAAATTTCTGCTAAACAAGTTAACAGGAAGGGCACAGTGCGGCATGTGGAGCCCTTCCACGGGAAGAAGCCCAGGATTACAAATATTTGTGCACGGTGTTGCTGAGCAGATATACTGTGACGCCTGAGACATTTTTGGATAGATTCATCAGGGCCACCACCAAAGGACCAGCAGACACTCATGTGGAAGTTATGTGCAGGTTAAGGCGAGCTTGTACCCAGTGGTGGTCTACACAAGGAGCCATCACAGCCGAACAGATGTTGGAAGTGGTACTGATGGAACATTTCCTGAACATTTGCTCCTCAGAAGTCAGTGACTGGTTGCAAGATCAAAAACCGACCACTGCAGACCAAGCATCTGCGCTGGCAGATCGGTTTATCAGCACCAGGGCCAAAAGAGTGTCCCTAGGAACAAAACCTAGCCTAAATACGGGTAGGGGCCCCAGAGAGGTGGTGCCAGCACGATCAGATCCTGTGCTGCGTAATGCGCCCTGGGGCAGTAAAAACATCTGACCACAGGGGTACCAAGTCCCAGCCTGCTCCCAGGACACAATGGGGGACCAAACCAATGAACTCAGAATGCTACAACTGCAACCAACGAGGTCACTTTGCTAAGGATTGTCCTCAGGCACCCAAAAACTCTAGAGGACCTCCCCCCGCCATGTACATTATTTGGGGGAGTGGCCTCAGGGGCCGGGGAGCTCCAACGCAGCTCTTTGGGAGCCAGAAGCAGAGGGAGGATATCGAGGGGTCTATACTGTAAGGAACCCGCAGAAGCTGTCTGCAGAACAACATAGGCAAGCCGTGTGGCTACAAGGACGCCAAGCTACTGGCTACTGTGACTCTGGATCAGCAGTCACAGTAGTCCTACCCAAATGGGTACGCCCTACAGATTCTATCCGAAAGGAAATGTGGGTGATGGTAGCAGGAGGAGAATAGTTAACCATCCCCATGGCTCACGTTAATTTGGACTGGGGCATGGGGAACCAAAGCAAGGAAGTGGGAGTCATGGATGTGCTCCCCGCGGATGTTTTACTGGGCAATGATTTGGGCCACATGACGAGCCAATATGTACAGCACATTACCAGAGCTCAAGCCAAGAGCAACCACCCTGGAAAGGCATACCAGGAGCAGAGGGGATACCCAAGACCTGAGGTAAGTCTATTGCTTGCTAATACGTAAACTTTAGGATGGGCTAAGGGAGAGGAGATCAGGGCAGTTCTGCAGAAAGACGAGACTTTGGATGGTTTAAGGGACAGGGCAGCACGAGGCAAAGGAGTGGATGACCTATACAGCGTTATCTGGGATAAGGGGTTGTTATATAGGGTCACAGTACCTATAAATAATGAGGTAGGCAGAGAACCCAGGAAACATTTAGTGGTTCCCCAGCTATATAGGGGCAAGGTGCTACAAATAGCACATGAAATACCCCTGGGAGGGCACTTAGGGGAGAAGAAAACCCAGAGTAGAGTGAAAGAGATATTTTTCTGGCCAGGGTTGGATAAGGATGTAAAGGAGTTTTGCCATTCTTGTGATGCCTGTCAAAGGAACATGCCTCTCAAGAAGACCAGCAGGGCCAAGTTACAGTCCCTCCCAGTAATGGAAGAACCCTTCCAGAGGGTAGCTGTGGACATCATTGGGCCCCCAGATAGAGCCAGTAGAACGGGGAAGCAGTATATTCTTACCCTGGTAGATTATGCCACTAGGTACCCTGAGGCAGGAGCCTTGTCCCATATAACAGCTCCAAAGGTAGCAGACGCCTTGGTGACTATATTCACCAGAACAAGGTTTCCCCATGAGATTCTGTCCGATCAAGACCCACAATTTATGGCCAAGGTCACAGAACAGCTATGGGCCACGTGTGGCGTTAAGCACATTACCTCTTCCCCCTACCATCCCCAGACTAATGTTCTCTGTGAGCGGTTCAATGGGACTCTTAAACATATGATACGCACTTTTACAGACCAGGAAGCAGACTGGGAACGGTTGTTGCCATGTTTGCTGTTCGCCTATAGAGAGGTACCCCAGGAGTCTACAGAGCACTCCCCCTTTGAACTCCTGTATGGGAGACATGTGAGAGGACCCTTAAGCATAATTAGGGAAACATGGGAAGGGGAGTATAGGCAGCAACCCATACCAGTGGCCACCTATGTGCTAGCCTTTAGAGAGAACATGGCCAGACTAACTGGAAGAGTCAGTCAAAACATGAGGAAAGCCCAGCAGAGGGATCAGAAATACTACAAGGCAGGGACAAGTGACAGAATTCTGGAGGAGGGTAAGAAGGTGCATATGCTGTAACCTCACCCCCAGAATAAATTACAGTCCCAGTGGGTAGGGCCTTACACAATCAGCCAGAAAGTGGGGAACAAGGCCTATGTGGTAATGATAGACCCGGATAGGGCCATCACCAGATTTGCCCATATCAATAGACTTAAGGTGTACGTTCAGAGAGCAGCTCACCTCCTAGCTATTTGTAGGGCCACAGAGGACGACCCAGAGGAGGGACAGATCCCAGATATGCTAAACAAAACAGACCAGGATACAGTAGGAGAAAGTATCCAGCAGACCCTGGAATTAGACGCAGAGCAGAAAGAGCAGCTGTCCCACAGCTTAAAACCCTTCCACTCCCTGTTCACCACCAAGCCAGGGTGTACCCCCTTAGCTGTCCACCCAGTAGTAACCAGGGACTGTGCCCCCTTAAAGCAACCCCCCTACTGGGTACCGGAGGCAGTTAGGGCCAACATTCAGGCAGAATTAAGCACTATGCGACAGTTGGGAGTGATAGAAGAATCCAGTAGTCCCTGGGCATCTCCACTAGTATTGGTGCCCAAAAAAGATGGAACCACTAGTTTTTGCGTGGATTACCGTAGGCTGAACGATAAAACCAAAATAAATGCGTACCCTGTTCCACGCATGGACGAGTTGTTGGACAGGCTAGGTACTGCCAAATATTTAAGCACTTTAGATCTCTCTATAGGATATTGGCAGATCCCTTTAGAAGAGACTGCAAAGGAGAAGTCTGCCTTTATCACCCCCTTTGGACTCTCCAGTTTAAAGTAATGCCATTTGGGATGAAAAATGCTCCTTCTACCTTCCAGAGACTAGTGGAAACGTTGTTGCAAGAGCATCAAGAGTATGCCCAGGCCTACCTGGATTATATAGCCATTTTTAGCCAGACTTGGGAGGACCATATAAGGCACATTAGCCGAATTATGCAGGCAATTCACCAAGCTATCTTGACCATAAGACCTGACAAATGCCAATGGGCTAAAGCAGAAGTGCAATACCTAGGTCATTGGGTGGGGAATGGGAAGTTAAGACCCGAACCCGCCAAGGTAGAGGGAATAGCAGCTTGGCCCACTCCTAAAACTAAAAAGCAGGTGATGGCTTACCAAGGTACTACTGGGTATTACAGAAAATGTATCCCCGATTTCAGCAGCACAGCCAAACCCCTGACGGATCTCACCAAGAAGAAACTACCCAGGGAAGTGAATTGGACTTCTTCGTGCCAGTCGGCTTTCCAAACACTGAAGGATGCTCTGACCTGCTCCCCAGTCCTGGCTGCGCCAGACTATAACCGCCCTTTCGTGGTACAGACTGATGCCTCCATGTATGGCATAGGGGCAGTATTGACTCAGCCAGACAACCAGGGAGTTGAGCACCCAGTGGACTACATTAGTAGGAAACTACTGCAATGAGAAACAGCCTATGCAACTATAGAAAAGGAATGTTTAGCAGTAGTCTGGGCTCTACGCAAACTACAGCACTACCTGTACGGAAGACAGTTCACAGTCACCACAGACCATAACCCTCTTTGTTGGTTATCTAAAGTGGCTGGAGAGAATGGCCGACTACTGAGGTGGAGTTTAGCCCTAAAAACTTTTACTTTCACCATACAACACCGCAAAGGGAAATTCCACCAGAACGCAGATGGATTGTCGCGCCAACTAGAGCCCTGACTGTCAGTCCAGATAGGCATCCTGGAGTACAGAATGCCTACATCTGTACTTGGGGGGGTAATTGTCATGGCTCAATCGGTGCCCATCTCAGTCTCGGACTAATGTCTGCCACAGGCTGTTGCCAGTGGAGATGATAACTGGGGGTTTGAGCTTACAGAGCCACTGGTATAATGTTATAATGGTATATTGTTATGATTGTTGTCTAGGGAAAGGAGCAGGGTTCCCATCACCATCAATAAAAGTTATTAATGCATGAGAGGGATTGATGTGGAAACCCTACCCCACTCCCATATCCTATGAGGGCAGTAGGCGGTTTTATGTTGGGTGCGGTTTTACGCTTTTACGTGACCAGACCGACAGTATGTGGAATACTATATATAACGATGTCTTACAGTAGGGAGTAATTCTAATGCACACATTGCGACATACATCTTGTCAGGGAAATCTGGCCCCAAAGGCTAATCCCTTGTGTACACACACTTAAGAGATAAGAGTCATAAACAATAAGATCCCCGCAGCCACAGAGGCACCATCTCCCCAGGGGGCTTCTCAGTTCCTAGCAGAAGACCCAGGAGAGAGTCAAGACATGCTTCCCCTCTGGTGGTCAGAAGCCACATGACTCTGTTAGCCACACCTAGTGGGCGGACCTGTGAGGGGACTCATGATTCCCAGGACATGACCCTATGTGATTGGCCAGAGGCCATTAGGGACTGACCTCAGGCAGCCCCTCCCTCTACTATGTTGAAAAGTTCTTAAATACTGTGTGTTTCCAAAATAAAGGTGTTCTTAATTTTTATACTTTGACTAAGCATGTATTATTGACCCAGAGGCATATGCTTTTAGAGGAGCTCATTCTGACTCCCTACCAAGGTGTTCCCAGTTACACTACCAAAGCAGCTGGGACTTATGCCTTTGTATCAACAAAGACTGTCCATAGGTCTAGAGTCACCCAAACTTAGGTCTAACCCTACTGGGAATAAGAGTACTAGGATACTCTAGATCCCATCAGGTTTCAACCTAAGTTTGGGTGACTCTAGACCTATGGACAGTAACTGAGAAGCCCCCTGGGGAGATGGTGCCTCTGTGGCTGTGGGGATCTTATTGTTTATGACTCTTATCTCTTAAGTGTGTGTACACAAGGGTGTGTACACAAGGGATTAGCCTTTGGGACCAGATTTCACTGACAAGATGTATGTGGCAATGTGTGCATTAGAATTACTCCCTACTGTAAGGCATCGTAATATATATAGTATTCCACATACTGTCGGTCTGGTCACGTAAAAGCGTAAAAGCGCACCCAACATAAAACCGCCTACTGTCCTCATAGGATATGGGAGTGGGGTAGGGTTTCCACATCAATCCCTCTCATGCATTAATAACTTTTATTGATGGTGATGGGAACCCTGCTCCTTTCCCTAGACAACAATCATAACAATATACCATTATAACATACCCTTCTTAATACATGCTAATATTTTATTTGCCTTTGCAGCTGCTGCTTGGCTTTGAGCACTGTTACCTAGGTGGTTGTCCACAAGCACTCCCAAATCCCTTTCAATATCTGATACACCTAGATTTGCTCCATTAAGATTATAAATTGCATGGCTATTTTTCCTATCCAGATGCATAACTTTACATTTATTTGTATTAAATCTCATCTGCTATTTAGATGCCCATTCCTCAATTTTATGTAAATCCCTTTGGAGGGAAAGCACATCATTTTCTGATTTAATTACCTTGCACAACTTCGTGTCATCAGCGAAAATGGAGACACCACACTCCAATCCTACCTCTAAGTCATTAATAAATATGTGAAAAAGGAGAGGACCTAATACTGAACCCTGAGGAACCCCACTTACCACATTAGTCCAATCGGAGTATGTTCCATTTACAACAACCCTTTGCTTCCTGTCTTTTAGCCAGATCTCAATCCATGAGCAGATATGTACTGCAATTCCTGTATCTCTTAGTTTGCACAATAGTCTCCCATGTGGCACTGTATCAAAGCCTTTGCAAAATCCAAAAAGACTACATCCACTGAGTTGCCTTGATCCAGGTTCCTACTAACCCCCTCATAGAAACTAATTAGATTTGTTTGACAGGACCTATCCCTCATAAATCCATGTTGACTCCTACTTATAATCAAATAGACATATTCTTGTATATTATCCCTTATTAACCCTTCTAAAAGCTTCCCCACTACAGAAGTGAGGCTTACTGGTCTATAATTCCCTGGAATTGCTCTTGCTCCCTTTTTAAATATAGGTATCACATCAGCTTTTCTCCAGTCATCTGGTAGAGACCCTGTGTTGAGTGAACCTTGAAACATTTAATATAATGGTTTGGCTATTACAGAACCCAGTTCCCTCAGTACCCTTGGATGTATTCCATCAGGACCCGGGGCTTTATTAACATTTATTTTTTCCAACCTCTTTTGGATTACTTCCTGTGTTAACCAATTATTTGGCAAATGTAGTGTAGCCCCATTATGTTGCATTGTCCCAACCACTGGTACCTCCCTTGTGTATACCGAAGAAAAGAACCTATTTAGCTCATCTGCCTTTTCCTGGTCACTAATTTTCAGACGGCCTGTGTCACATTGTAATGTTCCTATAGCTTCCTTCCTCACCTTCTTCCCATTAATATACTTAAAAAATATTTTAGGGTTAATCTTACTCTCTTTTGCAATTATTTTTTAATTTTCAATTTTAGCCAGTCTAATCGCGCTTTTGCAAGACTTGTTGATTTTCTTGTACTCCCTTAAAGCAGTCTCTGTCCCCTCTTGTTTGTATAATTTAAATGCCTGTTTTTTTACTCCGTATCTTGATCTTTAAATCATTGTTAAGCCCCATTGGATGGGATTTACTCCTTTTACTTTTATTCCCACACGGTATATGCCGATGTGTATGTATATTTAGTAAGGATTTAAATGTTGTCCATTTATGTTCAGTGTTTTTACCTATCAGTTCTCTGTCCCAGTCTATACTTTGTATTGCTGCCCTTAGACTGTTAAAATCTGCCCTTTTAAAATTAAGAGTTTTCATTGGCCCCTTAAAATTTTGTTTTCAATCTCAAATGAGACTGTGTTGTGATCACTGTTTCCCAAAGGTTGCCCTATTCCAACATTTGATACTATATCAATATTATTTGTGATAAGTAAATCTAAGATAGCTTCATTTCTAGTAGGCTCTTGTACAACCTGGGCCAGATAATGATCCCTGGGTGTACTCAAGAACCTGCTCCGCTTAGATGAACTGCTGGTCTCATTTATCCAGTTTATTTCAGGGTAATTAAAATCTTACATTATTAGAACTTGCCCATGCTTAGCTGCATTTCCAATCTGTAACAATAATTGTATTTCCTCACTTTCAGCTATATTTGGGCTATACTTTTCACCTATACTTGTGCGAGTGATAGAGTTGTAATTGCCTCACAGTCCACATTTCTTCCAATTCCAATGGGCACACAATTTTGGGCATAGCCTCCATGGCTCAATTGCCAACTGCCTTCCCCGGGCCATGGCACATGCCCCCTCCATCCTAATCCATTGGGGCAAACAATTTCCTTGGGCACAGAGTTCACACAGTCCAAAGGGTCCCAGAGTGGTACCCAGTCCAGGTGACAGGTCCCAAGGTGCCATGGCTAGCCCTCTCTAGTTTTTATCAGCTTGAGCTCCTTCAAATGTCCACAGTCCATTACAGCTTTTCCCAAGGGTCAGTGAGCATAGATGCTCCCATCCAGACTGTTTGCTTGGCCTGGGTTCTGCCAACAGTCCTCTGTGCCATGGTAATCAATACAGTCCAAGGGTGCCATTGCCATCCCACCCTCCAAAAACCAGGACCCATACACTCTTCTTCCCTACTGTATGGGTAAAACACTCCCCTTTGGCGCCCAGAAAAATAGTAATTCCAAGGAGGAATGTACTGGATGGATCTGGAAGCCGGCACCCAATGTTGTGGCCTGGTCTAAAGACTCCAATCCTCTAAGTTGCATCTGGCTCAGCATATCACATGCCCCTCTCTCTGGAACCATCTCCCTTGGGATCTTTGGTCACTGGGTCCCCTGGCAGGGTCTCACAGCTCTCTCCTACTGTCCCTTGATTTATGGCTGGCCCCTGGACCACGGTCAGGACACTGTGCCCCAGCTCTCCTTGCTTGGACACACAATAAGGAATGTGGCCCCTCTTTAACTGATTTGCTGGGTCTCTGTTTGGCATGATCTCAGGGATCATAACCTCCCCTGCCTTCTGGTCTGTGGCTAGCTCTCCGACATTTTTTATCAGCTGGAGCTCCTTTAATGGTTCACAGTCCATTTTCTCCTCCAAGGGCTGGTGGGTATACCTGCTCCCACCCAGACTCTCCCTTGCATCTGCAATCTGACAGTCCTTTTCTTTTTGCCCCATTGCCTTGTCCTTAGCAATGGTGTCCCCGCCACCTGAATAGGGCTGTGCCACCTGGTCTGCCACGCTCCAGGGCTGCTTGCTGAGACTGTCCCTGGAACTGAGGCTGGCTTCTGGACAATGGTCATCTAAGGAACCTCCCCACTATGTTTACAGTCCATGGGTAGGGCCCAGTGCTCATTTGGTTCTTCTCTGACTCTAGAAGCAGGGTAGCTTTCCACTGCTGTGATTTGGCCCTGTCCCCATGCCACTAACTGGGCAAGGCCATGAAAGGCCACATTGCTCGACAGTGGAAGTCCTCAAACTTGAGCCTGCAGGCAGTTAAGAACAAATAAAATGTTATCCTGAATAACGAACGAATAACCCATCTACTAGAGGATTTGGTTACAAAGTTTATGGACATTTGTGCTCCATGGCTAATGGAACCCAATAGTACAGGGGAAACTGGAACTGTTGTGTAGGGCCACCCTCTAGTGCGATATATGTACACACACATTATATATATATAGGACCTCTCAGCAGTAATATTCACCCCCCAGACCCTCTCAACAGCACCATTCACCCCTTCAACACCCTGAGAAGCAATTTTCACCACAGCCACCCTTAGCAGCACCATTCACCCCCTAGCCCCCCTCAGCAGCACCATTCACCAACAGCCCCCTCAGCAGCACCATTCACCCACAGCCCCCTCAGCAGCACTATTCACCCACAGCCTCCTCAGCAGCACCATTCACCCCCAGCCCCCCTCAGCAGCACCATTCACCCCCAACATCCCCTCAGCAGCACCATTCACCCTGTCAGCCCCCTCAGCAGCAATATTCACCCCCAGTCCCCCTCAGCAGCACCATTCACCCCCAGCTGCCCTCAGCAGCACCATTCACCCTCAAACCCCATCAGCAGCAATATTCACCCCACCACACCCCCTCAGCAGCACCATTCACCATTTCAGCCCCCTCAGCTGCAATTTCACCCCCACCCCCCCTCAGCAGCACCATTCATCCCCAACACCCCAAGCCCCCTTAGCAGCATCCTAAAATGCCCTGGTCTGTCATAGTGTACCGCTGGAGTCAAATGCGAGCTGTTGATTAGTAGGTAGTTCCCTAATGAATAAAGAAAAAGAAGAAAAAAAAGACCCTGCAGATCCTATCAGGTCTAGGGAGGCGGTCAGAGGTAAGTGGCATCTGTTATTATCTAATCATGCTGGACAATCTGTGGATGTTTTGTTTTCTGGTTTAACCCCCCCCCCCCCCCCCCCCCATTGGGGAATTGAAATTATTGATGATGCATGAATTGAAAGAATATAAACTATTAAAAAAGTCAGGCTTTGGTAAATGGCTTATCTTGGTAGGAATCATGGGTTCACAGAGTTAACAGTCCAGCTGTTTGAAAGTCCCGGATTTTGAGACCAGATAGTAGGCGCAGTGTATTAGCTATTATTATATCTGTGATCGATATATATGCATGAAAGATTACCAACTGTAATGTGATTTACAATTGCCTTATAAAACTATTTGTTAAAAAAAGGAAAAAAGAAACTTACCCTGAAGTTAGCAAAATATCTTTTATTTTCTGCTAGCTGAATATTAGAGTAGACACCCATACAGACCCAGGCTAAATAAGCATAGAATTTATAATTAGTTTTGGCCAATCAGAGCAAGCAAAGGCAGCTGCAAAATTGTAGCAAAAGTCTGGGGATCCTGTTTCAGCAGCAAAGTATCATGGGATTTGTGCTATGTATTTCTCTCTCTCTCTCTGCAGCACATTCCAACTGAATTCTCTGCAACTCATTTCAACTCTCACATTGTCGTGGGTTTTGAGGGCAAAAATAATAACGTACCACACTGACACATTTATGGTATACTCTTCTAATGTGTGAGGGGTTAACTAATTTTCCTTTTTGCAAATTCAATTTCTGAGTCTATTAAGCCAAGTTTTGGTATTTTCACATGGGTAAGAAAGACTCCTCAAGATGAAACATTGTGAAGGTCTCAAGATAGCGTATTCTAAGACATACGCATTTCTCCTCACTATTATCAAGCAGGTGTTAAGATAACGCACAATAGTGAAGTCTATTTTAAAAAATTTTGGCAGACATAATTAGAACCAAGGTCATGCATATTAATATTAATCCAGTTTAATACTTTGTACCACAGTGCTCTCAAGCGGATAGAAACAGATATACACAACATATTTATCAATGCATTCTAATTTATACATATACATGCCAACTGGTGAGTAACTACTTGTGATTGGTGGAAACCAACCTTGTGATGATGATGAAGAAATAGTTATCTAATAGAGAAAGAGAAGGTTTGTGGTCTTTTGTCTCCTTTTGGTCTTTCATCTCTTCCTGGTCTTTTGTCTTTTCCTGGTCTTTTCCTGCTTTTTCCTGGATTCTTTTCTTCTGTACTATTTTCTGGCTGGTCTTTTCTGGCTTATCCGACAGTCCTGTATGTTGAACAAACCTGACTGTCATCCATGACCATAAACCTATGCCCCCTTCATATCTTCCCTAAGATATCTTACTTTATCTGTCTATATCAAATTCTATCTTAGCTCTATGACTCTTTCTAATAAACCAATAACACAAAAAGGGATTACATCAGGCTTTCTTGAGAAGGGATCCTAAGAAAGAGACAGGTGTTATCCTAAAATTGTATACATGTAATGTATAAACTGGTTTAACTTTCTAATTTTGTAGTAGAGTTAAAATGAGCCCAATAACCACAATCCTTCTGTTACCCTTTTGGGAGTGGTCACAGAACCAAGACTTATTAGCACCTGCATTCCGGACTGTAGATGTTAATTAATATATTTGAATCTGGGCCCATATTCCCTAAAACAGACTGATTGGCTTTATTCAATACTGTAACCATTTAACTCTGTTACAAAACCAATTATTAAAAATACCTGCACAGCAAACCATACTTAGCAATACTCAACATATGTAATCTTGTATCACACAATCTACAAAACTGTCTTACATCATTATTGATTGAATAAATTAAATGAAATCAATTTTGATGTAAGACCAGTAACCAAATAATAGCTTGCCAATACCTAAATACAAAGGTTAATTAGTTTGTAACATACAATATAACCAACTTTGATACATATTGCTTCAATATATATTTCTATATTTTAACTGCTATACAAAGTGTTATACCATATTTTACTGCTTTCATAGAGTAACAGGTTAAATTGATAATTATTAATATCATATATATAACAAATAGGCAGCTGATTGGTTATACCTTTTGCATATCATGTTTGTATTGCACTAACCAAATATAGATAGACTGTTAACCAAACTTTATAAGATTATATACACTGTTTATATAATCCTATATTGAACTAACCGAATATAGATTGTATTAAAATAAATTGGTAATCCACATTTGATAAGTTTGTATACACTGCTTATTGATCTCTGTATTGATCTAACCAAATAAAAAGTATATTAAGAATAATTGTTATCCAATCATCCAAAAGAGATTGTAATATACATCAGGTAGATTGTATATTGTCATCTAACTAAATATGAAAGCTTACAAGTGTAAACACTTATAATTGTTTATTCTTGATATTTAGCGCCATACCAATACATGCTATTTCTGCACACAGCGTATACTGTACTTGTCGATAAGTTGATCTTCGAACTCAATTAATTCTATACACTGTAATATTTTAAGAAACTATATTAATCTGTACAGTGTAATAGTTATGTCATATCAAGTACATGACAGCATCCACTCTGCAGTCTATTCCACCTCAGTATCTTCAGCACCTTCTCACAGTCTTTGTAGTACATTCCACCCCAGTCCTAGCAGCAAACAATAACATAGAGTTTACATATAAAATAAAATCATTCTGATATACCTGCAGTGTGAGTTAAGTCTTGTCTACCACGTCTACCACCTCTGCTGAAAAAACATATGTATCAACTACTCCTGAAGGTCTTTTTCTATCTCTCTCTCTCTCTCTCTGTTTGGCAGAGCGAATTAACCCACAGCTGAGCATAATTAGCTGTTACCTTTCAGCTATGCATATTCTCTCTCTCCCTGCAGCAAATAACATAGGGTTTACATACATAATAGAATTATACTTCTGTACCTGCAGTGTGGGTTCAGCCTTGGTTCCCACATCTACCACCTCTGCTGGAAAACCATTCTATGTACCAACTACTGCATCTCTTCTCTATGTCCTACCTCTCTGGAAATCAATTCTAGGCATAAACTACTGATGCATGCTTTTTTCATTTGAATTGCTGATGGTGAGAGTCTCTCTCTCTGCATCTTTGTCTCTCAATCTGTCTCTCTCTTTCTCTGTGTCTGTCTCTCTCTCTCTCTTTCACTGTCTGTCTCTCTCTGTCTCTCTCCCTCCCCCTCCCTTCAGCATTTGTGCTGTGACAACTCCCAAGCCTGTAGTTTGGTGACTAACTAACAGGTTAAAATCTGTAATTGAATGCTGTGTTCTTATAGGGTAGGATGTTTGGATGATGTAAGCAGGTGTGAGGGTGTGGAAATCAAGGTTTCAGTTTACTTCAAATACATCTTTAGGTAGACGGAACTTTGCAATGCAATGTATATTTTTCTGTTAATCTGTGGCTTTTGTGGAGAAACATTTAAAACCCAGGACACTTCTATATACATTTAACCTATCTAGCAGTATGCAGTTCGAACTCCATACTTATAGAATATTTCTTCTACTCATAACTCCCTGTATCCTTTCCAACACAGAGTTCACAGAGCAATAAAAAGACAACATATGAAGCCTTCATAACTTTTATATATATACTCACTTGAATATGTATTTTAGTATTAAATGTTGATAATATTTGTCAATTAAATGCAAAGTGAGTGGGCACTATGTATAAGGTATATATATATATATATATATATATATATATATATACCTTATACATTATGCCCAATCATTTCTTAGCATTTTGTGGCAAATAATATACTAACACTGTGTAAGTGTGTCTGTGTATGAATGTTCGGAAATCCTTTCTACACAGTCATCTGTAATTTGAAAAACAAAAAGTAGCTCCCCTAAGGGAAGAGCATCGATATTGAATTATTCACAGTGTTCTGCACTCATACAATCTTTAAAGATACACACAATTCAATGCATTTTAATACATGTTTACTCTTTATTTTATTCCCTTTAGAATAGAGCACTTTACTTCATTGGTGCAGTAGAGACTCTTGTTGCCTAGCGACAAAACACTTTTGCTGAGATAGTTCCCTTACAAAACACACATCAGCCCATTTGCATGTGATTGTCCAGGAAGCTTTGTTCCTATGTTCTTACACAGAGCTACGCTTAGGCATTTGAAAATAAACTGAAAAGCCTTAGTGAGATGAAAAGAGTGTAAACAAAAGAAGACTTATACTGCATGTTTTAGCTGGAAGTGATGTGCTTTTAATCTGGAAAACTGAAATGATGTTTATCTTATACATTATATGTTATTTTTTTTGTTTTTGCGTCGTTCAGTCGTGTCTGACTCTCCATGACTGCATGGACGGTAACACACTAGGACATCTTTTATGTCCATGGTCATGCTGATACACTTAGTATTCATGGCAGAGATACTGGAGTGGGTTGCCAGTTCCTTATCCAGTATTTAATGTGACCCAGGGGAGCTAGTTCTATGGGCCTCAGGGCCACTATGGAATATTTGCTGGCAGGGACTGGCTTCATTAAACACTTTACTAATTTTCGGGGTCAAAATCATAGGGGTTGTCTAATACAATACATCTAATACATGGGGTCGTCTAATACAAAGAAAAATACAGTTTCTCCAATACAGTATATATTGGAGTTGACCACAATAAAAACTACAAGAGGAACTTCAACAAGCGGAACAAAAAAGAACCACTTAACCCCAACGGACTTTGAAAAAACATCAAAGAAGACCTTGGATACTATATATTAACCTAGTTCCCATGGAACTTAAACAGAAAGAAAAGGGTTAGTACCTGGGACTGTAGAGGAGAACATAGGGTATAACTGCTGATGCTAATAAAAGGTTAAATCCAGGCATTGCCCCATGTACCTCCTTAAGCTTCCTTACCCTGGGGCAGGAGAGGCCAGATACAGATACTGTGTGTGATTCCTAAGGTTCGAGTGCTGTACCCTTCTTGGACATCCAGAGTTATTTAAGAAATGAAAGACATTTTTTTTTTTAGCAATATTCAGTTAATAAAGGACTTGTTATTACCTATAGTTTTAAATTGCCTCTTCTAGTAAACACCCAGGACATGAATGTTATAAAAAGGTAGCATTATTTAATGTGACCACTGACTGAATAACTAATAGGTTCTGAACAGAAAAGGTAAATAGAGGAGTACGGTAAAGCCACTGACGTTTTGGTCATTCCCTCTCTTTAATGGTATATTACCTTTCCTTCCATTGATTATATCTGTGCTTCCAATTTGTGCCCTTTCCTTTTTTCATTAATCTCCCTTTATCTAGTTTTATTTTGTAAATTTGTTTCCGTCCAATCCTTGATTGCTTACACAAGATACGTGCTTATCTTACACTGTTTTCATTTGTCTTACCCACTATATTCTTATTTTCTTGTACAATAACTTGCTTACTCTGCCTTTATTAGACACCTACCCAATCGTGCCCCACTATTGCTCAGTACATTTTTCCAACCCATGATACACACTAGGTCCTTTGTCTCTTTCATGCTTTAGCTTCTTATTGGAGTTATAAGAGGCAATCCAGAGTTCATTTGATCATTTGCAGTGGTTACCAATAATAAGGGATATAAAGAACTAAACATTATTAAATCAACAGAATAGCAATGTTCTATCATTTTGCGTCTAATACCCTTAACATACTTAGATTAAACTCTTATGACAACATAGATTTCTACACCTTCGGCACCAGTGTGTAACTTTTTATATATTTGTTTTATGCATTTGTTTTTAGAGCTACAGTATATGTTGGCACATTATACATACAATTATAATAATAATAGTAGTATTAAGTTAATTTAGCAGCCTTGTAAAATTTCCTCTTTTATATGCATTTATTATTATTATTATTATTATTATCGTTTTTTTATACCGCGCCAACATATTCCGTAGCGCTGTACATAAGATATGTTCAAGACAAAGATACATAGTAAAACAAGGAGGGCCCTGTCTTTGAGTTTGGAATCCAGTGTCCATGGTGCTTTCCCTAAAACACCTTGTGGGATTGAAACTCGCAGACTTACATCCTAAAGGTATTGTGTGAGGAAAAGAAGGGAGAGAGATTTGAGAGTGTGTTAGGGTGGAAGGTGATACGCTTCTTTAAAGAGATGTGTTTTTAGAGAGGATTTGAATGTTTTGAGGTTTGAGGATAATCTGGTGGAGCGAGGCAAGGAGTTCCAGAGAATAGGGGCAGCACGAGAAAAGTCCTGAAGGCGAGAGTGAGAAGAGGTGACAAGAGTAGTTTATAAACTATCGGTACATTTATATGTATACATACATGTGTGACCCCTAAAATAATCCATACTGATGCATGATACATTGGGGAACATTGGATATTTTCAGACTACTGTTTGATAAGCCACCTTTTAGACAATATCACGAAGCTAAGTTTTATCTCCAAGTAACACAACATCTTGGAACAAATAAGTTCTTGCATCACCGATGTGTCATAATGGATTAAGTCACAAAGCAGTTAAGTAAGATAAGTAACTGTTAGGAGGTGAAATTATTTCAGAGCAAGGAGACCTTCAGCTGAGCTGCTGAAAAGTTGAGGGACTGTGTCCTATGTAATTTGTATAGAAAACCTTAAAGGAAGTACACTCCAGATAGAGACTGATGACTGATGGATTGTAGAGATTAAGGTACAATTTACTAATACCAGTGATATTAGTTATGGTGGACTGTAGAGATGAATCAGGTAAGTTTACCAGTATCTACACTTTCTCCACTGAGTCCCTATACACTTATTCATTGATTTAATGTGTCCCATGAGTATTAGCAAGCCATAAAGAAGAAAATCTCACATTTTGCATACACTTATGTAAAAGTAAGTTTTACTAGTAGGGTTTCAAATGAAACAAAGGGCTACACTACCTTCACCAAATAATTGGTTAACGCAGGAAGAAATCCAAAATATTGTTGTTATTACATTAATTTTTAACATAAAGTACAACAAAGAAAATAACAAAAATGCAAAGAGACAAAAGGAAACAGGTAGCATATAGTCACTTTAATTAGAGTGCACAATATAAGAAAAAATATAAGTAAAATAAAGTGCAATTCCATAAATCGGCATCTAAAAGGAGTACTGTAGTACACACGTAGCACGGGTACAAGGTGGAGGTGTCAAAAACACAAAGTTTATTTAAATATTATTTTATAAATGTTTGTTATCACACTATGTTATTAATTCACTAAGGCACAATAAGAAGGTCAAACTTCTCCAATACACGCGAAAGGAACAATATTATCATGTCACTTATAACTTCTAGGTGATAGCTGAATGGAAAAACAAATGATACAAATGTTTTATAAATGTAACTGAAATCAAAGTCAGCAACAAGATAAAATAGTAGTATGAAACAGCAATAAAGGGCAACAACTAATGTAACAACAATAGTTTATCAGAAAATTATGAAATAAAAGGATATCACAAAGAAAATGGAAAAAATTAAAGAAATACCACAGGAGAGAAAATAAAGTATTAAGAAAAAGCTGAGAAATAAAAAATTAAGTTTATATATATAGAAGTCTTACATAAAGTGACATCCTGGTACTGAGCAGTAAGAAGCTCAGATTTGAAGTGATAGCATATTTTAACTAAAGATTGAAAATTGGAAATACGGTTTATTTAAGTTTTATTCAAATTAGTTGTAGTGATTGCAAAATTACAACTACAAAGAGGTGTTCATTTTCTCCTAACTTCATTTATGAGCTTTATTAAAGAAATCCAAAAGAGGTTGAAAAAAATAAATGTTAATAAAGCCCCAGGTTCTGATAGAATACATCCAGTGCTACTGAGGGAACTGGGTTCTGTAATAGCCAACAAATTATATTTATTTTTTCTAATATATCTAAATCAGGCTCACTTATCACAGGCTTGGTACCAGATGACTAGAGAAAAGCTGGTGTAATATTTTTATTTAAGAATACAGCAAGGCAAATCCAGGGAACTACAGACTTGTAAGCATCACTTCTGTAGTGGGCACACTTTTAGAATATTTAATGAATAGTATATAAGAATATATCCATGTGAACAAGATGATAAGAAAGAGTCAACATTTATTTATGCGGGATAGGCCTTGTCAAGGAAATTTAATTAGTATCTATGAGGAGGTAAGTGGGAACTTGAATCAAGGCAACTCAGTGGATGTAGTATTTTTGGACTTTGCAAAGGATTTTGATGCAGTGCCACATAAAAAACTATTGTGCAAACTAAGGGATACAGGAATTGCATTAAATATATGCACATGGATTGAGAGCTGGCTAAAAGACAGGAAGCAAGGGTTGTTGTAAATGGAACATACTCAGATTGGACTAATGGGATTCCTCTAATGTGGGTTCCTCGGGGTTCAGTATTAGGTCCTCTCCTTTTTAACATATTTATGAATTACTTCATAATAGGACTGGAAAGTATTGTTTCCATTTTTGTGGCTGAGACTACGCTGTGCAAGGTACTTAAATCAGGAAATTATATACTTTCCCTCCAAAAGGACTTACATAAATTATAATAATTGCTACTACATGGCAGATGAGATTTATACACAAATAAATGTAAAGTTATGTATTTGGGCAGTTAAAATAAACATGCAATTTATAATCTTAATAAATCAAATCTATAGATACCAGAGATTTAGGAATATTGGGCTTCCAGCACAATAAGCAGCATCTGCAAAGACAAGTAAAATGTTAGCATGTATTAAAAGGTGTATAGAAGCAAATATTTCTGCCACTATACAAATCGATAGTACACCCTCATTTGGAATATGGAGTACAATTTCGGGCACCACTTCATAAAAAGGACATTTTAAAGATGGAAAAAGTACAGAGAAGGGCAACAAAACTATTAAGGGGGAAGGACAGATTATGCTATGAAGAAAAACTAAGCAAATAAAACGTATTTTCTCTAGAGAAAAGGAGCTCTAGAGAAATGAGGTGGTATTATTATCTTATAAAAATTCATCCATGGTCTATATAAGGCTTTGTCAAGTTCACTTTTCTGTGCCAAGAAGCTTTAAAGAAAGAAAATGGTTCTTCACAGTAAGGACGGTTAAACAACAAAATTCTCTACCAAAGGAGGCTGTTAAAGCAGAATCAATAGATAGCTTTAAAAGAGGATTGGATATATTTTTGAATAAAAAGCACATTTAGGGTTACCCTGGTTGATTAGAGAAGGAAGATTATTGATCCAGGGAGTAATCAGATTGCAAGTATCTGAGGTCAGGAAGGATTCTTTTTTTTTATCCTATGAAACATATGACAGTGTTTCAATGGGGTTTCTCTGTTTGCTTCTTCTGGATCAAATAACTATTAACAACTAATACATACATTACAAGCATCAGAGGAGATCTAAAAAGGTGGAACTTGATAGACTAAAAGTATAGATTTATTACGCTGGATGTTTCACAGTCTGCATTAAGATGATGTTGGGGTACCTTGTCGGCTAGAGCAGTGAAATTAAATATAACTGAAAGACAGTCAGGAATATAGATTGCATACACTTTATTGGGTGATTTTACATACTCTTACATACTTTTTACAATGTTATCGGGAACTAATTGAGCAACAAACATTACAGAATAACTTGTGGTGCTGCCCTTTTTGCTGCCTTCTTTATGCACAGCCCTGTGTATTGCACTCACATAGATGTTAGTGATAGGATGTCTTCAAATACACATAGTTTTACAACAATTCCATCCCTGTCCTCCAGGACCTTTACACATATGCTAGAATTATGATGCCCCTAATATATGGCCCCCCCTATCTGGTTCACCCAAGAAGGGTAACTCACTGTTCTCAAAGTATAATTCCAGGATTATAGTCTGTCATTAGAGTTGTGGTTAAGTTAGTGATTTTAGTCTTTTATATGGAGGTTTTTACATTACTCCCCTAACATGAAAAGAGGTACAAGATGCAATGTTCCTGCTGGATACTGTGTTTTTTGTTCAGCCACACAATGGCCACACTGAGTCAATGGTCAGCTGCAACTGTAAATTCCCTCCTGCATGAATAAGGTTTTAATTTTCTCTAGGACACACATTCAAACATTATTTTTCAACATAACTGACTTCCTGGTCCAGAAGTCTGCAGCTAATAACAATGGCATGATAATTTCCTTTATAGTCCACTTGACCCCAATCCCATAGGGGGAAATACAGGGTTGTGAGAACAAGGTGAGTCCTAAGATTCTTCTTGAGATGGGTGAGATGGTCTGAATACAGCATCACATGCACAAGTCTAGGTGGCCAGGCAGAATAGCACTTTTTTTGTCAGGTCTTTCTTTGGCCAGGGCACTGTAAGAAGGAATACAATTACTGTATTATCCTGCAGTGCCCAGAAAAGCCAGTACTTGTTTTTAGTAATTTATGTATGGCTTTTATTGTTTGTGGTTAGGTCTTATTTCTCCCCCCCCAGCCCCTTCTATGTCCTAAATACTGTATTTCAGACATACCTAACTTATGTCTAGTCTTACGGCCAGACAAAGAATTTGTCTTAGGTGTTCTTCCCAGGACCTACTGAAAATGTCTATATCATCAAGTTATGCACAGGTAAAGCCTCTTAGGCCCTGGTGGTAAATTGTATTTACCTCCTACCGGTGCTGCAGTAACTCAATTTACCCTAACTAAATTCTGGTTACATAAATCACATGGCCCTAGCTATGTATCACCCTGTACTTACTGCTGTCCCTAGGCTCTCTCACCAGCTCTCCAACCAGCCAATTGTGGTGCTGTGGCTCTAAGGCGTGTGATGTCACTCATCAGCGACGTCACCTAGCAATTACCCCGCCTACCGTCATGAAAGCTTGAATCGTCCACTAGTTGACTACCACTGATATACGTTATTCAGGAAAGTAAGGCCCCCAATTTCTATAAAATGTCATCTATCCTCATCATTGAACTTGGACTACTGGGGACGGCCAGGGGTTGAAGAAAGATTGAATGCCTCCTAGTTTTGGCATTTTCTCTATTGTCTTTGGACGGTCATGGATTAACTTCTGTAAAAGTTGTACTTGGAATAGAGCTAAAGCTTGATTGATCTGTATGGTAGGATTAGTATCAGCCAGCTGCTACCTAAGCAATTGAGCCTTAGCTGAGAACGCCATAATAGGGATGTTCCTAGCCTGATATGCTTTTGAGCATATTAATGGATAGGGCTTTCTGAATGTTTTGCTACATTCATCGGGATAATACATCTGTCATCTAATTTACAGACAGAAAATCAGATAGGGTCAATTCCAAGCTGCCTGTAGCTTAGTTTGTGGTATTGGCTCAGTACTTACCGACCAAGAAGATTTTCTCTAGCCCCCATATTATATTTTCGTCTAATTTATAACTCAACTGCAGCATAGTTCAGCATACGTTGCCATTCCCAAAAATCACATAATATATCTAGGGAACTCCTGATCTTAGGAACATATCAGAGCTCAAAGGGAACTCCTGTGGTATTTTTCTCTGTGCAAAAAATAAATTAGGTAATAGTTTCTCTCAATCTCTTTCAATGTCCACAAAAACCTGAATGTTAAATCTCACCTAACCAGTTACTTTGGAGGTGATAAGAGGTTGAGTGAAGTTGCCTAACCTCACAATGCTGCCACGGTTGATGTACTGTAGTAGTTTGGACAAGGGATGTAATGGACCTTACTCTCCCTCAATGGATATAAGGTAAAATGGTGACAAGTTAAGGTAGTTAATTGATGATGTACAAAGGGAATATCTGGCCTTTGGCAGCAGAATCAAATTGGAATAAGGCAGGGCTTACATTTGTAAAACTGGTGGGTCGATTAGCAGAATAATAAACCTACTGTGAGCTGCATATCTCTGCATGAAGCGATATCTCTGTGTTCAAATTGATCTAAAAGGGGTTAGAACACCAAAAACCCTAAGGACGGGCTAAGTGAACCATATCAGAAGAATACAAGCCAGAAGCCTATTACACATTCACACTCATCTAGATCTATGAATATTTATGACAATGAAGAAACAATGCAACTGGAAACATCTAAATTATCTTCCTTGAAGAGGAACTAAACTAGAGTACTAAACAACTACCCAATTGTGAAATGCCTGCACTTAGAACAAAGGAAGGCTCTGCTCCAGGTGCATCCCCAGCATCAAACACTATCTGATTTTGTCTCCTCACTTGAGTTGGGGCTTCCTTGTATGCTTTTTGGTTTTATTGGTTTATGGTTTTATTGGCTCTGGCACTGATCAAAGCTTTATTGATTGTGGCACTTTCAAAAAACATTTTTGTGACGTCCAGGGGCATCTCCAAGACTATGTGGGACTATAGGACTATAGAGGTTTCTGGATTAACATGGACTATTGCTTTTCCTTCTTCCTTTTCTCCCCTGGCCCTGTCCACCCACCCTGGACACGTGAACTATGATAGCTACATTCTTTTTGTGCGCCCTGTGGGATGTGGGAGACAGGTTGTTGTTGTAGGGGACCACAATATCGAATTATTGTGTGAATGTATTGATGTAGTAACAGTGGCAACCAGGCGCCAGGCATGTTTGGTATTGAAATGCTACATTTTCCCAATGGAGTTTAAAAGAATGTAGTACTGGGTTCCCTGGGGAGAAGAGGGAGCAGTTCCTGGGGATTTCTGTTTGTGGGGACAGAATGACATCAGCAGAGTAGTGGAGAGGGCTAAGTAGACACGTAGTCTGCAAAAGATGTTTACAATATCACCCCTCCCCCTAACATTAACATGTAAATTTCCCTTTTCCTGGGCAAACAGGCATCAAAAAAGACCACAGACAGGATGTCACAAAAGAGGTTATTTAGCAAATACCCCCCTGCCGGGTACAGAAAGGAAGGACATTCCTCAAATAGGCCTCAGGGCTGACCTCCTTTCCTAGGGTAAAGTGTTGGTGCAGTTTTGTTCGACTGAATTGTGCATAAATATTGAACCACATCAATAAAAGTTTTTGTCAGTTTAAACATACATAATTGAGATGTGTGTTTCATGCAAAGGGATATATTTTGGTGGCAGTAAACTGGGTTGGTTCTGTTCCTGCTATCTGGGATTCACAAAGAACCAGACGGTCCTACTGGGTAGGTTTTAACTAGGTTCTTTTCAAGCCCAACAGAAGCAACAGGTTATCACAATTTTTGTATTACCACTTTGTATAATCATCCTCTGTGTAAGAAAGAAATCAATCTATCATTTCTACATATGTTCTTTTGGGCAGGTGAATACTCAGACAGAAAATAATGTATAATTAAAAAGATATATTATACATAAATCCAGATACTGTAACACAATGGGTTTAGACAAACTGATAAGGGACAAGAAGTAGAAAGATGATATTTACAAATATAAAACTTTTATGAATTCTATTCTGTCCCACCATGTCTATACCTCATATATGGTAATAAGAAGGATTTAGACTTAGTTCCATCAGATTTCAGCTGTCTTAAAGTATTCACATGTCTTTTATACACCTTCCTAAGACTTTCTGTTTTTACTGTAAATAAGACAATTTATGATTCATTAGGGTTATTTTGATCTGAGTTTTCTTGCACCTTTTCACAGTACAGACCTGGTTTAGAACTAATTCCAGTAATACATACACAAATATAAAATGAATGCATTTGTGGGAATAAATGTGTGTTATTACCTTTAGTGAAAACCATCAAATGAGACTCGGTAATCACTTAGGAAATGGAAGATGTGTGTGATAAACCGGGATCTCTCTGTAGCTTCAGGAAATTATGAGACCCACGACTACATGTGACTACATGTAAGGCATGCAGTAGGATCTCAGTGGAATCACTAAGGTTGTACATCTCACTCATGCCTCAATACCTCCAAATTACTTCCAAATCTGGATTTCTATAACAAGAGATAGAAAATAATAAAGGCAGAAAAACATAACAACCCAAACATTCCTAACCATTCCTAAATTTTGATGACCTGGTTCTAAAATGGCCTATGTCCTTAGCAGAGATCAGGACATTTACCAAGAGCCATAATGATTGTAACAATTAACTGACCAATTGGGTATTATTCTATATTTATAACTAGTAGTACCAAATTACAGTAATATTAAACAATTAACAGACCAACAGTAGTATATTTTAATTCATATTCATGTAGCTCCAGAAATTGCTAGTTCTGAAACTATATGAATACTTGATGAGGTTCCTTTATGCGGCACCCCTCCTTCAGAAAATAAACAAAACAATATATTAAAAAAATAATCTAGGCTGAATGATTCCTTTATATAAAGCTCTCTATTTTCATCAAAAGAAAGGATAACATGAAATCTGTATAAAAATATTTTTGTTGCCAGTAATGAAAAACAAACAAATAAAAACAATCTTAATGAGGCTTTAAAACACAAAAATGCAGCTAAAATGTTCACTTATATGTACAGTCTCATTGTAGAAACAGTTAAAAAAAATAAAGAATAAAAGAAAACTTTCTCAGCAGTGTTAGGCTGGCAGTGCAGGCATTTTAGAATATGTGTATAAAATAAAACACTAAAACTATAATTTAGAATTTGGCCCACCTGACTATATATAAAATAAATTTAGAGGTCCCTGTAAAAGATTAAAATAAGTTATTTACTGGATTTCCTTCTCCTCCATGTTTGTTTGGCCATTTCTGTTTCTTTGTCAAATTGAAACTTGATAAACAGTTAGTTGTACTACCGATTTGTGTATTTAAGTTAATTTTTTGTACTATGGTTTGATTTTAACTGATTTCATCTTACTCCAAGACATTCTAACTCTTTCTTAAACAGATATTTTTCATATTGATGATGCAAAATTTCTGTCTTGAGCAATTGATTTTGGGATTTCAGAACATTATAAGGAATAAATGGAAGGTTTCTATTTTTCTACTTCTGCTAGTTATTTACCACCTGGTGTGATTTGGCTCTTTTCAAACTTCTGTGTCCATCTGATATTATTGGGCCTTTTGTTTGAATTAGGGGTGACATTTATAATGTTTTTAAAGTTACTGGCAACATGTCCAAATTGTCCACATGCATAGAAAGAAATACTATTTGCATTGGAAACCAAATTTTTTCGGGGGTATGGTGTTCTTAACTACACAAACTCTGCCATTATTTATATTTCTTTCTCTTAAAAGGCGCTTATCAATTTTTAGGTAGTGTGACGTTTTTAAGAACTGTTTGTTGGCAGATAATTTCAGACAGACATCATCTCAGTAAGGCCTTCTTATATATGTCAATATTTTGATTAGCCTCAGCACCAGAAGGGAGTGCAAGTTTATAAAATACAAACAATCTATCAGTATAACCTTGCACAGATTCTCCTCTTTTCTGAATGCAGTTGTCAAAAGCAGAAAGATTATCCAATTCATCTATAACCAGTACATTTAAAATCTCTTTAACCAAATGCTTTTTAGACCTAGGTTCTACAAATATATCAGAGGACAGGCTAGATCTTACAGATGGATCTAAACAAGCCATAATCACAGCACATGTATCGGTCTCTGTTAAATTCATGTGACATTTTGAAAACTGTTCAGTTCTTATCATGGCTTCATCAGGATCATCATTAAAATCTATACAACCAAGTGATTTGCTCAGGACCTGAATTTCAGAATAAGAAAAAGACCTGTTCACACTTGTTTCAGAAATGACCTACCCATGTGCTCCTCAGTAGAAACTGGAGACATTTTAAAACAATCATCTTCACTTTTACTAAAAACATTCCAGTCTGGTTTCTGGACCTCTGTATCATTCCATTCTGAACCACTAAAAGCAGACATAATTGCTTTTCGTTTGCCCAATTGAGCTTTTAGATCACTAATCTCTGATACATAGTGAGTATTATTAGTCTCTTTATTACTTGCTCCTAAACATCTTATTGCACTTTCTGCATCTCTCAATCTTTCCATAAGCTCCTCTTTCTCATTGTGTGGCTGCTTATTTTCTAACAATGTCTGCTGGTTATCTAAACCAAAAGCAGCACCTGTTCTAGTAGTCACCTTATGGGTTTCTAAAGCACTATTTAATTCACACACTTTGGTTTTCTAAAGACGGCCTTAAACTTTATACTGTTCTTCAATCCAGTGGGCAGCAAAAATGAAAGCAGTTTTCCCTTTTGATTTTGATAACTTTGTTTCATTAATGGCTTTTGCTACATAATTCTGGGCCTGGGAATATGGATCAGAAGTATTCAGCACAGAACAAATTATAGCATCAGGGTGACCCAGTATTAGCATTTTTTTTTATTAGGCCTTCCATAGCAAGATAACAAAACTGTACAATTTCAAAAGTACAAAAAAGCAAACAGCTAAGGAACCTACTAAAAATAATGTAACTAGTAAAACTATCAACACAAAACTTGCTTAAACATACTACAAAACAACAAAGTCAGAGGTGCTCAATCAGAGAATGAACTAACCTATATAATAAGTTTGTTCCATGGACATGATAACCCACTCTGAGAGCAACCTCGTTTAGCTCACTTGTGCCCTTCACAGGGAGAAATGTCCTGTAGTATATCAGTCTGGTCCCACTCACTAGAGTGACCCAGCCCTGAAATAACAGACAATTCTACCCTGAACAGAAGAAACAGCAAACCCAGACGTATGTTTTTTCGGCCTTCATTGAGCCTCGTCAGTGAGGTGCAGCTGAACTCCCTAAGGCACAGTGAGCAAGGGGCCCACGTCTGGAGTCCCCTATACCTCTTAGGGCGATTAATCCCTAAGGGTAATTTGCATAAGCAAAACAACAATTTCGGAGGTGCTCAATCAGAGAACAAACTAACCTTAATGGGTTAGTTCTATGGACATGATAACGCACTATGGACATGATAACACACTCTTTTCGCTCACTTGTGCCCTTCACAGGGAGAAATATTCTGTAGTATATCAGTCTGGACCCACTCACTTGTCTGCTCCAGAACATCAAGCTGTGAAGTATTTTGAATTACAAAATCTACATCCACTACAGGAGCTGGTCCTTTTTTGCTCAGAAGAAGAATTGTAGCTTTCTCCACTGTATTGAATGTCATGGACAAAATTACAGTTAAAAACAGGACCTATTGCCAGCAAAGCTCTTTAATGGTATTAGGGCAACCCTGTTCACTAAACTAGACCAGAAAGGAGCACATGTCCGATATACATAAAAGAAGGAGATGAGTGGTAGACAGAGTTTAACTGGCTCTGGAAGTTATGAATACTAAGTAATGCCTTTTATGTTGTCTTACCCCCTATTGTCTTCCAGGCAACATGACATTGTTTACCTGGACAACATACTCATTTCTACTTCAATGTTGAAGGGACATCAACAATGGGTAAAGAAAGTCCTCCAACCCTTCAAAGAAAATAATATAGTAGCCAAAACAGAGAAATGTGCATTCCATCAGACTAAGGTTCCATCTAATTCAAAGACTATCCAATGATTTATCAGTTTCTGCAACTATTATCAACATTTTATCAAAGATTTTCAAATATCATTGCTCCATTAACTACAGTAACCAACAAGAGTCAGTAGCCACCAGAAGTGAATCAGGCATTTTTAGATCTGCACGAATCTTGGCTCATTCATATCGTGCACATCCATTTGAAGTTGATATTTACAGTGGATATAAAAAGTCTACACACCCCTGTTAAAATGTCAGGTTTCTGTGCTGTAAAAAAATGAGACAAAGATAAATCATTTCAGAACTTTTTCCACCTTTAATGTGACCTATAAACTGTACAACTCAATTTAAAAACATACTGAAATCTTTTAGGTAGAGGGAAGAAAAAATAGAAAAATAATATGGTTGCATAAGTATACATACACACCCTTAAACTAATACTTTGTTGAAGCACCTTTTGATTTTATTACAGCACTCAGTCTTTTTGGGTATGAGTCTATCAGCATGGCACATTTTGACTTGGCAAGATTTGCCCACTCTTCTTTGCAAAAACACTCCAAATCTGTCAGATTGCGATGGCATCTCCTGTGCACAGCCCTCTTCAGATCACCCCACACCTCAGGCTTGTAGCAGTGTGTGCAAAAAGCCAGATGAGAGTTTAAAGATGGCTGCTGGAGGCTTGTAGCAGTGTGTGCAAAAAGCCAGATGAGAGTTTAAAGATGGCTGCTGGATTTTCAATCGGATTCAGGTCTGGGCTCTGGCTGGGCCATTCCAAAACTTTAATCTTCTTCTGGTGAAGCCATTCCTTTGTTGATTTGGATGTAGGCTTTGGGTCGTTGTCATGCTGAAAGATCCTCTTCATGTTCAGCTTTCTAGCAGAAGCCTTAAGGTTTTGTTCCAATATTGACTGGTATTTGGAACTGTTCATAATTCCCTCTATCTTAACTAAGGCCCCAGTTCCAGCTGAAGAAAAACAGCCATGCTTCACTGTGGGTATGGTGATCTTTTGGTGATGTGCAGTGTTGTTTTTGCGCCAAACATATCTTTTGGAATTATGGCCAAAAAGTTCAACCTTAGTTTCATCAGATCATAACACCTTTTCCCACATGCTTTTGGGAGACTTCAGATGTGTTTTTGCAAAATGTAGCCTGGCTTGGATGTTTTTCTTTGTATGAAAAGGCTTTCGTCTTGCCACTCTACCCCATAGACCAGACATATGAAGAATACGGGAGATTGTTGTCACCAGATTGATGTACCACACAGCCAGTACTAGCCAGATATTCCTGCAGCTACTTTAATGTTGCTGTAGGCCTCTTGATAGCCTCCCAGACCACTTTTCTTCTCGTCTTTTCATCAATTTTGGAGGGAGCTCCAGTTCTTGGTAATGTCACTGTTGTGCCAAAGTCTTCACTGTGTTCCATGGTATATCTAATGCCTTGGAAATTCTTTCGTAACCTTCTCCTCACTGGTACCTTTTTACAATGAGATCCCTCTGATGCTTTGGAAGTTCTCTGTGGACCATGGCTTTTGCTGTGGGATGCGACTAAGAAAATTTCAGGAAAGACCAACTAGAGCAGCTGAACTTTATTTGGGATTAATCAGAGGCACTTTAAATGATGGCAGGTGTATGCTGAATCCTATTTAACTTGATTTGGAATGTGATTGCTTAATTCTGAACACAGCTAAATCCCCAGACTTATGCAACCACATTATTTTTCTTTTTTTTTTTTCTTCCCTCCACCTAAAAGATTTCAGTTTGTTTTTCAATTGAGTTGTACAGTTTATAGCTCACATTAAAGGTGGAAAAAGTACTGAAATGATTTATCTTGGTCTATTTTTTTTACAGCACAGACACCTGACATTTTAACAGGGGTGTGTAGACTTTTTATATCCACTGTATATGGGAGCACTCTGTCAAGACTGGTATTCATCCTTATTTTACATTGTGTCCTGAAAAATCTTCCCTGCTGAGGCTAATTATGACATTGGCAATAACGAGTTCCTGGTGATCCATGGTACTAGAGGAATGTAGTCATCTTTTAGAGAGGGCTTTGGTTACTGTATCCATCATTATGAACCAGAAAAACCTACAGTTTATGTTCCCTAAATGTTATTGTTCAGCATGCACAGCGAATCAAGGTCTGAAGCTATATTTATGGTCCAAAATGGCTCTTTTTTTAATGAAGCTCCTGGTTAGGTTCTTCCATCTATCTCCAATTTCACTGCTATTTAACCCCGACTCGGGTTAGAAACATCCATAATGGATGTATTTTTGATCCCCGCTCTCCCCTTACCTCAGAAAGTGGGCCCCAACAGAGGAGCACATCTCAGAAGACCTACCAAGTAATGAGCTGGAGAAAAAAGTGCAATATGTTCCTTCTCCTACTGTGGAAAGTGTTGGTGAGCTGTGGTTCAGCCTTGTGGGCCACATGGAAGTACTGAAAATTGTGGCAGCCATTTTGGGATCAGACACATGGAGCTGCTGCAACAGGCTTAATACTTATATATACTTCATGGGAGACACAGAACACTGGGAAGAGGTACAACTTATCCATAGACTGTTAAGTTTGTTTTTAAATCCTCCCCAGCTTATCTCCCAACCACATAGCTTTCATGTAAAGTGCAAATCTCTGCAATAATCAGCAAGCCTTCCACTGCCTCGTGATTATTTGGATATGTGTTCACTTGGGGTCATAATCATGTAATATACTGTACGAGAAAAGGGGGAAATACACATTGGTCTTTGGAACTGTACATCTTTTTCAGCATTTTCATTCCCCTCCCGTTCCAATACATTACATTTTCAAGTTCTGTAATCTAAACACTATGGGCCTCATTCAATTGCGACTTGGCCAATTGAATAGGGCTCTATATAAGCACATAGCATATTTTTTTAAAGAAGTTTTTAGCTAGTGAAGACCTTGATTTTGAATAGATGTTTACTAACTAAAAACCTTTTTTAAAAAATATATGTTATGTGCTTATTTAGAGCCCTATTCAATTGGCCAAATTGCAATTGAATGAGGGCATATGTATGAAATATCTCTTGCCATTTAATGTTTGCAGTGCAATCCTGTTTATTAATCTGATGCTATCAGGTCAATAACAAAACACATTTATTGAAATTTCTTTGGAGATTACTATTTAGGCACCACTCATTTTTGGTGGTTTCTCTGTGTCAGTTAAGATTCTATGTGTAGTGACATTACTCTTATTATTTCATTTTTGTTTATATATCTACAGTACAACCCCTTTACTTAGATATTGTAACTACCTAGTGAGAAGTTCTTGAGCTGATTGTACCCAAACATTCTCCACCTCTTGCTCCTCTTCTTTTCCCCTATTATTTTGTTTAATTTTCTCCTTGTTGCTCTTTATGTCCCACCTCATTCTGATCTTAGTGACTAATGTTACTTTACTTCTCTTTTATGTAAATAATGAAAATCTTATATCTGCTCTTAGATGGCACATGCATATGTATGTATTTCATTGTTTATGTAAAGACCTTTCTTTAGTGGTGTCATATAGAAGTATAGACCTTTCTTCATAATTTATGTCAGTATAGGCCTTGCTTCAGTATATGCATGTGAAATTCTATACTTTGCTTCAATAGAGCTACAGTTAGTATCACTAAACGGTATCTTCCACTATCACTTGGAAACAAAGCACCCACATTTGATAGTCACCAGAAGTTTCTTGCATCCCTTGGTATATGTATATAAAAGCATCATGTATCACAAAGCTAAAACACTAAGCTGCTGGAGATCACAGCCATTTACAACATGAAGATTATTGCCCTATATGTGTGGTCTACAATAAGCCATAACAATGAACTTGTATATTTCTGGGTGTTTTTTTAAGTGTTAGAAATGGAGTACTTTGTACTATCCAGTATAAAACAAAATCATTCTTGAAAAATAGTATGTTTACATTTCCTTATGTGGCACTGTATGTGAAGTGGACTATGCAATATTTCTTTCATATGGAAGTCAGAAAAAGTAAAGCATTATAGGAACCAATCAATGAAATGGTACTGTTTGGCCACAACAGAAATGTAATTAGCATGCTATGCAAGTGCTTATTGTGCTCTGTCCCTCAAAGAGAATGGTGTAAATCTTATTTTGTTTACACTCAACTAATGTGTTTCCATTACTTATTTTTTTTATGACAAAATATCTAGTAAACCATATACCAAGGGCTATATTAAATTAGAAGCCTGTAGCGGAAACCAGTACACCTGCAAAAGCCCACAGGCATGAAATTCACCGGAGTTACAAAGCTATTACATTCAACCACGCCGCGACCAATGGGCCAGAGAAGCAAACCCGTAAACCATTCTTCGCATGTTGCACGTGCAGCTGTGAACATGATCAATTAGTCAAACCCTTAGTTACAGGTTTAGACAGAGCCAATGGTAAACAAGATTGTCATCATTACGTCACTGAAAAATGGAGGTTAGATTTCAAAGCCATACGGGTTTCAATTACGAGTTACGATCGGACCCACATTCCAGAAATAATGCAATATTAATAAATCAATAAATATGATATTAAAGTCCTTGCGAGATCGATATAACACAGAAATTAGACATACAAAAAAACTATTTTATATTGCAGATTTGCGAGCTTGAGAATCTTGTGCTATTAATTTTAATACCTAACATCACTTTCCCTTTCATTATAAATACAGTAGTGTGTTGATATTTGCATTTACAGTGGTACGGATAGGATCCATAGGCTTTTTGGCTCCATTGGAGGGCTACGAGTTAGAACGCCAGTGGATTTGTTGTAATGTGATCACAAAATTGAAACGTAACAGTTACGGGCTTGAGAGAACTTAGGATTTGCGGCAACGGAGTTCAGATTTCGGGATTTTCCACATGTAACCCTAGGTAGGTTTTTGAGGCCAATTTAATAGCAGTAAGTCTAGCAAGCTCCATTATGGGCTACGGGTTTACACGTTGGGGGAATTTAATAGGGCTTCTATTTTTTAGTGATCTCTTTCCTAATCACTTCCCATCATTATTAAGGTATTCCTCATATAAAGCAAAAACCTGCTTAATCATAGAAATACTACCCAAATTTATTAATACATAAAAACTGGGGGGACTGTGCTATACACTGGTGGAAGGAGGCATAGTAGGAGATGACTAGGAGATGACCATGAGGCAGGCTCGTGTTTCCAGACAATGCTAACCAACCAAAATGAGTTGCATGTATATGCAGGGATGATATTTTTGGTAGTGCTTGGCTACTCAATATAGCATTGGAGGACAATATAACCTGCATAGACCATTATATACTCCTACTGTTATATCCACTTATCTAGTAGTGTAATTTGTAAATAGTGTTTTTATGTATTAATACAATGTGGGTAGTATTCCTATGATTAAGCAGGTTCTTGCTTTATATGAGAAATCACATATATAGTTGTGAGCGTACGAGTCGTTGCTCACGCTTGCGGGCTCGCGTAGCGAGCCCGCAAGAACTGCGTCCCTCGCGAAGCGAGGGACGCAGTTCCCCGCAAATGCAGGTCCTCGCGAAGCGAGGGCCCGCATTTGCGGTGGTGGAGGCTCAACGTCGGCTGTGTTAACACACACATACACACACACGACTTTTTAACAGAATAAACCCAACCGCCCAGCCAACAAAAACCCAACAACGTCCCCGCAAATGCGGATCCTCGCGAAGCGAGGGTCCGCATTTGCGGTGGTGGGAGCATCCCAACATCGGCTGTGTTAACACACACATACACACACACACAACTTCATAACAAAAAAAAAACTCAAAGTCGCCTCACACCCGCTTACACCCAGACACACAGACGCAAGACTTAACAAAAAAACAGTAAAAAAGGCCCTTCACACGCTCTTAACACACATACATCGTCGTACACGTAAAAGCTAACTGCGTATATCGCAAAAAAATACGGCAACATCGCAAAAAAATACGGCCGCATCGGAAAAAAATACGGCCGCGAAAGACCCATTCCAACCGCCGCGCATCAAAACATCACAAACAGAAGAAATAAACACAACAAACACATAAAAAGCTTACTTACAGCACGGGGGGGCATCCGGCACCTCCAAAAGTTCATTTACACGTCCATTTAAGTCCAAAACAAAGAGTTTAAACGGCCGAAAATCGGCTAAGCGAGAGAAAAAATGGCCGCCGAACAAAACGAAAACGAGGCTCCAGACGTAACTACACTACACTTACTCGCAATAATGAAACACATACTATGCGGAACGGATCACACTCATATTAAACACCATTTTAACCACTACTACGCACAAAATGGCGGATGGAACGCAAATTGGAAGCTGGAACGCAAATAGCGCATGCGTATTGCGTTCTAACGGTCTAACTTTCCAGAATGTTCTACAAGTTTATAAATACTGCCTATTTGACAGAGAAAAATACATTTCTCCTCAGGTGATGAACAGAGTGACTTCAGACATAACTGCTGCTAAAACTTGAGAAGATAATTTACTACTTTACATTGTGCAAATTACAACTGAGAGGTAAGCAATAATATATTACATTTTATTATCAAGACAGGACATCAAAAATAAAAATTAAATAAGAAAAAGAGGTTTATGTATACTGACATGTGACACGCACATATATGCGTATAATGTATACTGACAAGTGACACGCACATTTATGTGTATAATGTATACTGACAAGTGACACGCACATTTATGTGTATAATGTATACTGACATGTGACACGCACATTTATGTGTATAATGTATACTGACATGTGACACGCACATTTATGTGTATAATGTATAGTGACATGTGACACGCACATTTATGTGTATTGCCCCTGCAACAAAATTATCTTAAAACAAACTAATTAAACAACTACATTTAAATTACATTACAAAAAAATAAGTTGGGACTATTAAAATATGAGTCATGTATACTGATATGTGACACGCACATATATGTGTATCATCTATAGTCACATGTCACACACACATTTATGTATGTTGGCCAAAAATACAAATAAGGTTAATTTAACAATTAAAATATGATTCATGTATAGTGATATGTCACACGCACACAAAAAAATTACTTTCAACTATGGAAATGTGCTTCATGTATGTGACATATGTGTGTAGCCCCCACCAAAAAATAATGTTAATTCAAAATAATTACAGAAGTATATTTCAATGAAATTAATTTACTGCAATTCAATAGATCACCTCAAGCTCAATCTTTCTACTTTTTTTCATATTCAAACAGACTCTGCATCAACAGCGTCTCTCAACAATTTGCACCGTGCATTGTGAAGCACAATCCCTTTTAAAGAACACCAACAAAGAAGAAGAGGTAAGATACAAAAATACTTTAAATGCTGAAAAGGCCATGCTTTGTTAAATACAAATAAAAAATTCTATAATTCACTATTTCACTTTATTTTTCAAACAGACACTACAAGAAGACCGGCGGATTAAGATTGGCAGGAGGGGACCCTCTGTCATTCCACACTTCAATCAAGGTAAAGTATTTAAGTATAAAAAAGAACCGAACCATGAGCCTTATTCAATTGTGAGTTGGCCAATTGAATAGGGCTTTATATAAGAGCATAATAGATTTTTTAGACAGACATTTTTAGTTACTGAACTTCTAACCACAATCAAGGTCTTCACTAACTAAAAAATTCTGTCAAAACATGTTTTATGTGCTTATATAGAGCCCTATTCAATTGGTCAAAACGCAATTGATTCAGGACCTAAATATGTTTAATGGGCGAGGGCCTCATTCAAATGTGATTTGCCCATTTCAATAGGGCTCTATATAAGCACAGAGCATATTTTTGAACAGAAGTTTTTACTTAAAAACTTCTGTAAAAAAAGATGCTCTGTGCTCATATTGAGCCAAATTCCATTGCGAAAAACCAAATTCAATGAGTTCCTCACAATATAACAAATCCAGCAACCAAAGGCCCTCATTCAATTGATATTTTGGACAATTCAATAGGGCTCGAAATAAGCACATTTAGAACCCTATTGAATTGCCCAAACTGCAATTGAATGAGGGCCAAAGGATGCAACATATGGTACACACAAACTGGTACACACAAAACAGGATTGTAACAAACACATAGCAAACTAAATTCATATTCTTTTTGTTTAACAACCTATAACCATTAGAAAAAACACTACATAAGTATAACAAAAGTGGTGCCCATCAAACAGGATTGTACGAAAACTCACACAAACACATAGCAAACTACATTTAGATTCTTATTTTATGTTTAACAACCTATTAGCATTACAAAACAACATTAATAAGCATACCAAGAGTGGTGTGCACCAAATAGGATTGTATGAAAACTCACACAAACACATAGCAAACTACATTTACATTCTTATTTTATGTTTAACAACCTATAAGCATTACAAAACAACATTAATAAGCATACCAACAGTGGTGCGCACCAAACAGGATTGTATGAAAACTCACACAAACACATAGCAAACTACATTTAGATTCTTATTTTATGTTTAACAATCTATAAGCCTTAGAAAGAAGCCTAAATAAGCATACCAACAGTGGTGCGCACCAAACAGGATTGTATAAAAACTCACACAAACACATACCAAACTACATTTAGATTCTTATTTTATGTTTAACAATCTATAAGCCTTAGAAAAAGGCCTAAATAAGCATACCAAAAGTGGTGGGCACCAAACGGGATTGTTGAAAAACAAAGAAATAATGTCATTTTTTAGTTCATACAAATACATTCAAATAAAATTACATTTTCATTTTTATTTTATATCAGATACTGCGTCAAGAACATCGGACCAGGAGTTTCAACTGAGGACCAGACCAGCGGACGAGGACTTTCAACAGAGGACCAGACGATTGGACGAGGACTTTCAACACAGGACCAGACCATCAGACGAAGGCTTTCAACACAGGACCAACAAAGATTCTGCTTCAAATCAAACTTCAACCAAGGTACAGTATAACAAGTAAAAAAAGAGAAAAATTAATTAATATTCTTCTTTAATGTTTAACCACCTATAAGCCTTAGAAAAAAGCCTACAGAAGCATACCAAAATTGCGGCGCACCAAAAAGGATTGTAGAAAAACACAGAAATAATGCCATTTTTTCATTAATACAAAGACATTCAAATAACATAACATTTTCATTTTTATTTTATAACAGATACTGCGTCAAAAACATCGGAACAGGAGTTGGAACTGAGGACCACACCAGAGGACGAGGACTTTCAACAGAGGACTACACCATCGGACAAGGACTTTCAACACAGGACCAGACCATCGGACGAAGGCTTTCAACACAGGACCAACAAAGAATTTTGCTTGAAATCAAACTTCAACCAAGGTACAGTATAAAAAGTAGTATCTATCATCTATCTCTTATTTGTCTTTTAGGGCCAATAATCTTTAACAGTAAATACAAACTTCAATGTAAACTTAAACAATAAATTGGCATAGTCCAAAAAAGTCTAAAAACACAGAATCTATACAATTTGTCATTGTAACATTCCAGTCCTAAACCCTAATTTGACAAATTGAATAGTGCTGTAAATAAGGACATAACATCTTATCGAAAATACCTTTTTAGTTACTGAAACACTTGCTTTTGGATACATGTTTAATAAATACAAATTTCTTTAAATAATTATCTGATGGCCTTATTTAGACTTTTATTCAATTGATCGCATTGAAATTGATTAAGTATAAAATGTTAACACACTATTGATAACTATTTGTCATGAAAAACAACTTAACATCTCAAAATAAACTAATGGTACATTATGTTATTTTTACAGATTAACATGGCTGATAACGAGAGTAAACAAGAAAAGAAAAGACGCCAAGCTAGAGAACGACGACAGAGAGCAGACAGCCAGCAGACACCGGAGAAGAAGGAAATTCGACGAGAAAAAGAACGCAAAAGAATTGCAAGCAAAAGACTGTCACTTGCAGAAATTAAAGATATGTCAAAAAAAGCAACAAAGAAAATAAAGCATTTACAACCTCTTGCTCAAACATCAGATGACATTTTACCAGAAAAAATACAAGAGATACCAAAAAAAGCAACAAAGAAAACAAAGCATTTACAACCGTTTCATGAAACATTACATGACATTTTACCTCAAACAATACAACATATACCAAGAAAAGCAACGAAAAAAACAAAACATTTAGAACCTGTTCTTGAAACATTATATGACATTTCACCTGATGAATATGAAAGTCAAAATCCTATATGCTTTGCAAATTGTCCTCTACTCAAGTCTTTAGCAGTAGAGGTTCATAGTTGTGGGGACATGACTACTCAATGTCAGTTTTGTGAGGCTTATTATTTTAAACAGGAGAGACCCAGAGATGGACAATTTATTAGTTGTTGTCAAAAAGGCAAGTTCAAACTTCCAGAAAGGAAAGAATTTCCAATTTATTTACAAAATATTATGACTGAACCTACTTTTCCAAACTACAAAAAATGTAAGACAAACATAAGATCCTACAATAGTGCCATATCCTTTGCATCCATGGGGGCAAAATTAGCTGCTAATGTACCAGGACATGGTCCTTACTGTTTTAAAGTCCAAGGACAAATTTATCATCGCACTTCCCATTTACATCCAGAGGAAGGAAATACAAGAAAATTCGCTCAACTATATGTCCTAGATACAATGGAAGCTGTTGACCAACGTATGCAGATGGAAGAAAATAAAAAATGCTTACCCACTGTTTTCATAGAGCTAAATAACATTATGGACAACAATCCCTACAGTAAAGCTTATAAAAAATTGGCAGAAGTAGAAAATGAACAACTACTTCATGCACAAACACATCAATTACCAATGCCGAAGGTTAATATGGTGCTTAAAAGAGACAGACATACTGATAAACGTCGTTATAACTTGCCAACAACAAATGAGGTTGCAATGGTGTTTCAGAATGATGAAGGAGAACCACCATTTCAAAGAGACATTCGAATATATCCTAGAAATGAGGACCAACCGTTTATTAATATGAGTATCTTAAGTCCAAATTTAGATCCAATGACATATCCCATCTTTTTCCCACACGGAGAAGCAGGTTGGCAACCAAAATTAACTCTTCCCAGTTACCCAAATGCTAAAGCCAGAATCCGAAATAATGTTTCTATGCTTGAATTTAAAGTAGCTCAAATTGCCATTCGCAATGTATTTAATCCAATTTTATGTGGTGGGAAACTAACACAACAATGGATTATTGATTCATATTTGCAAGTTGAGGCAAATAATTTAAACTTTATCAAATATCAACAAGATAAACTCTGTGTAGAACAATATTCTGGACTCATGGACTATGTTGCTGACGTGGCTACAAGCAGAGACATGACAGCTGGCAAAGCCATCATTTTACCATCTTCCTTTCAAGGATCTCCTCGGAATATGAGAGAAAGATACAATGATGCTATGGCTATTGTGACAAAATTTGGCAAACCCGATCTATTTGTGACATTTACATGTAATCCACAATGGCCAGAAATTACACTAAATCTACTTCTTGGACAAACTGCTTCAGATCGACCAGATTTAGTAGTCAGAGTTTTTAAGATTAAATTAAATGAATTAATACGTGACTTCACTATAAATCAGTTATTTGGCAAATGTCTTGCTTATGTATATACCATTGAATTTCAAAAAAGAGGCCTTCCACATGCACATCTTCTAATAATACTTCAAGAAAAAGATAAATTAGATACTTCAGACAAAGTGGATGCAGTCATTGTTGCTGAACTACCAGATCCAGAACTATATGGTAGACTATATGAGATTGTTACTCATCGCATGATTCATGGACCCTGTGGTGACCTTAATCCACAATCACCATGTATGGAAAATAATAAATGTTCCAAAGAATTTCCAAAAGATTATAGAGACAAAACCTATGCCAATTGTGATGGATATCCACTTTATAAAAGAAGAGAAGGAGATAGTGCCATTATTCGTGGAAAAAAAGTGGACAATAGATATGTAGTACCCTACAATCCACATTTACTCATGAAGTACAACGCCCACATCAACGTAGAAGCCTGCACTTCCATCAAATCCATTAAATATGTCTACAAATATATTTACAAAGGTTACGATGCAGCTACTGTAGTCGTCAAAAGTGCAGACAACCCTGAAAGTAGTGAGTTAGTACATGATGAACTTGCATCTCATGTAGATGCTCGCTATGTCAGTGCACCAGAAGCTATGTGGCGGCTTTTAAAATTTGAAATGCATGATAGATCACATGCAGTATATAGGTTAGCAGTACATTTGCCACAACGACATTTAGTCTATTTCCATGCTGGAAATGAAATGAATGCATTGGCCCAAAGTGAAGATCGTCACACTACACTAACTGCATGGTTTGCATTAAATTCCACTGATGCTGAAGCAACACAATACTTATATATTGAAATTCCATATCACTATGTTTTTGTGAATGGATTATGGAGACCAAGAAAAACCAGAGGCAATAAAATTATTCCAAGAATTTACACAGTCAGTCCAAGAGATGTGGAACGTTTTTGCTTACGGATATTACTTTTAAATGTTCCTGGAGCACAAAGTTTTGAACACTTAAGAACTGTTAATGACATTGTATATGAATCCTTCCATTTAGCTGCAAGACATAGAAACTTACTCGCTGATGATACAGAGTGGGAAAGATGTTTAGAAGAAGCAGCACAATGTCAAATGCCACGACAGATGAGAGAACAATTTGCTTTTATTTGTATTTTCTCAAATGCTCCAAATGCATTAGCTTTGTGGGAGACTTTTAAAAGTAATATGGCTGAAGACTTTATGCGACGATACAATGAACCCATTGCACACTTAAAAGCGTTAATGGAAATCCAAGAAGTCTTTTTAACTCATGGATTAAGTTGTGCAAGTTTTAATTTGCCTGATCCAGGTCTTATAGATGACATTAACTTTGAAGACTATGACATTCAACTACAAGCAGAAAGAACAGAAGAAAGACTTGCAACTTTAAATACACTACAATTGCAAGCATTTCATGCCATTAAAAATGCTATAGATGATGACATGGTGACAGAGCGTTATTTCTATCTTGATGGACCTGGCGGATCAGGAAAAACATATTTGTACAATTTATTAATGAGTTCAGTACGAGCACAAGGAAAAATAGCAATGGCGTTTGCCACTACTGGAATTGCTGCACTTTTATTAGAAGGTGGAAGAACTGTTCATAGTGGATTTAAACTGCCAGTGCCTATTTTAGAAAATTCTGTGTCAGATATTCACATGACATCCTTACAAGCAAAGAAATTGAAGAAATGTAAATTAATTATAATAGATGAGGCCACAATGATGTCATGCTATGCCCTCCAATGTATTGACCGTTTGCTTCGTGAAGTCATGGAGAATATTTTTCCATTTGGTGGAAAGGTAATGTTGTTGGGTGGCGATTTCAGACAAACATTACCTGTCGTTGTACATGGAAATCGAACTGACATTATCGAAACATGTATAAAGTCAAGTACAGTATGGAAACATTTTACCCATCTTCAACTGCAACAAAATATGAGATCAGAAGGCCAAACTGATTTCAATGATTGGCTTATTAAAATTGGAGAAGGCAGAACAGAAAAAATACTACATTTACCTGATGACACTGTAGAGATCCCACCTCATATGATTTGTCAACAAGATATTATATCGGCTATATTTGAAGGGAGCATAAATAACGAAGAATATTCCGAGCTTGCCAACCAAGTCATACTGACGTGTAAAAATAAAGATGCATTAATCCTCAATAATGAAATCTTAAAAAAAATTTATGCACCACAAAGAAATTATCACAGTGCTGATTCTGTACTTGCTGATGACAATGAAAGTCAGGCTAACTTTTCGACTGAATTCATAAACTCTTTAACTCCTTCTGGAATGCCACCACATATTTTGCAGCTAAAGAAAGGTGCAATTATCATGTTACTGCGAAATATGAACCCCAAAAAAGGCCTATGCAATGGCACAAGATTAATTGTTCAACAATTAAAGGACCATTTTATAGATGCTGAAATTTTAACTGGGACCCATAAAGGAGAGAGAGTTTTCATACCAAGAATAGATTTAGCACCAAGTGAAAGTAGTCTCCCTTTTATACTTCAAAGAAGACAATTTCCTATTATTATGGCATTTGCCATGACCATTAATAAATCACAAGGTCAAACTTTCAAATCTGTGGGTATTTTCTTGGAAGAACCAGTTTTTGCACATGGTCAATTGTACGTTGCGTTGTCACGGTGCAAAAATCCACAGGCTATTAAAGTTTACATTGAAAACAATGAAAGTCAAGGTGATTTATTAGAAGATGGACGTATTTTTACTAAAAACATTGTCTACTATGAAGTACTATAACTTTGAAGGATACAAATTAAAGATGCCAAGATTTTTTTAAAGCATTGCAAAATACATAACAATTGGTTGTTTAATTCAGTCATAATTAATGGAAGTCATGTTTATGAATGATTTGCCTCACAAAATACTTGCCTTGCATTGTTAGTAAAAATTATGTTAAAATGTTAAGTCACTATGTTAATGTTTCTAATGTTACAAGTTTAAAAAATATATTTTCAAGTTATTTCATTCAACAGATTACAAAGTAGATGTTAAGAGGTCAAGCACCTTTTAAGTCACAATGTAAATATTGTCTGTTATCTTAAGATTACTACCTACATTAATGTTTATAGCAAGTTTATGTGCTCAGTAATAAATTACTTTAATTACGTACGTTTTGAGAGTTTTACTGTATGCCTTCCTCTACATTCAATGTATATTCAAGTTAACAATTATTGTGATAGAAATTGAATTTTAATACTGATTAATTTAAATGTCAATTGTTTTTACATTCAAATGTTAATACTTTTAATACAAAATTAGGTTACAAAATGTATTCACTATGTTCCTGTTTATAATGTTCAAAATTATACCAATGTTTTGTCAACTTCTAAACTTACATAAAAAATAAAGTTCAAGTTTAAAAATATATACTTTGATGGTTATTGCTTACATATAGTTTAAACTTCATGTTAAAATTTGCGACGTTTAAAGAAGGGTTTTTACTTTTTGCTTTCCTATTCATTCAATGTATATTAAAGTTAACAATTCTTCAGATACTAATTACATTTTAAAAAACCATTACATCAACATTTTACAAAAATACACGTTCATATTAAAATACTTACAAGGGTCAAAAATATATGTTAATGACTAAACAACTTGACAAACATATACATCACATTGCCGTCATTTTTTGACGGGCAAGTCGCTAGTACCTTAATAATGATGGGGTGTAATTAGGACAACTCTTATCCAGGGTATCACTTATGATCATAGGTCTGACTGCTTATCTATTAGGTCTATTTGTATTGGTCTGTTCAGTATGTTAGACTGCCCCTATACACTCACTTGATATTATTCATACTATCCTTTGTAATGTTTTTAAATATCGCCGTTGTAAATTCTGTGTTATGTCCCAGATTGTTAAAGTTGCTTAATTACTACAGGTTTTAGACACCAGGGATTTTTAGGAAAAATTTGCTACTATGTAACTATGTAACATTAGTGTAGAAGTTAGGTAAAAAAAAGCTCCCACAGCCAATTTTACTAACTTAGAGCACTTGATTTACATATGTTCAAAGTTGGGTTACTGTACTTATAACATTCAGATTTTACCAAAAAAGGGCTTTATGTCCACGGATTACAATGTTGTTAATATTGTTAATTTTAAACAACAAAAAGATCAGTATCCTTCTAATTGAATCAACTGATCTTACCACAGCGCCCTCCTATAGATCAAATTGAATATATGTGAAAACCTTATAATTCAGAAGTTTTCCTTAGACTTGTTTTTAGAATATTACATTGTTAATTTAGATAAATTCAATAAATAAGGGATATATACTCTAAATCACTTCTGTCATACATATAACCTAAAAATATATATATATAGAGAGGATTGTATATATATATATATATATATATATATATATATATATATATATGTATGTATATGTTGGTGGAAAAATTAATGTTCAAATATAGGAAATAAATAATAAAAAAATATATAATAAAAAAATGAATACTAAATACATAAAATTAATAGTATAGTTGATGATAGAGATGCAATCTATAATGTCCCAGATTTACTCAGATCATTGGATGTATCACACTGAACTCTTAACATTCAAAAATGGGTACTCAAGTGAATCCAAGGAGATTTCTGAGGATAACTGTAAATGTCCCATCCTGATTTATCTTGCTTGGATGCGGAGTAGTTCATCTGATCCTTATTCCATTTAGTAGCAGGGCAGCTTTCTCTGGAACTCTGGTCACAGCAGAGAACAAACTATAGAACCAAAAAATAAAAAAACAAGAGAGCGCACGCCACTCCCTAGTGTGGATCAATAAAATCCTTAATACAACAATATTTTCATGATAAATGCACACTCACATTTAAAACCCTTTAGAACAAGAGGTATTTTATATACACATATAGGTGGAAATCACACCTTAGCTCTTTCCATTTTATACTCGATGCAGAAAGAGTTATTATTGCCCCGTATTCTCAGTATCCACTAATTCCCCACTATAGGTATCACAGTTTACTTTTGGAGTTTTGCAGTACTCCTATCTCCAGTTCACCTTCTTTAGAGGTTATTAGGCCTCAATATAAGGAGACTGGGACCAGTTACTGTGTTTTCCAAGTGGAATATGTATGTGGACTATGAGTCAAAACGGACGGTTCATGCACAGCATGAAATTTATACACTCAGGTATGTAAATGCATAATTTAAAGCATTACACATATCAAGAAAAAATAATAATAATGAACAAAACACTTAAATATGCATAAAAAATCTCATAAGATAAAAAGATTTGACACAAATCTGTGTCTAACTGTACCAAACGCGTTTCAACCTTTTTCTCAGGTCTTTCTCAATGGTAACATTAAAATTCTCAATAATAGTGCACTAAATTTTTTATATGACATGATGTCCTTTATATACAATATATTTTAAATACCTTGTAGGCTCTGTTTGGCGCCATATGCTCTCTCCACTCCCCTTTCTTTGCCAGCATTTCCCCTTGTATTATTCACAATCTTGCATTCCCTGGTGTGCTGGCGTGCGCAATGACATCACGACGCACGCTTACGTCGCGAGCGTCACCATGCTCCCCTACGTCTCTCCTCATGTAGCTCCTTAGGTTGCCACTCCCGAGATAGCATTGCAGGGGGAAATAACAAAGAGAAACGCCTATCCCTCCACTTCTCTATGCGCCACCCCCAAGATGGCGTCTGGTATTCCATAAAGTCATATAAAATCACACTAGGGACAAATATATGTATCCCAATCTATAGAGTGGGGATAAGTAATATTGATAATTTGCTAAATACTTGACAAACAAGTGTATTTTTTCTTGAACTGCCATAATCCTTTAATAACCAAGAAGACCTGACCTGCTACTATCACATATTATAATTGTCTAACTGCGATTCGTCGTCACGCTTCAGACGAATCGCAGTTAGACAATTATAAACTGCTGCCCATTGCGCAGAGCGCGTCGCGAGCAGCGCTTGCGCAGAGCGCATCGCGAGCAGCGCATGCGCAGAGCGCAGCGCGAGCAGCGCATGCGCAGAGCACGGCGCGAGCAGCCCATGCGCAGAGCGCGGCGCAAGCCGCGCTTGCGCGCAGCGCGGCCCGAGAGCAGATGAAAGAGTGGGGAAGAGGGGGGGTAGAGGCACAGAGGGAGAGTGGGGAAGAGGGGAGGGAGAGTGGGGAAGAGTGGGGGGTGAGGCACAGAGGGAGAGTGGGGAAGAGGGAGAGTGGGGAAGAGGGGGGGAGAGGCACGGCACAGAGGGAGAGTGGGGAAGAGGCACAGAGGGAGAGTGGGGAAGAGACACAGAGGGAGGGGGGAGAGACACAGAGGGATAGGTGGGAAAGAGACACAGGGGAGGTAGAGGAGGGGGAAAAGACACACAGGAGGGAGAACAGGGGGAAGATACACATGGGAGGGAAATGGGGGGGGAGAGGGGAACAGACACAGGGGGAAGGGGGAAAGAGACACAGGCCAGGGGGGAACAGGCACAGAGGGAGAGGGGGGAAGAGGCACAGAGGGAGAGGGGGGAAGAGACACAGGGGGGAGAGATACAGAGGGTGAGGGAGGAAGAGACACAGAGGGAAGGGGGGGAAGAGGTACAGAGAGAGGGGGAAAGAGGCACAGAGGGGGGGGGGGGAACAGAGGAAGGGGTGAAGAGACACAGTGGCGAGACATAAAGAGAGAGGCGGGGGAAGAGGCACAGAGGGAGAGGGGGGAAATAAGACACGAGGGAGGAAGTAGACAGAGGGAGAGACTCGCAATGAGCTCCAAAGGGGCTCATTGCAAGGCCTGTGATGAGCGCCAAAGGCGCTCATCACAAGGCCAGTAAAGTAGAGGGGGAGAGGCTTACATTGTGTGGCAAACAGCATTGCCAGGCTTCAGTTTTTATTGCCGTCATTTTTGACGGGCAAGTCGCTAGTTTAATATAGATTGAGAATCAGGTTGACAGCAGAGAAAAATATAAAATTACTAACTGAGGTATCTCCATCTCCCCCCTTCAAGGCAGAGATTATCAACAACCCGTAACATAACAAATGTACTCCAGATAACACAAATTGAATGTCATTTTCTTTTCATGGATTTTTTTTCCTCATGATTTGATAACTGAGTAAAACCATCAGATGGTAAGAGCAGAATATTTTAGAAATATTTATATATCCAGGAGTTTTTCTTAAATTTCTTTGCCATTCAAACTGACATACTACCTGCCTGAACTGAGCTGTATAAACAAAAATTGGAAACAACTTGTGTATGAGACATGCCAACGTACTGCAACTCCTAAGGGGAGGGGCACAACCTTTAACTTTGTTTTCGAAGAGAAATGAAACCAATGTTGAGAAAAGGAATACCTTACCAGTGAAGTTAGGTGCTCCCCTTTATTGCTGAGGGGAGAGCAGACACCCAATGTTCAAAAGGGGTAATAAACATCTCCTTTTTTGTTATGTTGACAGATTATTTAAGAATACTGATTTAATTTAGATACAAAGGAATAATTTATTTTGGGCTAGAGGAAACTGTACAAAACAAAGCATGTTATATTGAAACCAGTGAGCATTGGTGGACACAGGCTACTGATCTATTCAACAATTATTTATCAACACAATTGGCACAATATTTGCTTGTCATGCTTCCTAAACTAAAGGTAATAAACTAAAGGTAGTTAGTTAGGTCTAGACTAGAGCATAAAGAATATACACAGAAAATACTTTTTAAAGTAGAAATTAGGTTAAAAATTAAGTATTTGGGACAAATGTGATTCTTTTTATCCATTCTTTTTTTATTGAAGACAAGTTAACAATATATCATTGCATAGAATAAGAGAAGAAAGAAGAGGACAACAGGGCAGCCAGGTTATACAGCAATACAATTCACCAGCATCTTAACAAACAGACCACATGCAGTTTTCAAAATAGTCATACTGGCACATTACTTAATCGTTATCCTGTGCCATGTCTAACCCTCTATGTCTTCAAACATGGTGTTTTTAAAATGTTCTATTTCTTTTATTGTCTACCTCTTATCAAGAGATAGGTGTAAAGAAGCTGAAAGATAATAACATCAACTATGTAAACTAAAAAGGGTAGAGGGAACCACACACACAAAAAAAGGAGGGGGGTAGGAAATACCTGGCATACTCTTCCAGTGCCGCACCCAATGAGAATCTATTGGTATATATGGTCTTCCGGGCTCCCCCACGACTGCCATCCTTTGGCAAGAGCCTCATTCCCTACTGTCCTGGTCATATCCCTACCTTAATACTATAGGCCGAGGTCAGCCAGGGAGTCCAAATATTTTGGAATAGGGAAAAATTTAATTTTAAGTTTGGCCTGACTGACTGCTTTTCAGAAAAAAAAGCAAAAGTAAAAAAAAAAGAGTTAACCATTAAATAATACATCTGTGCAGAACTTGGCATGCTGGAACTACCTACAAAGATCAGTTGACTTTTAACTGCTTTGTGAATTACTGAGTTCAGAGATAAGCTGCTATAAAGCAATCTACTATTAATCATGAAACTGCCAGAGGGCAGGCTACACTTCGTTATGTAAACAGACATAAAACTAGATTTCTTAACTGTTGTTAGTGTAATTAAAAAAACATATAATTTTAACATACAATTCTTCTCTTTCATGCCAAGAAGAGTACTTACAGTGAGGAAAATTGTCCTTAAACACAGTGAGTATTGCACCGCTCTGCTCTGGGTCCCCTTTGCTACAGGGACTGCACGGCAGTCCATTTTGTACCCCTCTAGCAACAGCCATGCAGGAGCAGCCACAGAAAGCTGATAAACTTTCCAGGACCAAGACTCGCTCATCCAGAGCTAACCTGTGGAGCTTTGCTAGCCACATCCATAACCTGCAAATGGAACTGAACAAGATAATCACGGTAGACTCACACACCACTTTGAGTATGTGATAGTGGAACTGACCTATAAAGAAGTGGGTTTAATAAAGGATTGACTATTTTGGTTACTTTTTTAAGAGACATTAAAATCGTTATCCTTCATTTCTATAACAAGAACAGGAAGTAATCCTCCCCTAAAAAGACATACTTTTTGTTATAAAAGATTTGCATATAAAAATATTTTCTTAATATTCTTGCCAGAGAGAAAAAAACGCCCTTATGTGTGTCTGTGTATAATGAGTGAACAGTATGTAAAGAGCTTGGAAATATCCATGCCATACATCTGCTCAAAAACACACAAGGAAGTCCTATCCAAGGAGTTCTATGGAATCCATCCACAGTCAGAATAATTCAAACAGCTGAGCTACAGAAAAATTAAACTGCTGTCAGATTACTTCAATAGCTTCCAGGCAAAGAACATGAATTGTGTTGAGGGAGGTGGAGAAAGAGCACATCAGGCAGGTAACATTCAATTTAAGACCTTTTTATTATACATGACTTTATTGTTGATTTTATAAATACATTTCTTGAGCTATATACTCATTTTCAAATAAATGGCTCAAAGCTAGAGTAATAACTATAGATATAACATGTTGTGAATTAAAATGCAAGTTGCTCCCATTTTTAATAATATCTTTTATTTAGTTCAATAGTTAAAACAAACAGTTAAAAGGTATAAACAGTAAGACAACTGTGTACTCTGAGTGCATTAGTACACTCATTCAGAGTTTCACTCTTCACTGCAAAGATTACCACAGTTATCAGATTCTAAACTGCTAATGAAGGGAGCAGCAGCAACTTCACAAAGCTCCCAGGGAATGAGTATTATATTGCTGATTGGAACTAAGAGCAGAAATTAAAGCTGTAGATACTAAAGTTAAAGAGGTAGACGATAAATACAACAACCTTCTTAGATCACACACAGAAAGAGGAACTGATCATACTAAAATAAGAACAAAGTTATCTTAAGATTATACAAGAATATCTAGGAAATAGATCTAAAAGGCAAAATGTATGAATACAAAAAATATAATACGAAACAATACAAAGTTTTGAATCTGTATACGAAAGATCTATGTTCTGAACTCTTACCAAACTTAAGTGAATAAGAGTGAAGTAATAACAAGTGAAGAAGATATAGACTAGACAAAATTCATAGAGCCCACAGAACACCACCACCCCTTAATGGAAAAACCTAGAGATGTAATCAGCAAATGTAATTATTTATCAACTAAAGATTTGTTTATGAAGGCAACTAGAAATGGTATTCCCTAGATAGAAGGACATCAACTGTTAATATTTTCAGATTTATTACCTACTCTCATGAAGCCGTTTCTTCAGGTAATCAAAACACATGGTTATAAATATACCTGGTGTTTTCCTTTCAGACTAAATATATTGAAAGAGGAAGATATAATGCTATTCGTTCACTTCATTTATGGAATATACCTATCACAGAAAACTTAAGACAAGACAACCACCAATATCATAAAACAAAACAATCATCTTTCTTTAAAAAAACAGTACACTAAACCAAGATTCAAAGCAAAGAAAATATAATACAATAATCTGTAGAAGTGACTATTAACTAGTCTATCCTTCAAGGATGGACTTTTTCTCCAACCCATAGAGATTTGTGGTCCTATGATGGAGTTCAAGGTTTCATTAGTCCGCAATATATGGGCATGTTTATTGATGATTCCAGAAATTTCCTGCCATTGTTGGCTAAAAGTTGATATAAGTTTTAGGGGCTCTTGTTTTAGCAGCTTGACTCTAGACCTAATCAGATTATCTCTACACAAGAGAATAGGATCTTATGATAAACTCTTTTCAGAGATTTTTTGCTGTAGCCTCTGTCTTTAATCTGTTGAAGAGTTCCTTGGATCTGATTTTGAAGATCATATCATCAGAACAGTTCCTACAGAGCCATAGGAACTCGTCATATGGTATAGATTTTTTTATTGATGGTAGATGTGCGCTAGTGTTATGTAGCGTACTAGTAGTTGCCGTACTTTTGCGATAGATATCTGTCCATCTTCTTTCTTAATAATAGTAATGTCTAAGAAATCAATCATGTCTTTAATAAACTGGTACGATAATCTGAGATTGAATGTGTTGTCATTGAGGATCTTCAAGAAGTCCTCCCGATCTTTTTTAGTACCGTCCCACATGATCAGTACATCATCGATGTATCTCACCCACAAGTCATTTGCTAGTGGTTTGCCCGTCATAAATAGCGGAGTTTGCCCCTCTTTATAGACCCTTATGTATCTGATGGGGGTAAATAGAGGCTTATGTGGGTCTGTATAGACCCCTAAAAGAGATGGGGTTAATTAGAGACTTATGGAGGTCTGTATAGACCCCCCTGAGTGATAGGGTTAATTTATCACGGGTCCTTTAAGGACCTTTAAAGACCTGCACAGTGCCAATTTTTATTTTTAAATGCTGCAGGGGTCCCGCACGGAACCCCACAGCAGAGGGGAGTTAATGTTAGTTGCCGCAGGGGTACTTACAGTACCCCCGTGGCATGGGCTTCATGTGGCATCATGCTGTTTTTGTGGGGACCCTGCAGATGTCCCGATCAGGACCCCTGCATCATGGGAGCAGTGGGGAGGATACGTAAGGGCTTTGCAAGCCCTTGTGACACATTCTTGGTACAAGTAAGCTCGAATGTGGGCTTTTTGCCATTTATAGGCTTAACGGAGTGGTTAGGAAGGGGGGATAGAAGCAAATTGAAAAGCGATTTGTGATTTGTGACTTGCAGCATTGGGAGATCAAAGGCTTTGAGGGAAGTAACTAAGTGATATTGGAAGAATATATTCGCTTGTACTGATTTATTTTAAAAAAAAATAAACCATGTTACATTAAGAACTTCATAAACAAGAGAGAACATATGGTAATGGATGTTAAAGAAAGTAAGGCAAACCTAGCTCAAGATAAAATATAACACTGTAATCCAAACTAGAGCACAAGATATGGGGACAAAATAGTTACACAAAGCTATAGGAGCACTTTGAAATATACATATAAAAGCAACAGACAAATATGGATAACAGGAGAACAGCAGGTAGTCTAGATGGTTCAAGGTTGATGTGACAAAGGAAAATAAACCGAAGTAGATGGAATTCTTAACTAGAAAAGAGCAAAGGCAGTCAAATTCTAATATTGGTAGGTAGAATTGCATCAATCAAGTGCATCATAGGTGTCATGAAACATATAGAAGTAATTGGCTTAAAGGTATTTGTTTGCAGAAGCAGAATAACATTTTGTTGAGGTTTTTCATATTTTATGAACTATTTCACATGTCCATCAATTTTTTGTAATGTATTTTTAGACATACTTGAAAGCTATTTTTATCTATGGACAGTTGTCATTTCTGTATTGATGCTGAAAAGTATGTTTAATATAGGACTTTAGAGAAAGTTTCTAGAAGAATAAAGATATGAGTGGTTGCAATTTTTTAAACATAGCAGAATTATAAAAAAAATGGGAAGTAATTTATTTCACAAGCAGGTTTTACGATTATAAAAATAACTTGTTATTTCCAATTGTTGACTTACATTGGCAAAGAAATAAGATATCAAATATACAGTTTAATAGCAAAATCTATTGTGGGTCATGCAATAGCCCTGGCTTAAGTGCCAAATACTGCACTATGATTAGTTAAGGAACAAATATTATAGAGTTCAAACTGTGCAGTGATATGAAACAAAATCATCTTTAGCCATGGAGAAAGGAAACAAGAACTGATAATAATCATCCCCTAAAATCATACTTTTTATTATAAAAGTTTTGTATATAAAATATTTTCTTTATTTTCTTGTCAGACAGAAAGTTACAACATTATGTGTGAAGAATGTATGTTTGTGTATAATGAGTGAAAAATATGTGAGGGGTTGGAAACTATGCATGCCATCTGCTCAAGAACACACTAGGAAGTGATATCCAAGGAGTTCTATGGAATCCATCCACAGTCACACTTAATTCAGCCCAGTCTGGACCACAGCACTGTAAAGATCACCTAAAAGCATGTTGAAATACTTTTAAAAATGTTTTTAATATGTGCTTTTTGAAATATGTTTTTTTACTGACAAAATCCAATAAAATAAAATGTGTGGTTATATTTGTTTAAATTGTTTCTGCCTTCCTACTGCATGATTCAGGAGAAGCCACACGAACCTGATATCTTCCTAGTATCAAGACTCGCTCATTCAGAGCTAATCTGAAGAGCTTTGCTAGCCACATTGATAACCTGCAAATGGAACTAAACAAGATGATCTAGGAAGTCTCACACATCACTTGTGAGTGTAGGAGTAGGTGACAGTGGAACTGACCTGTGATGGATAAAAAGGAAAGCCTACTAGAGGATTTACTATTTTGGCTACATTTTCAAGAGACATTAAAATGTTTATCCTTTACTTCTATAACAAGAACTGGGAATAATCAGCCCCTAAAAAAATATATATATTTTATTGTAAAAATGTTGCATATGAGCAATGAGCTTGTGCTGTGTGTGGATGAGCTATGTGTGTGCATATGCTCTGTGTGAGAAAGCAACACTACAAATGAATATATGCTGGGTGTGCCCTGTGCTCTATATGATACCCATGGAATAATGTGCAGAAAACAATCCATTTTATTAAGCTTAAACAGCACCGAACTCCACTGCAGCAGTTGCAGAAGCATCATATTTATTTCTTCATTAAACTGGCCATTCTACACCAAGTCCATTTTCATCTGGATTGCTTCAGCTGCTTGAGCATGATCTACGGGATATTTTCTGCATCTTACCTGATTGGACAATCTGTTGTCGCACTGATCGGGTGTCAGATTGCCATGTTCGAAAGTGGAATATTTTATTGGAGATTGGTCCAGACTTGAAGTGACCGGATGTAGACGCGTCATAGCGTCAGGCGGAGCCAGGAGATGAGCGCGTAACCCTAGCGTGCTGCTGGAGGAAGAGTGGAGAGCGGATAGCTGGAAAGCAGGTAGAGAGGCCCAGTACCCACTACAGTCCTATTTAAGGGGAGGCAATGCAACCGGGACAGCTCCCAGAGACTGCAATCTGAAAGGGCAAAATGCAACTTGAAAGGGAGGGGCGAGGGGGTTAAGTAACTATTTATACCTTATAGCATTAACCCTCAGCTATCTTGCAAACATCTCTCCAGTGTGGGCCTCACTCACCTAACCTGCTTAGAAGGCATTTACAGCCACCTGGATGATCCAACATCAATCTAGTTATCCTTCTGTTACTTTAATTATTAATATACATATCTTATATATTTTTGGGGGCATATAGTAACATTTTTGAAACCTTGTTAATTAGCTAGCTTTTTATTGTACTATATTGTGTTATTATCCCACCTTCTTTCACCCCTCCTACTCACATCTTCTCACTTGGTCTTTACACATGTTCAAATGTTCTTCTTATATGTATATGCCCTGCTCAGTCCTTATCTCCAACTGTCATTTCAGCATTAACCCTCAGACATCTTGCAAAAATCTCTCTAGTGGGGACTCACTCACCTAACCTGCTGTCTCTCACAAGCAGAAACGACACTGTAAGTCCCACTCCCATCTTCTCTCCCTTTCACTCCTCCTTCTCCTGGCTGCAGGAGTTATATCCCCTAACCCAGGCCCCTCACTCATCTCCACTTTTTGTTAGCCATGCTCTGGTTCAAGGCCAGCAAACACCAGTAACTGAAATCCATCACTTATCACAAAGCTTCTACTCTACCTTTCTCCTGCGCCCTCTGGAACGAACAATCTATCTGCAATAAACTAACTTTCACTCACGACTTATTAATTACCAACTCCCTCAATCTACTTGCTCTCACTGAAACCTGGCTCTCTTCCTCAGACACTGCCTCCCCTGCAGTACTCTCTTATGGTGGTTTTCACTTACTCCACACACCTAGACCTGGGAACAAACAAAGTGGTGGTGTGGGTGTTTTGCTTTCCACTCGCTGTACATTTCACTTATTACCCGTCTCCTCCCTCCAATTCTCATCCTTTGAAGTTCATCCTATCCGTCTCTTCTCACCTATCTCTTTACGTGTCGCTGTGATCTATCACCTGCCAGGCACTGCCTCTCAATTTCTTGATCACTTTTTTGCCTGGCTCCCTCAATTTGTCTCCTCAAACGTTCCTTCACATGTACTTGAAGATTTTAATATTGCCGTTGACACTCTCACCTCCCCAGCAGCAGCCAAATTGCTTGCCCTCACTTCTTCCCTTGGCCTCTCACAACTTACAGATTATTCAACTCATCATGCTGGACATTCTCTAGACCTTATCTTCACCAATCTCAGCACAACCTCCAACCCAGTCATCCACCCACTCCCTCTATCTGACCATCACTTCCTTACCTTCAACCTCAACACATCTTCCTCTAACCAGCCTTCTTCAACCACTGCCAACTTCACCCACAAAAACCTGCTAGCACTTGACCCTACTCAGCTCTCCACTGTGTTCCAATCCCTTCTCAGCCCCATCGCTAACCTCAACTGCCCTGACACTGACACCTCACACTACAACTCTACTCTCTCTTCCACCCTTGCCCCAAAATCACATGCAGACGCCCTCGCTCTCATCCACAACCATGGCACACTATACAAACACGATACATCCAGAGGTGCTCCCGCACTGCCGAACGACTATGGAGGAAATCACGTACTTCTGCAGATTTCCTCCACTACAAATTTATGCTATTCCTCTGCCCTCAACCTTGCCAAAGAACACTACTTCACATCACTAATATCAACTCTGTCCTCTAACCCCAAGCGTCTATTCGCCACTCAATACTCTCCTCTGCCCACCACCTCCTCCCATCCCTTCCTTTCTCACAGCTGAAGACTTCGCCAACCATTTTATTCATAAAATTCAAAACATTGGCAATGAACTCTCATCTCATAGTGGGTCACACACTCCACCCTCTCAACTAACCAACAACAGCCAGTCTTCTCCCTTTCCCGATCCCACAGCCACTTTCAACTGCTTTGACCCGGCTACAGAGGACAAAGTCTCCAGACTGCTATCGTCTACTCACCTCACTACCTGTCCTCATGATCAAATTCCATCTCAGCTCATCCCTCCCCTCTCTACCACACTAATCCCAGCTCTCACACATATTTTCAACCTCTCCCTAAATACTGTCATGTTTCAATCTTCTCTAAAACATGCCAAAATTACACCCACCATCTAAAAACCCTCATCTGACTCGCATCTAACTTCCGCCCTATCTCTCTACTTCCCCTGGCTTCCAAACTGCTGGAGCGGCTCCTCTATAACCGCCTTACCAACTTTATTTCCTCCAACTACCTTCTTGACACCTTCCAATATGGCTTCCGTCCCTAACACTCCACTGAGACAGCTCTTACTAAAATCACCAATGACCTGCTTACCGCCAAGTCAAAAAGGTCAGTTTTCAATTCTTCTTCATCTAGATCTCTCTGCTGCCTCTGAGACAGTCGACCAACCACTACTACTCTATATCCTCTCCTCCCTTGGTATTCAAAACATTGGTTCTCATCATACCTACAAAATCGATCATTCAGTGTCTCTCCGACACCTCTAGTTCTCCTCACCCCCTGTCTATCAGCGTACCCCAAGGATCAGTCCTTGGCCCCCTCTCTTCTTCATCTACACATCCTCACTTGGTACCCTAATAAACTCTTTTGGGCTCTATGCAGATGATACCCAAATCTACCACTCAGCACCAGATCTATCCCCCTCTCTTTAACACACTTCTCCAACTGCCTCTCTAGTATATCCTCTTAAATGTCCGTGTCAATTCCTCACATCTCTCTCAATGTCAACAACGACATCATCATCCCCACCTCCCGAGCCCGTTGTCTTGGGGTTCTACTTTTCCCCACCCTGTCTTTCATCCCTCACATAGAGTCACTAACTAAATCTTGTCTTCTCCATCTAAAAAACATCTCCAGAAATTGCCACTATCTTACACAAGACACAACTATAATCCTAATACAATCTCTCATCATTTCTCGACTACTGCAACTACCCACCACCCGACAATCTCAACTTCAATCCATTATGAATGCCTCTGCTAGACTCATCTTCCGTACAAAATGATCAGTGTCGACATCACCTCTCTGTCAATCACTCCACTGGCTTCCCTTAGCCTCTAGAATAACATTTAAAATCATGACCCTAACTTACAAAGACCTCAAAAATATCGCTCCCCCGTACATCTCTGCTCTCATCTCCAAATACTCTCCCACCCGCCGCATCATTCTGATAATGACCTTCTTCTTTCTACAACTCTTGTCACCTCCTCTCAATCTCGCCTTCAGGACTTTGCTTGTGCTGCCCCTATTCTCTGGAACACCTTCCTTTGCTCCACCAGATTATCCTCCTGTCTCAAAACCTCACTAAAATCCCATCTCTTTAAATAAGCTTATCACCTTCCACCCTAACACACTCATCACCTCTCTTTCCCTCCTTTACCACTCACAATACCTTTAGGTTGTAAGTCTGCGAGTTTCAATCCTGCTATTTGCTATGGTGAAAGCACCATGGACACTGGATTGCAACTCAAAGGCAGGGCCCTCCTTACTTTGCTATGTATTCATTTGTATTTATCTTTGTCTGGATTGGAATAGGAGAAAAAAGGAGGACTTTATATCTATCAGTGAAAATGAATAAAAAAGGCAACAGCCAGCCGAAGATGAAAAAAAGATAAAGATAAAAAAGCTCTAGCACCTAAATCTCCCTCTTGTTTTTTCCAGCATGATCGCAAAGAGTTGGATACCTAATCCTCACAATCTGGGATCTCTGAACTGGATCATTCTTTGAATAAAATTATAGCTATCCAAAAAGAGAATTACACTGATGTACAATTTAATATGGAGGATCAGTTAACTTTATCCAAAATGAAGGAGCTACTAGGTGATTTTAAAGATGATATTACTTTGGAATTTAAACATCAGATTAATGAAAATACCAAAGATATAATAAAATTGGAAGGAAAAATAGAAGCTATGGAGGAACAACTTGATCATTTTAAGCAGGACTATTCAGCTTTAAATTCATATTCCACCAAATTGAGGAAAAAATTGAAACCTTAAATACTAAAGTAATAAAGGCAGAAGATTACTCACAAAGATATAATATTAGACTATGTGGAATTCCGGAATCAATTACAAATAATGAACTGGGTAATTATGTGCTTTTTTTTTTAATTCTTTGGTTAAATGTTGTTGTCCATAGACTACCCCGGCCAGCTAGACTTGATCCTAGCAGTTTGAGAGATGTGATGGTAAAATGTCACTTTATAATGTATAAATAGAGTTAAACAATGGAAGCCCCATTTGCTAATATTGAGCTATACTTGGATATTTCTCCAGCTACTTTAAGTAAAAGAAAACAATATTCAGAAATTATGAAAAGGTGTGGACGTGAGGGCTTAATTTCTAGATAGGGCTTTCCATTAAAACTTGTTATCAAAAGAGGTCCAACTTGGTATACAGTTAATTCAATAAATGAGGGAGAAAAACTCCTTTTAGAATGAAGATAGCGTAAGTCTTAAATTAATAAAGTGTAATGAACAACATCCATAGATTGGAGGGGGAGTTGATTGGAGGGGGGTAAGAGACACAAGGTGAATAGGTGAATAGTAAGCTGAGAGTAAGTAGGGGAAAAGAAGAAATGGAAAATAATGAATTATATAGTATTATAATTATTATAGAAACAGAAATTATTTACCTGGGGCAGCATATTAAATTTAATGAATAGTGAAATTATGTTTAGTAACACAAATTATGATTTACTTAGAGGAAACTGATTTTTTCTCTTCTTATGCGGATATTTTTCAGAAGAAGCTAAATGAAATCAGGTATAGTGATTATAATTATAAATCGTTAACACGTATATGAGTTTAACACGTATTAATTACATATTAACACGTATTAATAACACTATTAACACGTATATGAGTTTAGTATTCAAAAGGTTAAGGAGAAAAAAAATAAAAAAGAGGAGAGAAATAATATATGAGTTAATTATAGCACTAAATTCACCAACATATTATATAGAAAATTATTTAATGCACGGTTTTACATTGGATTATATAGACTCTTCCAAAACCCCCCCCCCAAGAATTCTGATCCCATTATCTATTATCCAATCTTTGCCTAAATATATCATTAGGTCATATTGTATGATAACGTATAGTGTGGATATATGAATAGCTAAGTATACAACTTACAATAGTTTTATTTGCTCTCTTCTGAGGAACCCTATAAGGGGCTCCATTTGAGAGAAACCATCAGTTACTCCAAAAATGGAGTTATTCGGGATAAAAAAGAATGTGTGTGTTTGGATTTTAACAGAGTGTATGAGATGTAAAAATGAAAGATGCAAGACTGTAAGTGAGTAAGTAATATGGAGAGACCATTGTATAAAAGGTTTCTACTATCGACTGAAATGACTATTACTAATGAAATGACTATTACTATTAATATTCTTATCCCAAAATTCCAAAGGGTTAAATTCTCCAGTTAAGAGAAAATCTGCAATTTTGGAATGTGTCAGAAATAAGGTGGATGTGGCTTGTTTTCAAGAATCCCACTGGAAAACTGGCAACATTCCAGCAATGCATAATAAGCAATATCGGGAACCCATTAAATCCACGTATGTTAAAAAAGCTAGAGGGGTGTCAATATTCATTAACAAAAGACTAGATACTGAAAAGGAAAATAAAGCCATAGATGATGGTGGTAGATATATATATATATATATATATATATATATATATATATATATATATATATATTATTATTATATATATTAGTTAAAATATTTAATGAGATAAAAGAGTGGAGGCAAGGCTTATGTTAAGGCCTATACTACAAAGAAAATAGACTAGCACAAGAGCTATTTAAGAATGATTCTCAGCTGAAATCCCTCACATGATTAGACATACATATATTAAATGGAAAATTATCATCTTTGGGATATTTAAGTCACTAGAAATTTCGGAATTTGAACTTTTGGCTATAGAGGATAACTTAACCTATAAAGTTACAAAACGCCAAAACATTCTGTGATCGATTCATCAAAGAGGTAAAACAGCATTATCAAATGGGAATTAGAACTAGGTATGGAATGGCCTGAGGACAAGTGGTGGGGTGGTTTCATGCTAGTATAGGGAACTTTTTATTAAATTGGTATATAGATGGTACTGGGTGCTTGTTGAATTAAATAGAATAGATGGAGCTTACCCCACCAAATTGTTGGAGGGGCTGTAGTAATTTAGGCACCCGTGTTCACATCTGGTGGGATTGTAGATATATTGTATATACATTGCTGTACTGTTATTTATATCTTTAAAAAATAAAAATAAAAAAAATGCATACATATATTTTGCTTCTTTTTTTGCCAGACACACACCATTATGTGTGAAAATGTGTTTGCATATAACTAGTGAAAAATATGTGAGGAGTTTGGAAGTATCCATGCCATAATCTACTCAAGAGCACACAAGGAAGTGCTATCCAAGGAGTTCTATGAAATCCATTCACAATCAGAATAATTCAGACAACTCAGCTACAGGATAATTAAAGACCTGCCTCCATGATGACTCCAATAGCTCCTCGACAAACAATGTGAGTTGTGTGACTAGAGAGAGGTGGAGATAAAACCCCTACCTGCAAATGATTCTAACACTATTAATTCAACATACCAAAGTGTACAGACAACAACAGACTATATTGCACCAGAATTTTTTAAGGTGTAAGCCTGGACATCTCTACACCACCAAACATTGAAAACCAGGAAAAGACAAAACAACACAGTTTTAATAGAGTATATTTAGGCTCATTGCTCATGCCCGCCCACGAAGCAGATAAGCACAGACTGCTTTGCAGGTTTACTCACCAGAGTATGTAAAGGGTTAGCTCCTAATGTTTCAACATGTATCCCTTTTACTCCCTTACCCCGCTGCCCTGTAACGTGATGTCGAAGGACGGTTCTCGTTGCTGTTGGAGTGTACCTTCTGCCCATAGACTGTTGTCCTGATCCTTCTACAGCAAACAGCTGTGAGCCTGCATGTCAGATCTAGGTGGAGATGCAGTGTCGGATGAGGCTCAGGCAGCAGGAGTGAGGTGTCCCTAAAAGTGAAGAGCGGGATACAGCCCGGGGAGACACGAAAATTTACAGCTGAGAGAGGTCAGATTGGTAGGGTAAGAGGAGGACTATTCAATACATAGTATCAAGATGTTAGTATACAAACATACAGCCTTATTAAATTGCGATTCTGTAAATTTAAAAGGGCTCTATTTAAGCACACAGCATATTTTTTTTCCAGACGTTTCTAGTTAGTGAAGACCTTGCTTTTGGAAAGAAGTTCATTAACTAAAAAGTTCTGGAAAACAAATATGCTATGTGCTTATATAGAGCCCTTTTAAATTTACCGAATCGCAATTTAATAAGGCTGATAGTATTGTTGGGCAGTAATACTTAAGTATCACAATATCAAAGACTGTTTGTGTATGCAAGGTTCCTGATGGCATAAAGGTGCTAATATATGCTAAGCACTTACATATGTGCAAACATTTAGAAACTAGAAACTTGAGTAAAAGACTGTTATTACAGCATATTATGGAAGTACTATTGGGAGCACTCCAAAGAAGCATCTAAATACAGCTACAATTCCCCATAGTTCCTACCACATTATTTGGGAGAACTGTATCAGAAATAAAAGAAGTTAACCATATACCTATAACTGAGAGCCTTGAGCATAGCTCCCTAGGGTTGTGTGAATATGCGATAGAACCTAGAAGTGCTCTTAGCAGCTTATGGAGTACTGAACATATAAAGTGTCAATTAAATTGCAAAGAACTCAAAAGAAGACCACATAATATTCACATTTCTCCTTATTTAACATACAGATTAATATGAGCCACAAATGAATCTCTAGCGTGTGAAAATCTCTCGGCACCAACATAATCATTTCAAAAGGAAAGCCTAATTTTATACTTATCATCATAATCATTGAGGATGCTTGTTATGTGAGTGTCTCAAATCATTAATTATTTATTGAAGACCCAAAGGTGACAATTAATTCAAACACTAGCAATATTTTGATTGCACCCTTGCTGTGCAACCTGGACAAATCCATATGAGAAATAAATCTATGCTCAGTGTTTGATACACCTTATCATGTATTAATGTTAGAGCTGCAATAGGATGCTTACTACGTGAATAGTCTTTGCAAGAATGAAAATAAATATCAAGAAAATCTAGATTTTTTTGCTGCCATATCAAACTTAGATTATGCCTGCTCTGAGAGTGCTTCCAAGAGGTAAATATTCACCAAACATGTAAAGGTGGTTTTAAACAACTAATACAATAATTCAAGAGACACCTGTAATTTGTTCACATTCCAACCATGCACTTGGACAGTTTTTTATGAGAAGCAACCTTAGTTTAACCACGCTGTAACCTTTTGTGTGGACGTGATGTTATACAGAGTACTGCAAGTGGGATACGGTTTGTTACGGTGCTCGACATGAAATTAAATCTACTAAACAACTAAGAGCTAACTAACAGCATAAAGCCCAGGAGATAATTTTAGATATGAAAGTCTCATAAAATGCTGAGAAAGTCCTAAAAATTAAACATTATAACAACTAAAAAGGATTGACTTATCACATTAAAGCGCACTTCAATAAGTGAGATCCCAGTTTACAGATTGTTGAAAGTGCAAGATCTCTACAAACAGGACAATCCCAAAGAAACATTACTTGAGCCTTGTCTCAACAAGATTTGGATATAAACTGTTCTATTCTCTATTCTTTATGATTTATGCAGATAATATTTAGCTATTAACTCTCTTACTACTGTTTATATGAATTGTGAATATTATTAGTTAATCCGGTAAAAAATGTTGTGGTTGTATTTTAGTCAGCATTGAGGTATGATATACATTCATAGCTGCTATATTGCTTGGTATACCTAGCAATAGCTTGTGGAAAACTATTAGATAAAATATTAAAATCCCCAGAGATATTTCTATCTTATGTATTTTGCCGTCGCTTAAAAATGAAGAATAATACTAAAAATAAAGGTAAATAAATAAATGTCACTACAATGAAAAAACTACTTTCTGACTTTCATACTTCCTTAAGAGATGAATTTACTAAAGAGATAGCAAACAATACTAAAGCCATAACGAGTTTAACAACTCGTGTGAAAGAAATTGAAAATAAACTTGACACAATATTATCTAACAAACAAAGTTTATTAAATGACATGAAACATTTGGAAGAAGAAAATAAAAAATGAAGAACAAAACAATGCTATTATGAAGATTTCTCTAGAAGAAATAATTTAAGATTAAGCGGTATTCCAGAATCTATCTGTGCGAATGATTTGTTAAACTATCCTATGACTTTTTTCAACCATTTAATAACAGCCCCCATACTAAACAAGGATCTCATTGAGCGTATTCATAGAACTCCTAAGAAATTTACCAAAAGATCTCATCAGAGATGTTATCGGGAGACTCTATCACTTCGCATATAAAGAGAAAATAATAAAGATAGCGAGAGAAAAGGAATATTTGAGCACCCCTACAAGGATATAACATTTTTTACAGATTTATCAGGGGAAACACTACTGAAAAGTAGAGAATTTAAAGACATTGCAGAAGCTCTTATAAATAAATAAATCATTACTTATAAACGGGGATTCCCTACAACAATATTTGTTTTTAGAAAAAAGGAAACGTTCTCTATTAGATCGACTAATGAGGGAGAAAAACTCTTGAAGGAATGGAATATTCTCTTTAACCCATCTTTAACTCAGCCAACAGTCAAGGGTGGACTTGAAATGAGGTGAGTCGAAAGGATTGAGCAAAGGGAAGAATTGAGTTATAACCAAAAAAAGGAAGGACATTTTTTTTTACATAACCACTGACGTCACTTTCTTTAACCACATCTTTTACGACAAATTACACTGTATTATTATTATTAATTAGTATCTTCTTATTTGAAGATTCTTACACATGTATAACACATTTTTAACTTTCACTTTTGAAACACACATACACTGCATTTTTTTCCCTTCACTTTAATAAAAGGTACACATTAAATTTAGATATAAAATTTATAACCACTTTTCACTAATAATATATATTAAGGAGCGCCATGGATAACCATAATTGTAGAAACTTGTATAAATTACAATACGTGCCATTATCTCTGCAACATTGTGTAATATAATGAGTTACAAGCACTTTCTAAAATCTTTAGTGATTTTTTTATTTTTTATTTTTTTTTATTACTCCATGTTTCTTTTATCCAAAAATAAGGATCTATTTAAGTAGAGAGAACCATAAGAGACATTTATTAATAGAGGGAAACCTGAACTAATGAGAAAAAAAGGGAGAAATATCAAGAGTTGAGCATTGAGGAATAGAAAGCAAGAGAAAAGGAAGATAAATTGGAAAAGTGAAGGAAAAAGAGAGGAAAGAGAGAGATAAAAATGATGAGGAGTGAAAGGGTAGAAGAAAAGAGAAAAAAGAGAGATAAGGGAAAAAAAGATTTAGAACTAGAGAGTAGGGAAGAGAGAAGGGTAAGTTAGAGATCAAGTAAGGAAATCAAGGAAAGTGTCTATTCTTTTCAACAGGATATATAAAGAATTTGACCCAGAGGGTAGATTTATAACATGGCTAGGCAGTCTAAATAATGCCTCCTACACAATAGTGATTTTGTTTTTGCACCTAATACCAACCAAAATGCATTCCTGAACAAAGTGTTGTAAAAAAAATGTAAGAAAGGAGCAGTAATTATTTGTGGAGATATTAATACCTGTTTGGACCCAAATCTCAATAGAAAGACCTCTAAGAGTTATCCTGCAGATAAAAATGTAATCAGAAAATCAAATAACTTTCTTAAAACCTTAAGAACCTTCAACCTTTTGATGCCTGATGCATATATCATATGAAAGAAAGTTATTATACATACTTCTCACACAGATACCATACTTACAAGAGAATAGATTACTTTCTAGTAAGCAATAATATAATAGACAAAATAAATGAAACAAATATTGGATCAATAGCTTGGTCAGACCACGCAATGATCAAAATTTAAATTGATTCTTCTTAAAAAAAGGTCCTACTTACCATCGAAATGAATAGACACTACCCTTTTTAAAAATATGAAAAATAGGGAAACGTTAAATAGAATAATTGGAGAGTTTTTTTTTATGTAATAGAAATTCAGTGGAATCTAAAGTTATAGTATGAAATTCTGACAAAGCTTTTATGAGAGGTATATTGACTTCATGGTCATTACAGAATAAAAAAAGGGGTTTACCTTTGAGACACTTATATGTCAAGCTATATGATCTATAAAAAATAAATAAAAATCAATAGACCCAAATTGGACTTTAGTGATTAGTAAGATCCAAGCAAATATTCAAAAAATATTGCAATCCCAAACAAACATAATATGGAAATTCCAACAAAGGACATATTTTATGGGCAACAAATCTGATAAATTACGTGCCAACAAGCTTAAACACAAAAGAGGCTATAAGAAAATAAAGAAATTAAAAGATCAAGAAGGTATAGAACATTCAAATCCAAACAAAATAGGTGAAATATTTTGTAAATATTATAAATCTCTATACATTTTGGAAGACAGCACGTTAGTCAATAAGCCCATATTAGCACAGATTCAAGAATTCTTAACAGAACTTAAACTTCCCAAAATACATGAAGAACAGCTGCTAAATTTAGAAAGAGACATTTCAGAACAAGAGATCCATCAAGCTATCACTTCCCTGGTCAGGATGGTTTTAAAAGATAAATGACACAGGAAACACTCCAGCGAAAATGCTGGAATCAGATATAATTACTATCCCCAAAGAGGGTAAAGATGATACGGATTATAGAAATTATCGCCCAATATAGATATGTAGATATTAAAATGTATGCTAAAATGTTGGCAAACAGACTGAGCCCACTTTAATTAGATCTAATTAATACAGATCAGACAGATTTCATCAAAACCAGACAGGGAACTGACAATATTAGAAAACTTTTAGACCTGCTAGATTATTCTAAAACAATGAAAAACCCAGTTTGCGCACTATCCCTAGATGCAGAAAAAGCATTTGATAGCGTAAATTGGGATTTTTTAAATTTGGTCTTAAGGGAATTTGACTTAAGTAATTTTGGAAATATGGCAATTCAAGCTCTATAATGCTGCCTCTGCTTATGTAGTAACTTCAGGTTATAAATCCCCAAAAAATCTAAACTAATAATGGTACTGTCAAGGTAACCCCCTTTCTCCTCTGATTTTTGCTATGATCATAGATCCACAAGCTGTGTTAATCAGAAAAACAAGTAAAAGTGAAGGTTTTAAAAAGGGAAACATTATAAATAAAGTAACAATGTTTGCTGATGACATCGTGATTATGGTTACTAACCCATTAAAACCTTTGAAGTATTAACATGAATGTATTAAATGTTATAGCAGTTTATGCTACTACAAACTGAAAACTTGTAAAACAGAAGTGCTAGTGATGAATATTGACCGGGACAACTATGAAATCTTAAAAAAAAAATTCTGATACAAGTGGAACCATAATGGGTCTACTTACCATGAAATAGATTTTACCCCAAACCTAAAAAGGCTAATCAAAAATAACTACAATAAACTTTTTAATCATATTTCCGACATATTAAATGGTTGAAAAAGATTTAATCTGTCATGGTATGAAAGAATTTAAGCAAGAAAAATGTCTACCCTACCAAAAATCACTTATATTTTGAGATCCATTCCTGTTGTAACTCCCCAATTTATACTAAGGAGATTTCAGACATTAATAGATAGATTTATTAACAAAATCAAAAGAATAAAGCAAAACATAGTATAAAGACATTTGTCTAGAGGGGGTTCGCCACCCCCAATATTATAGCCTGGTATAAAACAATTAATATTTGGCAAACTATAATATGGCTTAAGAAAAGTTATAAAACAAAATTTAAAGAAATAAAAAATGCTATATCCTAAAAGATAAAACTATAACATATCCTATGGCAAAAAAGATAAAAAAGATCTTAAAAACTTACCTTTAGTAATTGCAACATGTCTAAAACTATGGTATAAATATAATAAAAAATGGAAATGAATCATTTTCCCTTCTCCTTATGTCCCTAAAGCTTAAATATATAGCACATGGTGTTTTAAAAACCCTTATGAGATTAAACAATATTCCTTTGGATAAGTGGTTAGATTTTGAAGCTTTGAAATTAAAACTTATGCATTGAGATTTTAACCAGATAGAACTAAGAACCCCCACGAAATTTGAATTACTAATGAATAATACCATTAAATAGATTTTAATAACACAATCATTTAAGGCTATAAATATTTTGACTGAAACATTAAAAACTTAAAAAAATTTAGATTGGGAAAGTGATTTACACCAGGAATGGGAGATCAATACTTGACTGAAGCCTTTTGAAAATACATCTAAAGTAGATAAATTTACCAATTTGAAAGAAGGCAGATAGGTTACAATGTTTAATGCTTTTTGTTCAGACGTTAGATTAGTTGTGATTAGCCTTGTAAAATTGCAAGTCATTTCTCACAAGTATTTTCCTCCTAATGAGGGCTTTCTTAGACTGCAAAGGTTGCATTCAGCCCTCTGGCACTGTGATGCCCATAGAAATGGATGGAGGAAACAGGTTGTTATTTGTTGAAATTTTTGTTGATTTGTTTTGGTTGCTCCCCCCTTATCTGTTTTATCCATGCAGCTCTCCGATCTTATTGGACATGTGAGCAAAAAGGCAGATATCTTGATTCCCAATCATCTTGGACCCGGCCAACAAATGAAAAAGGAAAGTGGTGATTTAGAGCTTTTATCAGACTCGTTATGTAGACATCATGACTGACCAAATTCTTACATTTAAATCTCACAATGTGAGGGGATTCCACTCACAATTTAAAAGACAAATGGCGTTTATTTCGTACAAACATATTAAGCCCTCGGTCATATTTATGCAAGAAACGCACTTTGTCCATAACAGGGTGCCAAAGTATTTGCATAAGCATTACCCTACATTTGTTGCATCCAGCTAACCTACAAAACGTGCAGGGGTGGCGATCCTTTTACATGAAGACTTCCCCTTTATAATTAAGCACAGCAAGATTGATAAGGATGGACATTTTATAATTCTCACAGGGACTCTCCTGGGTCGAAAGTTGTCCCTAGTTACCTTATATTCCCCAATGGGGATGCCTCACAGAATATTTGCAACATACATATCTATATGCGCAGCTTAGACATATTAAATCCCAATCTAGGGAACATAATATTAGGGGGGGATTTGAACTTGGTTCTAAACCTTAGCCTAGACAGGTCCGGAACACAAAGAGATAGTCGATTCTCTAACAGGCTCAAGCAAATCCAAACACTTTTAAACAAGTTGCATCTAGTGGATGCCAAGGCTGAAATCCATCCGTCCTCTTGGTCAGATCCCTCTGTGATCAGTTTATCCTTAGAATTAGGTCTGGGGTCTAGGCCCCCTCCCGTGTGGCGCTTAAATGAGATGCTAGTGTTGAACCTGGAGTATGGGGACCAGATTGCTTGAGAGATTGAATTATTTTTCTCTGCAAATGGTGCGCCGGAATCTGATGAAGGGTGGACATGGGTAGATCATAATTCCAACATTAGAGGACTTCATCAACTTGATTAATTCGTATTATAACTCCCCCAGGGCCCTGTTAAAACTGCCAGGTGATTCAAAGACCTAGATTAACATAGAGAGGGACCAGGCAATGTTGTCCACTCTCCCCCTATTGTTTGCCCAGGCAATCGAGGCCCAAGTGCAGATGATACAGTGCAACTGGAATATTAGGGGTATACAGACTCTCATAATCCTAAATGTTGCTTGCTTGCAGATGATTTCTTGTGTTCCCTTACAGAATCGACTATTTCTGTTCCTACGCTAATACACATTATGAACGAATTTGAAGAGTTTGCGGGTCTAAAGGTCAATACATAAAAATCAGAGGAAACAGGATATTGATGCTTTAGGTAAAGAATTAAAATCTTCATGGTTGCAGTCACATATAAGATATTTAGGGGTTAATATCACTAATAAAGTACCTTTATAAGCTAAATCCCCCGGGGCTCTTTAAAGAGCTGAGAATAGACATACAAAAATGGTCAAAAAGCCAATTATCCTGGTTGGGAAGGATACATTCAATCAAGATGAATATATTTCCCCGGCTCCTATATCTGTTCCAAACATTACCCATAAAAATTACGGTAATTATAAAGAATTCGAGAGATTTCTAAGGTTAGTTCTCAATTTATTTGGGGGACTAAAAGGCGGCATTGTATTGCTAGGAAAGTGATGTTCCAACATAGAACTAAAGAGGGATTGTCCTGCTCAAACTTAAAGATTTATTTCAAAGCAGCCCAACTATCATTTCTGCCCTTGGCTCATTCCACCACTCATCAACCACTATGGGTAATGCTTGAGAACCTGGACATGCACCCATACTCATGGGACTCCATTATTTGGATCCCCAAACCCTTAACTAGTATAAAGCATAGTTTGAACCCATTTATAAGGCAGACCCTTGAACTATGGGGATGGGCCAGTGGTAGGTTTCAGCTGGCCCCAGTACATACCACATTGACTCCGGTCATCCCACACCTGAAGTTGACAACATCACTGTCAGTAAATTTGATGGATTGGTGGAAAACTAAGGGTTTGTTAAGGTGTGGGGGATGGCTGGGAGATATAATTTGATAGATTAAGGGACAGCTTCAACATCCCTCTAGAGGAACACTATACTTATATTAGAATAAACTATTTCATTAAGAGATTGGAAAATATTTCAGGGGGCCTAAAGGTTAACTGGTTCACTAAACTATGTGACTCCCTTCCACTATCTAAAAATATTGTAAGTTTACTGTATGAAACTGTTAATACAGCTCAAACTCGACAAAAAATGAATTATATGTTAACGTGGGAAAAGAACTTAGGTCAGGAAATCGACTGGGGGGTGTGGAGACGGATCTGGTGCACCCTCACTAAAGGGCCATTACATTTTAGCTCATAAGAGACCTCCATTAAAGTGCTCCATATAGTGTACGCCACTCCTGAGAAACTGTTTAAATGGAAGGCCGTAACAAATCCAAACTGCTTTAGGGGATGCCCTAAGATGGGATCCTTTACACACATTTGGTGGGCTTGCCCAATAGTACAAAAACTGTGGGGAGAGGTTGAAGCCATGGCCTCCTCTATATTAGACAGTCAGATCTCAGCTAATATTAAAACATGCCTTCTGGTTTCTTCCCTGAAAGAGTTGTCAAGCTCGCGAAATAGACTTCTACAATTTATGATGGTGGCAAAAAGGCATGTGGCCAAGCAAAGGAAGGGATATAGCGGATGTATCTGTTGTTTCTTTTTGTATTTTTTATGCTCATCTGCTTGTCAGTTATGGATCATACTTAACATATATCGAACATGACAATGTGATGGTTGTATTATGACAAGATTGTGTTAACATTTATATATATTGAGATATGTTCAATGTCAATTTGTACCCAATAAAAACTTATTGAGAAAAAAAAAATGTACCATGACATACTTCAAAAAAATTCAGATGGTATATAACCCCAAAATGTATGGCAAAAATCTATCCAGGCAAATATATAGATAAATGCTGGAGTTGTGACACTGAAGTTGGTACATTGAAACATATATGGTGGAATTGTAATTAAATGTATTCTTTTCGGTCTAGTTGTATAGAACAAATTTCCAAGATAACTATTCAGGAATTACCCCTTACCCCACAAATATTTTTGTTCCACATTATTCAAGATCAATTAAATTCACAATCCAAGTTTATAGTAATTCAAATTGTATCTATTGCTAAATGGCTTATTGCCGTAAAATGGAAACAAAAAATCCCATTGTGGGGCAAAATAAAAGATTTAGTTAGTGGAAATAGATAAATTGAAAATGATTATCTAGAAATAAATATAACAACAAAAATTAAATCAAATTTTAACTGGAGATTGTGGGACAAATATATTGATAATATAAACAATCATGTCTAATTTATCTGTTTTGTTATATTTATTTGTATTTTTTTTCCTTTGTTTTGATGTATGGAACTGTAAGATTAATTGTAAAATGTTTTTTTTTGTAAAATGTTTTTTTTTTTTTAAACTGAATGAGTTCCATTATTAACTGCTGTAGTTTTTTTTGTATTTGAGTACTTTATGGTCCAGAAATTAATTTTTGCTTTCATCGTCCTACAGACAAATTTAAGATAAACGGTTGTTACAGTGATTATGCAAATATATACACAAATGTTAATGAAGAAATAAAGCCATTTCAGGTATTACTTTTTGATAAAATGTTCTTATTAAAATAACGTAATTATCACCACAAATTTTTTTAGTCAATGTAGATGTAACTAAAAATAAATTCAGGAACCTCTCTCTGTAGTATAATATCTGTGGAATCTGTGCAACGTATTGTCAAGGGTGAAGACACTATGGTGCTGATTCACTAAGCTTTTCCAGGCAAAGGCGTAGAAATCGAAAAAAAATCTGGGGATATAGTTTAAAAAAGACAAAGATCCAAGCAACGAACACAGGTAATAGCACTGCATGAGGAGTAAATGTGCAAACAGACAAAGGGTACATGTGTGACAGACAAAGGGTACATGTTTTGAAGTAAAGGTGTGTAAAGGGAGAGCAGTGGCGGAGCTAGCCATTGGTGGGTCTGAATGCAAAACAAATTGAAGCCCCATATTTGGGACACATAAATTGTTTTTAGCTGGGTCTCCCGCCAATTGTTTTTGTAATAGGGCCCCCATCCCAAAGCCCCCCCCCCCCCCGTACAAGCTTGTCTCAGCTTAAAAAGCAGTTTAAACCTTTCTACAGTTAATCATGTTAAATATGTGTTATTATGTGCAGCTACATATGATAATTTGAGGCTCATTGTTTGTGGATTGGTTGTTCTTGTTTGTGTATGTGTTTCTAAAAACAGTGTGTCACTAATAAGCACTTCAAAGCAGCTAATTAGTATGTATAAGCAGCACATTTGCATAACAATGCAGAACAAGCAACACTGAATTATCTCAGTAATTATTCATTTTAGAAAAAATTACTAGTATAGCGTATAAGCAGTTTTTCATACTCTTTAAGAATAACTTAAAAAAGATTACTTAATTTTGGGCTGACAAAGTCAGTTTAAAACTTTCAGAGAAGCACTTGACAGCCACTATGATGCTTAGTAAACTTAGAAGAATATAGATAGTGGAGAAACCAACCATCAAAAGCAAAACTGACTATTAGAAATATACTATATCCCTCTGTAATTTAAATGACACTGTTATTTTTATTATTATTATAGTTCATTTATAACACACCAACATATTCCGTAGCGCTGTACATAAGTTAAGTTCAGACAAAGATAAATACATATAAACAAGTAGCAAAGCAAGGAGGACCCTGTCTTTGAGCTAGGAATCCAATGTCCATGGTGCATTCCCAAAGTACTTAGGATAGAAACTTGCAGACTTACAATCTAAGGTATAGTGAGTGGTAAAAGAGGGTGAGAAAGGTGATAAGCCTGTTAGGGTGGAAGGTAATACGCTGCTTTAAAGAGATGCGTTTTAAGTGAGGTTTTAAATGTTTTGAGGCAAGAGGATAATCTGGTGGAGCGAGGCAAGGAGTTCCAGAGACTAGGGGCAGCACGAGAAAAGTCCTGGAGGCGGGAGTGAGAGGAGGTGACAAGAGTTGTAGAAAAACGAAGGTCATTAGCAGAACAAAGAGGGCAGGTGGGAGAGTATTTGGAGATGAGAGCAGAGATGTATGGGGAGCGTTATTGTTGAGGGCTTTGTAAGTTAGGGTCATGATTTTAAATTTTATTCCTGAGGCTAAGGGAAGCCAGTGGAGTGATTGACAGAGAGGTGATGCTGACACTGAATGTTGTGTTCGGAAGATGAGTCTAGCAGAGGCATTCATAATGGATCGAAGTGGAGATAGTCGGGTGGTGAGTAGGCCAACAAGAAGCGAGTTGCAGTAGTCTAGTCGAGAGATGATGAGAGAGTGTATTAGGATTTTAGTTGTGTCTTGTCTTGTGTAAGATAGTGACAAATTCTGAAGATGTTTTTTAGATGGAGAAGACAAGATTTAGTGATTGTATGTGAGGGATGAAAGACAAACCGGGTCCAGTACAGCTCGAAGACAATGGGCTTGGGAGTTGGTGGTGATGATGTTGTTTTTGACAGTAAGAGAGACGTGAGGAATTTTTATATTTTTTATAAACTAATACACATCAGCTAAACACTATTATATTTAATAGGTTATTGTATGTTATTGTCCTATCAGACTAAGTGATGCTACATATATGCATTGAAATCTCCTGACTTATTAAGCCATTGTTTTAGAGTTTGGGAACTTTCACAAATTTAAACTGTGACATATCTTCCACATACCAAAACGGTAAATTAAAAATTCATCAGCAACATTGTGTGGCAAAGCAATAAAAATAGTGTTTAGTAAGGATAATATCTGTAAAGTTCCAACAATAATAATTATGACTCATACAAGGCATTCCTAAATTATATAAGTGGTAAAAATGTTCTATCAGTATGTTGGTCAAATAATTAAATGAATTGTTTTCTCATATTGTTGCTACTGTATCCAATCACCTGATGCTGAAAAAAGGAATCTTATTCTTTATGCACAATTAAGCACTTTAATACCATATAATTACTTTACAATGTATGCATTATATTGTGTATTTGCACAGATTATTATAGACTAATTTGTTTATTTATTATTTATATCACATATATAGTTGTGAGCATGCAAGTTGTTGCTAACGCTTGCGGGCTTGCACAGCGAGCCTGCGGCCCTCGCGAAACGAGGGCCACAGTTGCATGCAAGGAGCACCGAAGGCCCTCCTTGCCAGCAACTGCGACCCTCGCAAAAAAGTACGACCAATTACGTCCTCGCAAAAATCGGCCACAACCCGCGTATATGATAAAATCAAAAACACAATAATTACACACAACACATACATAAAAAACTTACCTGTCAGCAACTGCGGACTTTAGGCCCCCAAATGCGGACCCTCGAGAAGCGAGGCGCCGCATTTGCGGAGGTGGAGGCTCCCACCGCGACCGCAACATTTACGGACTTAGCATCCGCAAAAGCAAGCCGCGCCACTTAGAAAAAAAAATATTACGACCTCGCAAAAATACAACATTAGCAAATGAAACCCGCGCACATGAAAACACTAAAGCCACAAAAAATACACACAACAAACACATAAAAAGCTTACCCACAGCAAGGGGGTCACCCAGCACCTCTAAAAGTGAAGTTACAACTCAATTTAAGTAGAAATTAAAAAGTTTAGACACCCGCAAATCCCCTGAGCGAGAGAAAAAATGGTAGCTGAAAAAAACGAAAACGAGGCTACAGGACCCTAAACACGCGAAACACCATGAAACACACAGATTTTTCCAAAAAGCCGTACGAGGTCTAAGAACAAGGACGCAAAATCAGCCACAGACGCGTACTACACACATTAGGAGCCATTTTACAACAATTGATTACACAATGCGGAAGTACACAGCTACCCTAACGGGTTTTACTCACGCACGCACACTATTTACACTACACACTGCACACCACTGAAAACACACATTGTATGCTGCGGCAACATGAAAACAGATTGCCAGGTCTTCACCACAACGCTGCCAGCATATATTACTGCATATATTAATTTAGTAATGTATTATTTATTTGATTACCATACACAAAACAGCATTAGCTCACTTACAATTTCATTGCCGTCATTTTTTGACGGGCAATATTCTAGTTTATTATAATTATTTAATGTGGAGTCTGTAAAAAGTCACAGTATAGATTGATTTTTGAAATATGAATGTTAGTGCAAATACACAACAGCTAATAATTATGTTTACTAACCAGATGGCATATCACAATAAATAATATTGTCTTTAGTATATACATTGATATTATACCTGAATACCCTGTTGTGACTATAGTTGGTCACATACTAAAGTTATTGTTAATCTAATATATGCAGCAGTATACAACATCATTTGGAATGAGATTGTGACAAGTGTATCAGAAAGTGTTGTTTGTACTTTTATTTTTGTAATCATCGTTTTTCAATTTCTGTTTTTAATTCTGCTCTAAATTGTATGGAATAAAGATCTATTATTTTATACTTATCTCTCCCTTATGATTGATATTCGATTACCAGGGGTATTCAATCAGAATTAGAGTGTCCTTTTTCTAATTTGGTTAACTTTTTCATTATACAAGTATCATTGCCACAAGCAAAGTTGAAATTGGACTTCCTCCAATTTTAGCAATAACGTTTTTGCAGCAAACATAATAAAATTAAATAGTTTATTTTCTAAGGGTCAAAGTTCTTTACAGAACTGGCTTAATAAGCAATATTTCATATTGATGTGAAAGGCCTTGTCTATAAAATATTATCTAGTTTAGGTTAGCCATATTATCTGAACTTTTGGACACATCCAGAAAAGTGTTGGAATTACCAATTTTAAATATCATTGAAAGTAATCTAAAGTCATTTGCCACTTTTTTAATGTTGAAACAACATATGTGATGTCGGACTTTAGGGAACATTTTTAGAAGACTAGTTCAGCAGTTTTTAAGTGATTGCAATTTTGATACCTTTATAAAAAAAAATACTTTTGGAGTATAATTTTGTTTACATTTACTGCATATGCAGTACGAGTAAAAAAAATAAGATTACAGCGTTTCAAACAATATATTTAAATAAAACAACATAGTCTTAAAAAAGCATGGGAAAAATCTATTAAATGGACAACTGAAGATACATGTAATTACCATAGTCAAACACACTGGCATAAGAAAATGAATGCAGGAAGAATATGCATACACATCAATTCTACAATGGCATTTCTCTAAAATTATTAAAAATAAGTAATTCCAAAAAAGCAATTTGAACTTCATCTAGAACATGCAAAGGTAATGGCAATTATTGCATTGTATTGTACCATATAACAAATTAACATTGTGGAGTAAGAATATTTCAGCTATATAAAACCTACTGTATATTAAAGACCTCCTACTGAAACAAGCTACATTTTGTAAGTAACACACATTTAAAACACTTAAAACTCTTTCACACTGGACTATAATGGGTGTTTCATAGTATGGTTTTCCTCTGTGCCACCACACTATCTTCATATTCACCATCCTCACTTGCCTACTTTTGGTCCTCTCCACTCCACATCCTCTCTGCCTTAACCATTTTTTTCTGTCTTCAATATTATTCTCTATCCTTCTATATTCTGCTTCCCTAACACCCTATATATTCCAGTCCTCTTCCTCCTTCTGCGTCCACCTTTATCTCCTACACCAATCTGCTATTTATTTATTTATCTTTTTTTATTAATGTATAAAACACAGTACAAAAAATAAATCACATAACCAACAGGCAAGTATACCCAATAAAAATAAGTAAAACCACTTCTGTACCGTTTAAAATCACCTATGACAAAAAACGATGTTAAATAAAATACAGGCCATAAAACCTGCCACTAATAACAAAGCAATATATTATAGCCTTACATTAATACAAAACAAGAAGACACAATACACAAAAACAAACACAGTTGCTGATCTGTGGTGTGACCGGCCATTTAAAAAGAAAAAAAATAAACTGGGAAAAAGGGAAGAAGAGAAAAAACACTCAAATGTAAAATTGAACAATGTGCAAGGTGAAACCAGCACTCGCTAAGAGGAAGTAACTAAAAACAAACCAGGCACTGTGCCCCCCCCCCCCCCCAAAAAAAGCCTAGAATGATCCCTCTGATCCCAAAGTTTCCACTTAAGGTCATAAGAATTCATCAACTTCGATGAATCTAAATATTTATCGAATTCCCTATTACGCTTTAATATTGTGTAGACCTCTGACGACGCAGGAATTCGTTCATTTTTCCATAATCTAACTATTAACCATTTTGTGACACTAATCACCTGAATAAGTAGAGACTGTTTTTCTACGGAAACTTCAGCATCGAAAATATGACAAATAACATTCTCTACTTTCAATACAGTCTTCTCTTTTAGAAGTAAAGACAACTGATGGGCATGTGCCCGCCAAAATACCTGAATACGGGGACAGTGCTACCAAACGTGCGCGTGGGAACCAATGAAACCACAGTTTCTCCAGCAGAGTTGATCATTATATTGTCCACTAAAAAAGTTGTCCACTAGAATTTTTTTTGAAGGGACCAGATACCATTTACTAATGACCTTAAATAACAGTTTTCTATAAGCTGCATTTTTTATATATTTTCTAGTAACACTGCAAGCTTTAAATCAGGGGTGTCAAACTCGGTCCTGGAGGGCCACCAGGACCGAGTTTGACACCCCTGCTTTAAATCAAATATCAAGTACAGTCCAGGTCCCTTTTCCAAGAAATGATTTTAGTTGTTTTATCCTTCTCAAAACTCTCCTTTACTATGTTGAGGCATCTTGTAATTAAATGGGCCCTATCCGCTGCAGTAATAAGTGTTTCAAAAGGCTTTGTGGTAACGTTAGAATTATTTTTTTATTTTTTTTACATCAATATAGAGTTTAATTATTAAATAATCAAGCCAAAACCTTTTAGGCAGACCAAATTTAAGTGATAGTTGATCAAATGAGGCAAAACAGTAGTTTACAAAAAGATCTTTTAAAACAAGCACACCCCAATTGGGCCATAGATTAAGCGTAGAATTATGAAATTCTTTGGCCAAGGAGCCAAGTGGAATGTAGGGACTTGGGAAAAATCACTAAATTGTATTTATAGTTAAAACTAGTTCACACATTCAACAAGTTTCTTACAACATGTGCCCCGTCATTAATGTCACCCAATGAAAATTAAGTCAGTAAAAGTTTCTTAAGATCATGTCCCACAATTAAGTACCTTTCAATTGAGTCCCAGGCATATGAACCTGCCTGGTCATATCATCTAATAACATGCAAAAGGCTAGTGACCTCATAATATAGTTTTATAGACTGATAACCAATACCCCCCCTAGCAAATTGTCTAACCATAATGATCTTATTAACTCTCACTGATTTATCTAGATGGATATATTTATCAATCAGAGATTGGAATTTCTTTAACAGATAATTTGGAATATACAACAGTAAAGAACAAAAAAGATAATGTTTGGAGGGCAAAAGGGTCATTTTAGCAATTGCTACACGGCCGGAAAAGGACACCGTCTTTTCTTTCCATTGAGAGTAAAAGTTTTTTATACAATTTATCAAAGTTATTAGCAACAGTATCTCTGGACGTACTAAAAATATCGATTCCCAAATGTGTAACCTTATTGGTGTGCCACTTATAAGGGTAGACTTGCGAAAGTTCAATAATTTGTGACCTGATGTTAAATGATAATACTTCCGATTTAACAATATTATCTTAAAATTCGAGACTGCGCTGTAACTTTCAATTACTTTCTGAACTTCTTTAAGAGAGTCTACTGGATTGGTCAAGCAAAGTAATGTATCATCTGCAAAAATAATTGTTTTATGTTCAGCCTTATTAATTTTTAGGCCACTAATTTGAGGTGCGGATTTAATAAATTGTACAAAAGGTTCAATCATTAATGCAAACAATAGCGGGGACAATGGACAACCTTGTCTCGTGCCATTTGCTATCTTGAACACTCTAGATGAGAAACCTATCCCTACGATTGAAGCTGAGGGGATTCAAGTAAAGCGCTCCAATCACCTTGTCCCCAAAATCAGCAAAACTGATTTTTTTTAAATTGCAGTGCATGAAAGAACAATTCAGCCGGTCAATCGCTTTCTCAGCCTTGAGGGAGAGGATAACTGCAGGGATCTTCCTAGCATTAACCACTGAAATAAGATTTAATAATCTCCTGCAGCTCTCCATCCCCTGTCTCCGCGGAATAAAGTCTGTCTAATCTGTCGTAACCAACTGTTTAATTACCCTATTTAATCTACAAGACAGAATTTTAGTGTAGATTTTCCAATCTGTATTGAGAAGTGCAATTGGCCTATAGCTACTGCATTCAGCTGCATCCTTATCAGCTGTAGGAATAGTAATAATGTTTGCTGACAAGGTTTCCCTAGGGGCAACCCCTGTGTTCTTAATCTCATTGAACAAATTTGTCAAGGGTTTAACAATTACTGCGAGTGAAACTCTAAGAAAAACATTGCTAAAATCATCTGGGCCCCCTGCAGAATGAACTCTTGAATTTTTAATTGCAACAGAAATTTCTTCAGAGAAAATTGCCAAATTTAAGAACTCCAAATCATTGCTCCTTAGAATCACGTTCTAAATTATATAATTTTTCATAATAGTCAGCAGACGCATCCGCTATACCTTTAGTAGTAGAGGTTAAATTTAACCCATGCCTAATCACATTAATTCTTTGGTTTACATAATTCCTCTTACATTTTTTGGCCAAGGATTTTCCTATTTTATTTCCTTGATGAAACATGTTTTGTTGAAGCCGCCACACCGACCTATTGGTCACTAACTGATTAATTTGTTTTATCTGAGCCTGAATAGATTTAATCTCGTCAGTAAGATTTAATGACGGATTAGTTTTATTCTCTGCTTGTAATAGCAACAGCTTAATGTAGAGCGATCTTAACGGAAGACCTCTCAGTTTTTTCTTTATGTTATTACAATTTATTAAATAACCTCTGATTGAGGCTTTGAGGGTGTTCCATAAAGTGATGTTAGACTCTACAGACTGCTCATTTACTTTCAAAAAGTTCTTAATCTCTTGGCAAAGAAGTTGCCTTTCGTTATCATCCTCCAAAAGTGAGTTGTTAATTTTCCATTGTGGTCTATAGCCTAAAGACGTGCCAACCGATATATTTAGCCTAATAAAAGCATGATCAGATCACACGATGGAGTCTTTTGACACTTCGGAAATTCTTTCAAGCACTTCTAAATTAACAAAAAACAAGTCAATTCTTGAGTATGACTGATGTCTGTGAGAGAAGTGGGTGTAGTCTGCTCTTTTTTTCAATGCACATAAAAACCTATTTGGATCACTACCTTGTTGTGGTGAAGCGGCTTGTGTACTTCAATAAAGCTGTGAGCTATACCATGTAGGATAACCCATGATGGGCAGGTAATAGCGAAGAGGTGCCTACCACATTACTGGGGAACAGCAGAGGGTGACTATGAGTAGCACAACATCTAATAAAATGGTTGGGTCAAATCCAAGAGAACACCCAGTTGCAGATATGTCTGAAGGGGAAAGGAAAATCCACTGCTGCAAAGAACAATTCAGCTTAGGGACCTGGAATGTTAGAATTATGAACAAAGGGAAACTGAATGTGGTCAAACATGAGATAACAAGGTTAAACACTGATATCCAGGGAATTAGTGAACTCAAATGGACTGAAAGTGGACATTTCATATCAGACAAACACCACATGTTTTACTGTGCTACAGAATCCCGCAGAAGAAATGGAATAGCCCTAATAATTATTCGAAGAGTGGCCAAAGCACTGCTCGGTTACAACCCAATAAAAAACAGAATGATTTCAATACAAATTCATGGCAAGCCATTTAACATCAAAGTGATCCAAGTCTATGCTCCAAAATGGATGATGAAGAGCCTGAAGTTCTATAATGATATTCAAGACCTCCTAGATAAAATACCATGAAAGGATGTTACTCTTATCATAGGAGATTGGAATGCTAAAGTAGGGAATAACATCAAAGTCAGAGGTGTTCAATCTGATAAAAAAAACCAGTAGATTTGATCCATAGGCCTGGTCACCTACTCAGAGAGCAGCCCCTTTTTTTAACTTGTGCCCTTCACAAGGAGAAATATCCTGTAGTATATAAGTCACTCCTCACTCAAATGAGTTATTCAGCCATGAAATTCCAGGCAATTATACCCTGAACAGGAGAAACAGCAAACCCAAGATATACGTTTTGGCCTCTCTTGGGCCTTGTCAGTGGCTGAACTCCCTAATGCACAGTGAGCAAGGCATCCATGTGCTCAATCAGTCAAAGTATGGAATCAAAAGACACTTGGATTACAAAATTTATAGAATTATGATAAGATAATTTTGTGGTCATATAAATTACCCTCTTCCAACAATGTTCAGAGACGACACTACACATAAACATCACCAGATGGACAATATAGAAATCAGACTGACTATATAGTTTTACCCAAAACTGGTGGAGCTCTATACAGTCAGCAAATACAAGCCCTGGATTAGATCATGAGCTTCTTATTGCAACATTCAAATTTAAACAGAGGAAAAGATGAAAAATCTTCAGACCAAACAGATATAAAATAAATAATATCCCCAGTGAATATCCAGTGGAGGTAAAGAATAGGTTTAAGGGTCTAGACATGGTAGATAGAATGCATGAAGGACTTTCAACAGAAGTTTGTGACATTGTCCAGAAAACAGCAACAAAGAATATCTGCAAAAGAAAGAAAACTAAGAAGGCAATCTGGCTATCTGATGAGGCTTTGAAAGTAGCCCAGGATAAAAGGAAATTCCAGAAGATAGCAATAAGAGACAAGGAGATATTCTATTATAAGCAATGTAAAGAGACAGAAGAAAATAACAACATAGGAAAGTCAATAGATATCTTTAAGAAAATTGGGGATATCAAAGGAACCTTTCATGCCAAAGTTGGCATAAATAAAGAAAAAAATGGTAGGTGCTTAACAGAAGATAAGTTAAAATAGCTCAGAGTCATCTTTGTTCCTTTGACTCCTTTGCATCAGGCTGTCCATTTACTCCTGTACACAAGCCTCCTCAACCATGGCTTACTCATACTTTAAAAGATCAACAAATCTGCACATTCTTCCATGCCCAGCCCCTACCACTTCCTCCTCTCTTGAAACAGCCAAACAAATGTACTACAATACTCTCATTCCTCCTACACCATCTCATCCCCAACAACTTTTCTCTAAACTACGGTAAATATTTTTCACCAGTACTTTCTCACTTCACCAATAGAAACTCTTACTGCTCTACCCTCCTGTCAGCACACCAAAGTAGCACCTACTGTATAATTTACTTTCTCATCCATCACCTAGTAAATGTTCCACCTTCCTTGCACCTTTTCTGCTGTAAAATAAATCAGGGCATTGTTACTGTACTGCCTTGAATAAACAATTTAACTTGTTATGATTTATCTTGATATTCTTTGCTTGTTTTTCATTGATAATTCATAATTACACCTCTTAATACCAGTTTGGATACTTCACTGGATTTTGTGATAATGGAAGCAGCTTTACTTATAAAAGCTTAAAGGGCCACTGAAGCCATCCAAACTGCTGATTCGATACATGTAGAGTAGTGAAAATAAAGTAAACGCTTTTTTTACATTTTTTAAATGATGCCTTTTTTACTCATATATTTGCATATATATGTACTTCTGGTGCTTCTTATAGCCATCCTCCAGTGTCCTGTATTACTAATGAGCAAGGGTGTATGGCAGTTGCAGCCAATAGGCTATGTACTACAGTAGTGCATTGGAGTCTATGAAGCTGGCTGTTACTGACAGTTCAGTCACTAAGACCCTCCCAGTATGTTGAAAAATAGTGGTGATGTCACTGCTGGAGGTTGATTTTTTTGTTCAGTACTTCAGTTGGGTCTGACTCCTGGCGACCACATGGAGCAGCACGCAAGGCACATCTGTCTGTGTTTCTGGTTGTGCTTATCTACATGGTTTCTTGGCAAAGATACTGGAGTGGGTTGCCAGTTTCTTCTCCAGTGGACTGCGATTTGTCTGATCACTCTGCTTTAACCTGTGCCTCTTGGGTGATCCTATGTGGTATAGCTCAAAGCCTCACTGAGATACACAAGATTCTTCACCACGACAAGGTAGCGAACCAGAAGGGATGGCTGGAGATTTATCCAGCATCTTATTCCCCAAAGACTGATTGGTGGAGGCATAGAGCTGGCTGTGATTGACAACTCATTCAGTTAGAGATATCCCAGCATGCTGAAAGCAGTATTGATATCACTGGTGGAGGTTGTTGTGGAAGTCTTGGACTTAAAGTGTAAAAGCGGTGTTACTGCATGCTAATAGTTCCACAAGGATTAGCAAATCTATGATCTCATTTATTGCATTCACAGAAACATTTCTTTTAGAGGTGCAAGTAGGCTGATATTCTGACATATCTTATGATAACAAATAGGGAAAATAAACTTTACAGCTATTTATATTAAGCAGCAGCAGTGAAATTGAATGAAGGTACTCCAGAACAAAATAATTTGGGGGCCCCATTGTTTCTTCTCTATACACAGTTGGCATTTGTAGAGGTCAATAAAAAGCCAAAAATATATGTAGGTGGTCAAGAACACTTTTCTACAAAAATAATGATATACCCTTCTCTCCTCTAACAATTAAGAGGTACCCTTTAATCCAGGCCTTTCCTCTTGTGCGCCCTAGTGCTTTGCACCCGCGGCACCAACAGTAGATCCGCCACTGGCCGATAGGAAAGGTTATCTAAACTTCCTGGTAGATCACCCCTTCTGCTCTAATGCTTAATTAAAATAATAATGGAATTGGCGCCCTCCTGTGGTAAACAATGTAATATATATATATATATATATATATATATATATATATATATATATATCCCAAATTATATAATTTTAAATATAAAACCGTATACAAAAATATATAATTTGTGTATATATAATAATACTATATATATACTATATTGTATTTATATTGTTTAGTGTATCAAGCAAAAATAAAATACAACCATAGTGAAGCTATTCTTTTAAGTGAGGTAACAGCCTTTACCCCGATATCTTGTAGTTGCTTAGTATATAAACAAATCTCAGTATCAACGCTTTTCTTACTAATCACAGATTTTGGTGCTCTCTCAGGAATTAAGATCAATACAATAAAATCCTAGGCTTTGTCTGTATATAAAAAATATTTTCCATTTAAGATAGAATTCAAAATAATATCTTGTAGTATTGAAAGTGGTTAAATTGATTCATATTATGTTTTTCTAATACATAGTGATGAGGCATATAATCAGTAAAATATAAATATAATTTGTGAAGAATGAGTGATATGTACCATATAAGACTTACTGTGTCTGTTATGTGAGCCATTAAGTGATATCTGTCACTTCATAATTTTAGAAAGTGCAACAAAAATAGAGAATCTTATTCACTACCAGTAAATTATATTTCCTTGAAGTCTTCGATGGCAGCACAGAACATTAGAGAGAGACTGTTTCTCCCCAGTAAGATGGGGAAAAAACTTCCTTACTCTTTTGGTGTTTTTATAAAGCTGCTTCAAGACATTCGTATATGTACAATGAACTCCGGTCTAATGGGAGGGAAGTGCTGCCTTTAAAGACTTCAAGGAAATAGAATCTACCGGTAAGTAACAAAATTCTCTATTTCATTAAGGTCTTCTAGGATGCACAGAACATGAGAGATGCCTAAGCACAGAGTAGGGAGGGCTATGAAAGCACTGTCTCTAGAAACCAACATACAAACTGTGCTTCTTCACTAACATTCACCATGTAATGTTTAACAAATGTGTGTATACTGCTCCATGTTACCGTAAACTCTAGTCCTTTCAGCCCAAGATGCTGCCACTGATCTTGTGGAATGCACTCTTATTATCTCCTTAAGGGGCTTTCTCCCACAACACCTAATAAGCTTTCTCTATAATAAATCAAAGCCATCTGAAAATTGTTAGTTTAGAAACTTGACAACCACTTATATTCCCTTGGAACGCAATATATAACTTACAGGACCCTCTAAATTCTTCTTAGATATAGGAGTAAACCTCTTTTTACATCAGTTTTAATGTGTGCACTCCCTGATAAAGGAGGGGCCCTGTATCAGAAGATCTGCTCTGACTGGTAGTAAAACTGGTTCTGTGATGGACATACTGAATAACTGTGAGGACCATAGCCTTCTGGCCCAATATGGTGCTATTACAATGACCTGAGCCTGTTCTGAATCTTCTCCAGTGCTCTTGGAATAAGAAAATGGAATGGAACACACATATATCAACCAAAAAGTCCAGTCTTGTGCCAGTACATCCAATGCCATTGGGCTTTCAAGCATCTGCAATGTCATTACATTTCTCACCTTTCAGTTCTGGAAATTTGCCATTACATCTACTCACAGCCTTCCCCACCTCTGGACTATCCAATTGAAAACGTCCTGATTCAGTTCCCATTCTGCTGGAACCTCTTGAGTTTGCAAAACTGAGAGAGAGGGAGGGAGGGAGAGGGGGGGCTGGGAGATAGAGAGAGGAGGAAGATAGAGGGAGGGAGAGAGAGAGAGAGGGAGGCAGGGAGAGAGAGGGAGAAAGAGAGAGGGAGAGAGGAATAGAGAGGAAGGGAGAGAGAGGGATGGAGAATAAAGGGAGGAAGAGAGAGAGAGAAAGAGAGAGGGAGAGAGAGAGAAAGAGAAGGGGGAAGAGAGAGAGGGAGAGGGGAGATAGAGAGGGAGGGGATAGAGAGGGAGAGGGGAGATAGAGAGGGAGGGAGTGAAGCGAGAGAGGGAGGGATATGGAGCAAGAGAGAGAGGGAGACGCCACTTCGTCTAACTACCACGTTTTACTGACGTCACAATGACGGTCTCATTTACTATTGGTGGTGGCTAAGAAGTAAATTACAGGCTTGCTTTAATATTGTCAGATCATATGATCATGCCCCCTGAAATACTAGTTAAAAAGGCAGGGTTTAGGCAGTAAATTGCAGGTTTGTGTCAATAGTAGGCTTCTAAATAGAAGGCATTTAGAAGAAAAAAAACACCTCCGGCAAAAATGAAGGGTTAGAGTAATTTGTGGACTTGTAATAGAATAGTGCTCATCGTTGGCAAATTATCAGTAAACCCTCTCCATATTACCTAAAAGTGATAAGCAAAAAAAAAATGTTGACTGTCTTTTAGGAAAAGTTTGTTTAGTAACTTCCATTTCATTCACTGCCCACTTTATGAAAATGCATCTTCTTTCAGTGCTGAAGGAATCTACTTTAAGTACAGTCTACAAGTACAAGAAGAGTCTTACTTCTCATGAAATCGGATGGCAACATCTATGAAATAATGATATGCTATGTTGTGAATCTAATTAAATAAAGTTGTAAGGGGCAAGAAACTATATATTTTGTAGATTTTTAAATTACTATAATTCAATGCAGATATTCATGCATAATTTAGCTCTCCAACCGGGTGATCATACTGTAATTGTAGATTTGTTCTTTTAATAAAGTTAAAAAAGTTCTGACTTTCTGGCAGCTTATCACAAAGGCGTTGTGGAGTAACCTTAGTCTGTTCTCAGTGCAGAAAAAAAGACTAGTTTTGTAACTGATAGTGGAACATTAGAAACTAACATTATAGGCACTCATAGTCACGGCTTATTCAGAACAGAAAAGTGACTCAGTTTTAGAATGATAGAAAAATATTTGAAAGGAATACTATGAACCCTTAGTATCAAGGTGTATGCCGAATACTGTTAAAAAAAACCCCATTAAAGGTAAAAGGGCAGCCTCACAATAATGTAGAAGATTCAACTGATCATGACTGTTCAGACCAACAAAGAAATGTGCTCAGTGCCAAATTGAAAAGTAACATTCTACAGCAACTGATCAAACTGAGTAGTGTTAAAGGCATCAGCCAATATAAAAGATAGCTAAGAATAATATATGTCATAAAATCTGAGCATACAGATACGTCCAAAGTTTCTTTAGTAAGAATACACTGTGCTTTACCAACTAGGTGGTTAACTTGTCCCATGAAATAACATGCTTTTGGGTAAATAATGATTTGTATATCATGTGTTTTATGAAAGATCTGTTGTTTCTGTATCACTGAATTAGCTGATTTGGTAGTTCACGATTTGTGAGGTAGAGGATGTTGTGTCAGCTGCCACTTTATAGGAAGGAATTATCATCTCAGAATGTATATGGAGCAGAAGTTATTTATTACACAAGTTCCTGTAATTTAGGCAGTTTTTGACTGTTCACAAAGAGTATATTAACGCTGATTTTGAATTGTTCCTAAATTACAGATTATTGGCGTGTCATGCCCAGGGCCTTTTTTGGATTATGGTTTGGGCCTGTGCTGGGAATAAATGAGCCTATTTATGGTTAAAGTTATGTTTTTTTATTTCTTGTGGTTAAAATATGATTACTCTATTATACTGTATGTATCTTGGGTTATGCTCTGCATAACATTTTAGCTATTCTGCAGGCTATTGCATCAGCCCCCACCTAAAAAGATTAAGGCCTATTATGTACAGTGTTGTTATCTGGTGAAGACTCCCCCGGCCTCAGAGGTGCCTTGAGCAGATAAGCAGGTAGTCTGAGTGGTTAGAACAATTGTTTAAAGTTAATATAATCACCCGGATGAGATTAAAAGATCTGATAACCAAAGGGCAGCCTATTATTTAGGAATTTGGCTTACTGATGGACCAGCCTGTGTGCCAGAAATTTGTATAAAATGTGCCAATTAATAAAGGTATACAGTGGTATCTACTTACATAGACAAGGTGTAAGTGTCATTCTGTGCATTAATCCTAATTCTAAGGGATTATATGGTGTTCCTGATATCCTGAGGCCATCTTCTGTACCAGAGGTTGTAAGAACTACATGGTCCTGCTGGGGTAGGCTTGAACTAGGTACTTGTCAAGCCCCATTGAAGAAGCAGGTCGTGACAGACAGGTTTATGTTGATTTACTCAGTTTCTCAAAATGAAGATTGACTGTGACAAATTAATTAATTTCTGACGACCATTTTAATTCCTCTGTAAAACCATGTGTGTTAAAAAAGGTGGAATCTGGGTTTGACCTTTAACTTTGTTTCAAATTATGTTGTAAGAAATTTTTGGTTATCTGACCATAGTTACTTTAACCAAGGCCTGACTGTAACTAAGGTTATGTCTGACAGGAATTGTTTTGCTTTCTCTGGAAAGCATTCTCCAATGATAAAAAATGAGTTGCCTGAGGATCAAATGCTTTAAAAAAAAATCTAACAGATTAATATTGACTTTGTGTGGAAGAAAAGCCAGACTGACAGTTACAGCAAAAAGTACTGTGCCCTCCATTTTCCATACTAGAAAAGAATCTGACAGAACTAAAAGCTCAAATATGATTGGTGCTTTTAGTCACATGGTTCAGACAACGTAAAATCAAAGGCATGATCTTAAAAGGCTTTGTTTACTTTCCAATACTATAGCAGGCAACCTATTTAATTAAAGAATCAAAATATAGCAGACTTCAGAGCAAGAACTCAAAAAATAAGGGGAATCCTTAATTTATTGGGGGGAGAGAATGATATTTATTTTTATAAATATATTATTGGCTTTTTATTGACCTTTGCAAGCATCTATAACATGTAAGTGGGAAGTTGCATTGAGTCTCCCTTACTCACTAGCTCAGTCACTGGTACAAATTATAGAACGTGCATATTTTGCCTATTGCTATAGTGGTTTCCATTTATGAGTTGAAGAAAAAAAGACACTGAAAATAAAATAAATATTACATAAATTGTAATAATGTGTAACTTTCCTTATGAAATCTTCCTGAAACAATTACATTTTTGTCATCACAGGTCAGCCCCCTCCCAGTGTACAAAGCAATTCACATACAAACAAACGGGTGTAGCTTTGAAGATATTGTCAGATGTCAAATCTTATACCTCATGGGATCACAAAATATGGAATAGATCTCAAAAAAATCTCTAACTCTTCACCCTTTAGTACATATGATTCTTATCTTAGACATAAATGGTGTCTATGACAAATGACAAATTCAATCCTTATTATTTAAAAACTAGCTAATTGAATTGTAAGTCAAAGAATGTTGTTTGGGCAGACATTATTTTTTATGGTGGTGTGAAATCTCGGTACTGATTGCGAGGCTCGCGCTGAGCGCCTTTGGCGGCGCTCCTTGCGAGCCTCTTGGTTGTTGTATTTTTTTTTATTAGAGGCTCTTTTGCTGTCATTGTAAGGTCGGCGCTGATCTGTTTTTTGTTCTTATTGCAAGGCTGTCCCTTGGGGTAGTTTGTGTGGTATGAGCAGAGTTAGCGCTCTTTGTGAGGCGCGCAGTGAATGTCTTTTGCTTTTATTGTGATAGTTTTTTTTTGTGTATATGTATTTTGTGCTGCTAATTAAATAAGTATTAAATTAATAAATTAATATACTTATCTATTTGTAAGTAATACATGCAGGAAGCATTGTAGTGAAGAGCTGACAATCGGTTTTCATGTTCGTGCAGCATACAATGTAGCTTTCTAGTGTTGTGGAGCTGAGGAGTAAGTGTCAGCAATGTGTGAAGTGTGTAGTGTAAATAGGCTACGTGTGCGAGGGGAAGCCGTTAGTATAGCTGGATACGTCCGCATTCTGTAAGTTAGTGTTGTAAAATGGCGGCGAATGTGTATGTGGTAGGCGGGTTTGTATGATGAAGCGTCCTTGCTAATAGTGTATGTTGTAGGTCGTACAGGTTTTTGTAAAAGCCATATTTGCTTTGTGGGATTTAGTGGTTTAAGGGGTCGGGTAGCCTTGTTTTGGTTTTTTTTGGTGGCCATTTTTTCTCTCGCTGAGGAGATTTTCGAATGGCTAAACTTTGTAAATTTTACAGAATTCAAGACTAGAGCAGTGTTGCAGAGGTCCTGGGTGTATTTATGTTTTTTTTAATGTTTGCCGCTGTTCGTCGTTTGTCTGTTAAGGTCGTATTTTTGCGAGTCCGTAATGGTCCCACGGCTCGTATATTTTTGTGTAAGTCCGTAGTTAGTCATTGCGTGTTTAAGGTTTTTTTTTCCACGTGCCGCTTGTGTGGTGGTTTGTAACCCGGATGTGAGGCGCCGTAGAGCCTCCATCTCCGCAAATGTGACTACTCGTTTCGCGAGCGTCCGCATTTGCGGCCTGCAATGAGCCTATGGCTCATTGTAGCCGATGTGGGAGCCTCCACCTCCGCAAATGCTGCCCCTCGCTTTGCGAGGGTCCGCATTTGTGGCCTGCAATGAGCCTGTGGCTCATTGCAGCCAACGTGGGAGCCTCCACCTCCGCAAATGCATTTGCGGTCCGAAAGTTGCAGGGGGTCATAGGGATAAGCGCCTACCGCGCTTATCTCCACCAGTGCAAGGAGGGCCCCAGCTGTGGCAGCGCAAAAAGTGGGCTCGCTATGCGAGCCCGCAAGCGTTAGCAACAACCCGCTTGCTGATAACCATATATGTGAAGGTGAAAGCATTTTAAAAAGAGGCTTTAAACCAAGACAATAACAAAGTATTGCACATGAAGTTACAGGATTAGTCAGGTAATCCTGAAGCTTCTGATAAAATGTCCATAGCCTAAGCAAATATATCTCCAGGGATTTCATAAATTGTCCTAAGAATGATAAAAAAAAATCTCCATTCAGTGTTAAAACAATGTGATTCAGAACAGTGGTTCTCAATAGCCAGTCCAAGGATCAATGACAGACCCTTTCCCTAAAACCCTAACCATGGTCCTCGGGAACAAAAAGGCATGAGGATAGCCTAACATTTTGAAACTCACGGCGGAGCAAAGTGGAGAGGGAGTGGGTGGAGTGAAGGATAGGACGTTTTAAGTTGGTTGGTTGGCACGGGTTAGAGGTTGGGCTTCTGCAGAGGGCGTATAAGGGGTTGCTGCTAGGCAGAAGTACACACATACACTTGGGCTGGTTAATAGGAGTAGTCAGTTTAGTGTAGTTATTATTGGTTAAAGAATTCTAGTCATGTCAGCAATTAGTGTAGAGGCTATGATAGAGCAGATTAGAGAGGCAGCAGCCTCTAAGGGGCAGGAGTGGATAGCTTCAGTGGTAGCGTCCATCCCAATAATAACCCCCCTTAGGGTCAGTTCTCCTTCTCCCGTAATCCCCTCCTCTAATTTCCAGTGGGCAATGCACCTCTTTTCCCCCTCCAGTTACCTCGCCCCAGACACCTCGGCAGCAGCCTTATCTGACGCGTTCTGCCAGGATGTCAAGGACACCGTCTAAGCTGAGCCCTAGCCCACCACGCACCTCAAGGAGGAGATTGTCCCCATCAGCTGGCCACAGCGTTTCACGTGGCCAGCGAGTGGAGCATGCGGCCGGGAGGAGCGTTGCGCCGATTCCGGTGGTGCAGACAGGAAGACTGTCGGGTAGGCGGAGGTCAACCCAACTTGCAAAAGGAGGAAACCCACGGATGGTGGTGGATGTAGCACACCAGCAGCAGGCGCCACATGACGCGTGTGGTGAGCGAGGGAAGAAAATGGCGGAACCGGAACCGGAAATGATGTCGAAGTCACTTCTGGCGCGCGGATGCAGGGTAAGTCACGGGTCCCCCATGATCTAAGGTCTGTGTCTGGGACAAGCAGGGTGTCAGCCGCAGTAGTGAGGTCTGATGCTGGGTCTGATAGCGGGAGTCAGGAGCAGGAAGTGGAAGCAGCTGGGTGTGTGGGCCAGCCATAGCCCGGGCAGCTGGGTGGGCTACAGAGAGAAGAAAGGGGGAGAGTGCAGTTAGAAGGGGTGCTTGGGGAGCAAACCGGGAACCCTTATCGCTTGCCCACAAACCAGGATCGGCCCGCACAGCAGCAAGGAGTAGAAGATGGGACCCAGCAGAGGTCAAAGGAGAGAGCAGGTTGCAGGCAGAGGGTGGCTAGGTCAGCAGTAGTGAGGTCAGCCACAGGGAATGGTGGTATGCCAGAGGTGGAAGGGCCTGGTAGCCAATCAGTGTTGGCAGGGAAAATACCATCAGTGGAAGATACAAGATATCCTAGGGTGGGGGCACCCGCTGCAGGGTATATGAGGGACGCAGAGGTCTTCCAGCAGAGGATGTCACATTGGGGGTCGGCAGGACAATGGGATAGATCTAGCTCTTCATCCCCATCAGGGAGATCTGGACGCGGGTTAGATAGGAAGGAAGGAGAGGCAGCGTCATTCACGTAGCAGGGCTGGAAGAAGATATGAGAGCAGAAAACGAGTAGATGGTCACTCCGGTAGGTCCTGTAGCAGAAGGGGCTCTAGAGAGGTACCCCGCAGGTTGGAGGGTACCTGAAGGGGGAAGGCGTGTTTTTCTCTATTTACACAGGTTCACAGCGAACATCAACACTGAAAGAAGCAGTGAGGCAAAAGGATAGCAACAGGAGCATCACGGAGGCTAGGCATGAAAACGTTGTGGCAACCGTAAGCAGGAAGGCCCCAACACCCAATGATGGAGGTGATTGCCTTATACATGATTCAGTCACACATGCACACCAAAACGGAAAAACACGGTAAGTGAAGGTGAAGGTCAAGGGGAACAGGGCCAACAGTCAGATAGAGTGGTGGGTTTATTAAAAGCAGTTTTGGCTAGGCTGGAGGGGGGTATGCAACATAGCTAGGTCAGGCAGAGGTCCAGGGGAAGGACACCACGAAGTCGTGAAAAAGTGACCCGTCTACCTCACTGGTAGTGGCGGACACGGCAGCTCCAACTCTGAGCAGAATAGGTCCTCTTGGGGTTCATGTAGCTCAGGATTTAAAAGAAAAAATATTGAAGAAAGACATCTTAGAAATTTTCGCGTTGTTGCCGCTAGACCAGTATTTTGAATTAAAAGAGGATGCCTCTCGGGACGAGAGTAAAAAAGAGGAGGAAGAAAGGAAGCGCAGGTTTCATAGAATTCCCAAGACCTTCGCAAATTGGTCACAGGCATTTGCAATTCTGGTTAGTATAGAGGGGAAAAAGAGCCTGAATTTCTGTTGTGCCTTATTTTGCTACCAGGATGAAATAGACAGCATCCATAAAACGTATGGGGGTATGGCCTGGTGGTCGTACAATGAACAGTTTAAGCAGAGGATGGTGGTACGAGAGGAGATGAGATGGGATGACAGAGATGCTGGTATCTGGATGAAGTAACACCTCTTAGGGTGGGTTCGTCCTTTCCTGGCGCAGGGGTTAGGCAACAGACCATCGCCAATTCAGTTAAAAAAGGGTGTTGCGTTCTATATGAGAGTTCATGCAAATGGGCATCTTCATGCAGATTCAAGCATGAATGCTCTGAGTGTGGCCACCCACTATTTTGGTGCTTTAAGTTGCTGCGAGGTAACTCCAACAGAATGAGGTTGTTGCAAAAGGCGAGAACACCATCAGGTTAGAAAGGATGCGCCCATGGCTAGAAATGTACGGTAGACGTCGTGGTTACGCAAAAAAGGCAGAGTTGTTAAGGGAGGGTTTTGAAGTAAGCTTCCTTATCCCATTTAAAACATTCCCAAAGTTGTTGTTTTTGCTCCCTAATCAAAATTTGGCTGGTCAATTCCCCAGCGTCGTTGAAGAAAAATTGGCAAAGGAGTTATCTTTGGAACAGATGGCTGGCCCCTTGAGGGAGCCACCCATCCCAAACTTAAGGATCTCCCCACTGGGAGTTGTACCTAAAAAGGAGCCAGGTAAATATAGATTAAGTCATCATCTGTCCTACTTGAAAGGTGGTTCTGTAAATGATGAGATTGATAGGGATTTATCATCTGTGAAGTACACTCCCTTTGATCAGGCGCTCAGGCAGGGGTGCCAAGTTGGCAAGGGTGGACACTGATTTGTCATTTAGATTGCTGCCGGTGAACCAGGAGAGTCAGCATCTATTGGGTTGCCATTTTCAGGGCAATTATTATGTTGACTTGTTTTTGCCAATGGGGTGCTCCATCTCGTGTGCATATTTCAAAGCTTTTAGCTGTTTTGTGCAATGAGTGGTGTAGGTGTAGGTTAAGTCAGGATCAAATTCCATGTCCATTACTTAGATGATTTCTTATTCGTGGAACGAGCTAGCTCCAGGGTTTGTGAGGAATTAATGGATGTTTTTATATGGTGGTAGTAGAGGACTCCTATTGGGGGGGGAAAAACGAAGGGCCGTGCACTGATCTTAGCTTCCTAGGAATTAGATTGGGCGAGATTGGAGTGTAGGCTGCCTAAAAGAAAAAGTTACTGAAATGCTGGGAGCAAGGACAGTTACGCTAAAGGTATGGAGAGAGTTTTTAGATAAATTTAATGGGAGATGCCTCATCCCAGCAGCAACTATTTGTAATAGAGAATTTGACCTATTTACCGATGCAGCGGATAGCAAAGGATTTGGGGCTTGTCTTAGAGGTCAATGGTGTGCGGAAAGATAGCCGGCGGAATGGAAAGCACTGGGATTAACAAAAAATGTGGTCTTTCTGGAACTCTTCCCAATACTTGTAGCCATGTTTATTTGGGGAGATCAACTGAGGGATCAGCAGATGTTATTTCATTGTGACAACATGGGGGTTGTCCAGACAGTTAATACGCCATAAGCTAACTCGACACCAGTAATAAGACTAATGAGACATCTGGTGCTGAGGTGCATGCAGTGTAATATTAACCTCAGGGCAAAGCATGTAATTGGTGTTCAGAATGTTATAGCAGATGCATTTGCATCCAAGGTAGGAGTTCCCTTTCCACATCACCTAAAGAACATGGGAGCATGGAACCAGGAGCGTTAATAAGGAATTTACTGGCCCCATTTATGGAAGATTTAGAGAGAGACAGGGGCAGGAATTTGAATGATTTAAATACCCTTGCGTAATTTGATACCAGGAGTGGGGAATATCCCAGTCTGTGGTTGGGAGAAAGGTAACAGCCCTGGCCTTCATGATGAAGCTGCAGTGGAAGCTAGATATTACAAAAGATTTCTGTATCAGACAGGCGTTAAAAGGATTGAAAAGGGGACATAGCGTAAAAGATACGAGAAGACCAATATAATTTGTGGTGCTGCAGTCTTTGTGCAGTAAGCTTGAGAAGGTCTGTAGTTCGGCTTACTAGGCCAAATTATTTCAAACGGCCTTTTCACTTGCTTTCTTTGTAGCATTTTGTATAAGTGAATTGGTGAGCCAGAACAAGGCAGTAATGGGGGGAATTCAGGAAGAGGATGTGAGGATATGGGGCGCTCGCTGGTCCTGTGGGTGAGGCGGTCACAAACAGACATTTATGGGAGGGGTGCCTCTATCTATCTACACCCAATCTCTTGTTTAGCATGCCCTTACTGGTTAGTAGCTAGATACAGGTTAGTGCGTCCAAAGAACCAAGGGTCATTCTTAATGCTGTCGTCTGTGTCAATCTCTTTTTCCATTGGCTCCTTCTAAACCCGTAACTATGGTCTACACTAATTGATCATCTGTGAGGCTGCAAATCCAACGTTCTCTGAATAAGCTACGATTTGCATCTCAAGCCTGTAGCTCGCAGCCCATTCTAATTTAATAGCAACGTAACTCTGCCAGATTTCAAGCCCGCAGCTGTTGCGAGCTTCACTTTGGACTTACGGTCCTCGAATTTAATAGGGCTGATAGTGGAGTAGTGAATTTATTTAATCAGTGATCTGTGAGAGTTATTTATGGGGGTGTGATAAATGCAAATCAAATAATCCAGCACATAGCAAGATATGTGATTCATTTTTTTTTTTTTTTTTATTTCTTTGCAGTCCCACCACATGTGGAGGGTTGTGCCTGGTAGTCCACATTGTTTCCAACATAGGCCATCAAAATTACTATATATATTTTTTTATTTCATAGGAACATAGTACCATCTATGGATTAATTTTACCATCATTACATTATATGAAGAATTGACTGATGAGTTCTTAACAACCTTAAATATCTTAATCCAGTCTTCTTCTAAAATTGTAATTTTCAAATCATCTTCCCAGGCTAGTATTCCCCGGCTTTTATCCAAGGGGGTATTTTCATCAACTATGTTACTAACCTTAGAGATTATATGAGACGATACACCCTTAAGTAAATATTCCTCCATTGTCCACATTTTATTCATGTTAATAGTCTTATATCCTGACAGTTTAAGGTGCCTCTTTAAGCATTCATAATCCAACCACGTTAACTTATCTATATTGAATTTCTCTTTAACTCTTTTTAGCTCCAATAGACTACCTTTGTCATATAGGTCCCCCCCATTTCTAATGTTATGTGATTTTAATAATGACAAAATAGATCCATTCAAGTTGTTATTAATAAAGTCTATTGGTGCTGCTAGAGAAGGAGATCGTACTAATGATAATTTGGTTTTATTTTTGTGCCATATATTGATAATATTTTGGATATTAGGGGGTAAATACGAATTTCTTTTCTTTTTATATTTGGCCATCCATAATATATTTTTTATAGATGATTCTCCCCATAGGGCCTCTTCTATTTTTAACCATCTTGGAATATTTTGTACATAATTATATCCCACCACTTGTGTAAGTATAATTTTTACATTTAAGTCTTTAACAGAAGGGGAACTTAATCCCCCTCTCTCAAATTTCTTACATATTATGGTTTTCTTCACTCTTGGTTTTTTCCCCTGATATATAAAGTCGTCTAATGTTTCTTGAATAATTTTAATATAATAAGCCGGTATTTTGCCTGGAAGGCACCTCATAATATAGGTTATTTTAGGGATTAGGCTCATATTTACTGCATTTATTCTACTTATCCATGATAAATGTAGGGGTCTCCAGTCATTCAATGATTTCCTGATTTGTTTCAGTATTTCACTATAGTTGTCTTTAAAAATATTGTTAATGTGACCGGAGAATCCCAGGTGTACTATATGAGAAGGATTCCATCTATATATATATAGGTTCGCTAACCTGTTTTTTTCTTCTAATGATATGTTACAAGTAATTACTTCAGATTTCTGTTGATTTATCTTAAAATAGGAGAATTTACTAAATTCTTCAAGAGCAGTCTGCAAGGCTCTACAGGAAAGTTCTGGATTTGTTATTGTTATTATAATATCATCCGCATATGCCATAATCTTATATTCCTCCTTCCCTATCTCAACTCCTTTAATTTCTGTTGATTCTCTGATAGTTATCAGTAGAGGTGCAAGGAATAAAATAAAAAGAAGGGGAGATAACGGACAACCTTGACGAGTACCATTGGTTATTAAAAATTTGCCCGAACTAAATTGTGGAGATGATATATGTGCTGTAGTATTTAAATACAAGGCTTTTACTGCCGATGAGGCAAAGCTTCCTAAGCCCAGTCTCTCCAAAACGCTATCCAGGAAATCCCACCTGACCCTGTCAAAGGCCTTCTCTGCGTCCAATGACAGGGTCAGGGAAGGGATCCTCTTTTTCTTTACAAAGGCCAAGATATCAAGAAGGCGTCTGGTATTATCCGACGCTTGTCTATTCGGGATAAATCCTGTTTGGTCTGGTTCTATTAGTGTGGAAATGATCTTACTCAATCTGTTCGCCAGAATTTTAGAATACATTTTTATATCAACATTGATTAGGGAAATTGGGTGATAGTTTTTATATTCTTCGGGGGTTTTTCCCTGTTTCAATATATTAACTATTTTTATTTCTGTTAATTCTGATGGTATCACCCCTTCCTGTTTGATTTCATTATAAAGATCACATAAAGTTCCATTCAATTCCTTAGTAAGATATCTGTAGAATAAATTGTTGAACCCATCTACCCCGGGAGTTTTATTTTTTTTAATTTTAGAAACAATTTCCATTATCTCTACATTTTCTATTTGTTTATTTAGGTAGCTAAGTTGTTCTTCTGACACTTTGGGAAGCTTTATCTTATTCAGGTATTGTTTAATCTCTTTTATTCCTGGTTTATCTACTTGATGATCTTTCTCTAAGTTGTATAAATTACTATAATATTCCTGGAATACCATTCCTATCTTATCTGGATGAGATTGCGGAGTATTATTTGAGTCTAGAATTTTTACTATATTATTTTTAATATATTGTTTCTTCAATTTATTAGCCAGGAATTTACCTGATTTTCCTCCTTCAAGAAATTGTGTCTGCTGAAATTTCCATATTATTTTATCTGATTGTAATTGAAGGATTTTCTGTATTTTAGTATTTATGTATTTTATTGCCTTACTATTCTCTTTACTTGGTGTCACATTGAAGATATCTTTCATCTTATTTAATTCTACATAGAGTGTCCTTAATGATTTGCCTCTTAACCTTTGAATTTCAGCAGATTTTGAAATGAATTTACCCCTAATATATGCTTTATATGCACACCACAGGGTTATATCTGATTTAACTGACATCTTATTCATTTTAAAAAATTCTGGTGTTTCCTTTTTTAAATATGTAACAAATTCTTCATTTTTTAGGAGCCAAGGATCCATCCTCCAGCTACCTTTTTCCCCCCTATTTTTTTAATTTTGATCCTGTATAACTAATTCATTTAAAGAGTGATCTGAACACGGAGTAGGTTGAATATTTATCTTTTTAATTACTTTTAAAGTTAGAAGGTCCGTTAGAATATAGTCAATTCTAGAAAATGAATTATGTCGATGTGAAAAATGAGTGTATTTACGTACACCTGGGTTTAAGATCCTCCATGGGTCCATCAAGTTATTATTCTCTTTTACTTTACAAAAAGCTTTAGAAAGATGGTTTATATGGGGCTGAAATTTATTTGACCCGGCTATTTGTTTATCTAACTTATCATCTAATATCATATTAAAGTCACTGCATATTATTAACAGGTCTCCTTTGATTTTATTAATCTCTTTGAGAAGGTTTTTAAGAAATCTAATTTGTCCTTTATTTGGTAAAGGATATGTGATTCATGATGGCCAATTTTTGCGTTATAGATTCCGGTATTGTATGTCACATAAGGGAGTACCACCTGTACCTATCAAAGGGAAGTTATCATCAGCAGGAACTACTGGTATTAGGGCAGGGGTGACTTGCCTTAACTATACTCCAGCACCAGAACTCACTAGGGAGAAAGGGTCATTTGAGAGGGGCTTTAACTCGACTGCAGCCTATAGAACCCATCCTGAGTTTAGAAGTGCAAGAAGGGAGTATTATGGGTGCCATCAGCTAATACACTTCTGCAGGGATTGTCCAAAATCAACAACAAAAAGAGAAGAACCAGTTGCCAGACCAGTGCGCTTTCTGGGAGAATGGGATCTGGCTTCAGAGTATTCCAGTACTGCCCAGTCTGGGTCAGATACAGCAGGTGGATATACAAACATTCATACTTTACATGAGGATCAGAAGGACACCAGGGGGCAACATTTTCAACCTGTTTGGGTGCAAGGACGTAAGGTCACAGGGTTCAGGGACACAGGAGCTGCAGTTACTGTGATCCACATGGACTTAATGCCACATGCTGCGTTGCTCCCAAAACAGATGATGGTTATGGTGGCTGGAGGAGACAAGTTCCCCATCCCAGTTGCTTGTGTACATTTGGACTGGGGCACTGGGAAAGGAGTTAGGGAGGTGGGTGTCATGCAAGGATTACCTGCAGAAGTACTTTTGGGAAATGACCTAGGCTACATGGAGAGTCGATATTTGCATCCTGTGACTAGGGCACAAGCAGCCAGAGCAGGCATGGATGCCAATGAGAAGCTGGATCGGATGGAATATCCAGAGTCTAAGGTAAGCTCATTACCTGTTGAGGCATCGGGGAAAACTGGGTTAGTTTGGATGAGTTAAAGATAGAGTTAAAACAGGATGAAACTTTGGCTGGAGCAAGAAGTAGAGCGGAGAGACAGGAACCAGGTCCCGGGGGAGATAAATATGCATGGGATAAGGAACTGTTGTACAGGGTACATGCTGAAACTGAGGAACAGGAAGGTAGAGAGCTCAGGATACAGATGATAGTTCCTCAGAAGTACAGAGGGCAATTACTAGCATTGGCGCATGAGGTACCTTTAGCTGGGCATTTGGGTATAAAAAAGACCCGTCATAGCCTAACTGGGGTGTTCTATTGGCCTGAGGTGAATCAAGAGGTTATCAATTTTTGTAAATCTTGTGATGCCTGTCAGAACTATGGACGCCAGGGGAATGGGGAGTAGGGGACCTCTGCAACCAATGCCCATAATGGAAAGCCCGTTCCAACGAGTAGCAGTAGACATTATAGGACCATTGGCCAGGGCAAGTAAGACAGGAAAGAAATTTATCCTCACCATAGTTGATTATGCCACTAGATATCTGGAAGCTGTGCCTTTAGCTAACATCTCAGCTCCCGAGGTAGCAGAAGCTTTAATTGGAGTATTTACCAGAACATGTTTCCCCAAGAGATTTTATCTGACAGAGGGACTCAGTTTATGGCTAAAGTTAAAGAAAAGTTATGGACATTATGTGATATAAAGCACTTGACCTCCTCCCCATATCACCCCAAGATCAATGAACCATGTGAAAGGTTTAATGGAACCCTTAAACAAATGCTCTGTACATTTGCAGAACAAGAGAAGGGTTTTGAATGATTACTAACCTAACTTCTCTTTGTATATAGAGCGGTGCCACAAGAATCCACTGGGTTTTCCCCTTTTGAGCTCTTGTATGGCAGACAGGTTAAGGGTGCCTTCAACATAATCAGAGAAGCTTGGGAAGGGGAGTATGGACAGCATCAGGTGCCAGTGACCACACATGTTCTGGCTTTTTGAGAACGATTAACCATGTTAACTGGCTTGGTCAGAGAGAATATGTGTAAGGCACAAACTAGAGATCAAAAATATTATAATTGGGGTACCAAGGATAGAGAATTAGAAGTAGGAATGGAAGTGTTAATATTGGTAGCAAATCCCCAAGATAAGTTCCAGGCTATTTGGGAAGTGCCTTTCTTTGTTACTAAGAAATGGAACCCTCATACCTATGTAGTAGTAACAGAGGATGATAGAAAAGTTACCAAGGTAGCCCACATTAATCAGCTGAAACCTTACCATAGGAGATCCCAGAACCTGTTAGCTATTTGTTTACCTACAGGAACTGATCCAGAAGAGGTACAGTTACCTGATATGTTAGCTTCACCAGAACCAAATTCCCTAGAGGAAGGGTTAATTCAGATCTATAGTTTAACTGGGATCCAAAAAGAACAAATGGCAAACAGCTTAGTTCCTTTTAAAGCAATATTCGCTACCAACCCAGGGTGCACTCATTTAGCTGTGCATATAGTACTGACAGAAGGTTATCCTCCCTTGAAACAACATTCCTGTAGGGTACCAGAGGCAGTAAGGGCGAGTATCTATGCAGAATTGACCAAGATGCTGCAACTAGGTGTGATCGAAAAATCCAGCAGTCCCTGGGCAACCCAGTAGTATTAGTGCCCAAAAAAGAGTTGTTAGACCGCTTAGGTACTGCCAAGTATTTAACCATGCTGGATCTCTCCAAGGGGTACTGGCAGATCCCTTTGGAGGAGACTGTGAGGGATAAGTCAGTATGCATTACTTCATTTGGACTTTACTAAATGGAGTAACTCTGTCCTGACTCCATGTGTTTGTATTCTGCCCCTCTAAGTCTAAAATGTACCTTCCACCACTCTGTAAAGCTAACCCCTGACTTTCCCACATGCAGGCTATCTTATCTGACCACTAGGGGCAGATAACATATTACATACTTGAGCCAGTCACCTTAAAAGACTCTCTATGAGATACCTTTCCTCTACCAGTAAAGAAAACCCTTTGCAAGTTTACACAACTACCCACCTAAGCAAAATTTCACCTCCTTCCTGACCATGCTATTCCTTTTCTTTTTTCCACAGGTTTCTGGCGCTTCCATCCCCTTTAGACTGTAAGTAGCGAGCTTCCTATTTTGTATGGTGCTTTGGGAAAAAGCACTTTCTACAAATATTCTAAGCTCAAAACAGGGCCCTCCATTTTCTTCAGCTGTTAATATTGTTTTTTTCCCCAATCTCTTCCCCTGTGCAGCGCTACAGAATATATTGGCACGTTACAAATAAAAGTTAATAATAATAATAATAATAATTAAAAAAGTAATGCCATTTGAAATGAAGAATGCTCCTTGAACCTTCCAGCGACTGGTAGACAAATTGTTACAAGGGCACCAGGGATATGCACAAGCATACTTGGATGATATAGCCATTTATATATAGACCTGGGAGGAACACCTGCAGCATATTACCAGCATCTTGCAAACCATTAAAAGAGCTAACTTGACTATCAGGCCTGATAAGTGCCAATGGGCAGAGGCACAGATGCAGTACCTGGGCCATTGGGTGGGCAATGGGAAGCTTAGGCCAGAACCAGCCAAAGTAGAAGCTATAGCTGCTTGGCCCATCCCCCAGGGAAACAGGTGATGGATTTCGTGGGTATTACTGGATATTACTGCAAATTTATTCCTGCTTACAGTGGGATAGCAAAGCCGCTGACTGACTTAACTAAGAGATTGTCATGATTACATTGTTTAAGGACTGATATTGCCAGTAATTATGGGTTTGGCCAAGGGAGCATGACATTGTTGCACTGGGATTATGTATTATTTTGTGTGGTTATATGTTGCCTGTTATAATGTATCCTAGTTATAAGATATTATAAGAGGGAAAATGTCATGTTGAACATTTGTGGAAATTGTAAAAATGCTATGCACAGAAGTTAGCTGCAGATTATTGCACCCTCACACATACAGGACTTGAGTCAAGGCAAATAACTGCTCCTTAGCAGTCCTGAGTAAACACTTGAGCTTTACATCAAGGTTTTCTACCCTAGCTAACCATAGACACCTGGCCTATCGTTTAGATATCTGATGAGTTGTTATCTCAATTGTTATAGCAACCAAGGCTACAAGGCAGATGTGTTTCATCATACACATACACAAAGGTATACAAGAATGTGATATGGGAAAGTATAAATATGTTGTTTTGATAATTCAATAACGGTTATGTTCTAGTTTTCACATATCCAAGGTGTGACTGTTTCTGTGCTTTGTATCCTGACTTGGGCAGTGGTCTGGCCATAGACCATTACCAACCTGTATCTAGTGTTCTCTGCCTGTACCTTTGGGCCTTGCCCTCTTCAGAAGCCATCATTTGTGCCACAGAGAACAAGAACTACATGAATCTACTGGAAGAGGTTTGAACTAGGTTCATTTTATCTATATATACTGTATATACTCGAGTATAAGCCGACCATCTCTTCTCCCCTCTCCCTTCCCTGTGTCTCTTCCCCCTCCCTTATCACCCTCCTCAACCCCACTCCTCATCCTCATCCTCCCTCCTCATCCTCCACCCCCTCATCCTCAACCCCCCCATCCTCAACCCCCCCATCCTCACCCCCATCCTCAACCCCCTCCTCAACCCTCTCCTCAACCCCCCTCCTCAAACCCCCATCCTCAACCCCCTCCTCAACCACCCTCCTCAACCTCCCTCCTCATCCTCAACCCCCTCCTCAACCCCCCTATCCTCAACCCCCTCCTCAACCCCCCTATCCTCAACCCCCCTCCTCAACCTCCCTCCTCATCCTCAACCTCCCTCCTCAACCCTCCCATCCTCAACCCCCTCCTCATCCTCAACCTCCCTCCTCATCCTCAATCCCCTCCTCAACCTCCCTCCTCATCCTCAACCTCCCTTCTAAACCTCTCTGCTCAACCCCCCATCCTCAACCTCCCTCCTCAACCCCCCATCCTCAGAGAGACACAGGGGGAGAGTGACTCGAGTATAAGCTGAGGGGGCCCTTTTTAGCCTTAAAAAAAAAAGGGCTGAAAAACTCGGCTTATACTCGAGTATATACGGTACATCTTTTTTTGTGAGTATATATTGAAAGGCAGACAACACAAACTGTCTACAGGACCCTTCTGACATAAGTATTGTCTGACTGGGTATAAAAAAGTGAACCCCAAATGTCTAGTAAAACTCACCATCAACTTGTTCAACTTCTGTCTAGCCCTATCTAGGAGTAAAGAGTCCCTGGCAGGGACCCTGGCCTTCTGGCATGCTCTTTGCTTAAAGATTTTGGACCAAATAATATACAGATCCAGAAATAACCACTTCAAGACCTTAACACCGCTCCACATCTCTCTCACTAGCTTGATTGGTGTTATGAAAAGGCCATGGCCAACAGCTTGCAGCAACATAAACAACAGAGGGTCAAAACAGTAAGCAAAGCTAACCACCAGCCCTAACAGCGCCCGAAAGCCATACCAGTACAGCTTCAGCTATACCTTTAGAACAACCAAGTATAGCCCTTCGCCAGGAACTGTGGGGGACCTCTGGACCTAGTAAATAAAGGAGTGACCTAGCACCCAAAGCTGGAGCACTAAATCTGTAAAAGAAGCAAGCCACAAACAGAGAATCTGCAAGTGCAGGTGAATAGTCAGCCGAACACGTTGTGCCTCTGATCTCCCAAACTTCTTTACATCCATTTCTGGCAGCCCCATGCTTGATGCCTACACCATCTGGAAAGAATGGGTGTCAAAATCAGTCAACAATCCGTGCCCACTGGATAAAGAACTATAGAATTATATTTTGCGAGCAATGGAACCATACTGAAATGTAGTCATCCATATAAACCACGTCGTTCACATAAAAAACCCTGAGGCATGCCTGTTCACAGCAACCAACTCCTTGACACAAAGGCTGTTCAGAACAGTAGGGCCTCGTATCCCAGTCTACAAACTGCCTTTAACAGTTGAACCTTTCTCAAGAGAAGCATAAATGAAATAGCGCCCCTGCTATCTGGCTGCGTCCTCCCTTTCTGAGGCCTTTCACCACTTGTGCCACCGAAAACTCTTTTGTAAGGTCTTGAAAACTTGCTAACTTAAAATAGAAGGTTAAGGTCATCATACGCCGGGGAAAGGGACAAAGGGGATGGAGGGAGGAGGAAAAAGAGAAACAGTGGCGGGAGGAGGGGAAAGAGACACAGGGGAGGGAGGGTGGAGGGGAAAGAGACACAGGGGAGTGAGGGAGAAGAGGGGCAAAGAGACAGAGAGCAGGGAGAGGGGGGGAAGAGACATGAAATATGATACCTGGCAAACAACTAGTATATACAGTTCCTTGCAAAAGTATTCACCCCCTTGGCATTTTTCGTGTTTTGTTGCCTCACAACCTGGAATTAACATGGATTGTTTGAGGATTTGCATCATTTAATTTACAGAACATGCCCACAACTTTGAAGATGTTTTTTTTTTTTATTGTGAAGCAAACAACAAATAGGACAAAATAACAGAAAATGTCAATGTGCATAACTATTCACCCCCTTAAAGTCAATACCTTATAGAGCCACTTTTTACGGCAATCACAGCTCCAAGTCACTTAGGATAAGTCTCTGTGAGCTTGCCACATCTTACCACTGGGATTTTTGCCCATTCCTACTTGCAAAACTGCTCCAGCTCCTTCAAGTTGGATGGTTTGCGCTTGTAAACAGCAATCTTTAAGTCTGACCACAGATTTTCTATTGGATTAAGGTCTGGGCTTTGACTAGGACATTCCAACACATTTACATGTTTTCCCTTAAACCACTCAAGTGTTGCTTTAGCAGTGCGTTTGGGTCATTGTCCTGCTGGAAGGTGAACCTCCATCCTAGCCTCAAATCACGCACAGAGTGGTGAATGTTTTGCTCAAGAATATCCCTGTATTTAGCACCATCCATCTTTCCCTCAATTCTGACCAGTTTCCCAGTCCCGGCTGCTGAAAAACATCCCCACTGCATGATGCTGCCACCACCATGTTTTACTGTGGGGATGGTGTTCTTTGGGTGATGTGTTGGGTTTGCGCCAGACATAGCGTTTTCTTTGACGGCCGAAAAGTAAAATTTTTGTCTCATCAGACCAGAGCACCTTCCTCCATACATTTTGGGAGTCTCCCACATGCCTTTTCGCAAACTCAAAACTGGCCACTTCTTCTGGCCACTCTGCCATAAAGCCCAACTCTATGAAGCATACGGCTTATTGTCGTCCTATGTACAGATACTCCAGTCTCTGCTGTGGAACTCTGCAGCTCATCCAGGGTTACCTTATGTCTCTTTGCTGCCTCTCTGATTAATGTCCTCCTTGCCCGGTCCATGAGTTTTAATGGGTGGCCGGCCGTCTCTTGGCAGGTTTGCTGTTTTGCCATGTTCTTTCCATTTGGTTATAATAGATTTGATGATGCTCCTGGAGATCATCACAGATTTCGATATTTTTTTTTAACCTATCCCTGGCTTGTACTTCTCAACAACATTGTACCTTACTTGTTTGGAGAGTTCCTTGGTCTTCGTGGCTGTGTTTGGTTAGTGGTGCCTCTTGCTTATGTGTTGCAGCCTCTTTGCCCTTTGCCTTTGCAAGGCATATATATGTAGTTACCTCATTATAGTGCACAATGTATGTATGTGTGTGTGTATATATATGCCCATACATGTGCTTTTTCTAATCCCTCTGCCAGTGAGGGCACAGCAGTAATAAACTGATACGACCTTGTGTCCAGAGCAGGGACAGAGAAATCTAAGAAAATGTGTTTACACTTGAATCACCCATTTACTTTCCTCGTTTTCAAAACATCTCTTATACTGTTTAAAGGTTTACAAATTGTGACCATTATCAGTAAGAAAAGTCGATCAATGGTTTCAACTAGTTGGTTAATTTATTATGAAAGTTACTAATAAAAAAAAACACCTGTGAGCTTTGGATTTTTTCTTAATGTAAATCACTATGAAATCTATTGCATTTGTTCATGTTACTTATTTGTTTAATCATTTGCTTATATTATGCAAACAAATGCACGCAATGGTATTCCTACATTGAATACATTCAACAGATCTTTAGTTCAGAAGTTTATTATTTTATTTTTTATTAAGTAGGAGCAGAGAGAGAGAGATCTCTCCGTTGTGTGTATAATATGCACATACCTGTACTTCTGCTACACCTCTGGGAAAAGACCCCAACTGTTATAAAGGAAGAGATATAGAATACTCACAGCCACTTCAAATGTTTAGTAGTTTATAATCTTCCTTGTCCCCAGCATCTAGTTCACACATATGTGTTTTAATTAGTGTGTATTTTTCAAGTAATTTTAAAATGTGTTTGCTTTTTTTCTTGGTATCTGTGGTTGTTTCTTCAGAGATTTCAACACCCCTGGTTTCTTCAAATACTATTAGCCCTATTAAATTCAGGGACCGTAAGTCCAACGTGAAGCTCGCAACGGCTGTATATGTCTTCCAAAGAAACTAAATACTGTACATAAAAATACCATAGAAATATGGAAATGAAAAGTAATTCTGGATGTTTACAAGGTAATAATATACTATGTATAAATAGAAAAAAACAAAGAAATTCTAGTTTTAAAAACACTGTTTAAAGGGATATCAAAATCACAATCACACGCGATCAATAAAATATGTTTTCAATATCAGAAAATTATTGCAAGAAAAATAAATGAAGGTATTCTAGAGCAATTACTTACCTCATAGTGGCAAAATGATTGCAAAGAGACTTGTCCTTATATAGCCAATCACAGCATGTACAACATCCTATTTATGTTACTCATAAAAAATATTTAAGTATTTCATTTTAACAGTATATATATATATATATATATATATATATATATATATATATATATATATATATATATATATATATATAAATGTACCGTATATACTCGATTATAAGCCGACCCGAGTATAAGCCGAGGCACCTATTTTACCACAAAATACTGGGTAAAATGAGTGACTTGAGTACAAGCCGAGGGTGGGAAATGTGCTGCCCCCTGGGTCCCTCTTGTGCCCTCTGTGTCCCCCTCTTGTGTCCCCCTCTCTCTCCTGTGTCTCTTCCCCCCTCTCCCTTCCCTGTGTCTCTTCCCCCTCCTCATTCTCAACCTCCCTCCTCGACCCCACTCCTCATCCTCAACCTGCCTCCTCATCCTCAACCTCCCTCCTCAACCCACTCCTCCTCAACCCCCTCCTCAACCCCCATCCTCATCCTCAACCCCCTCCTCAACCTCCACCCCCCTCCTCATCCTCAACCCCCTCCACAACCTCCCTCCTCAACCTCAACCCCCCTCCTCATCCTCAACCCCCTCCTCAACCTCCCTCCTCATCCTCAGCCCCCCTAGTCACCCTCGACCCCCCTCTTCACCCTCAACCCCCCTCCTCACCCTCAACCCCATCCTTATCCTCAACCCCCTCCTCAACCCCCCTCCTCATCCTCCCTCCTCATCCTCAACCTCCCTCCTCGACCTCCCTCCTCGACCCCCCTCCTCATCCTCAACCTCCCTCCTTATCCTCAACCCCCCTCCTCAACCTCCCTCCTCAACCTCAACCCCCCTCCTCAACCTCCCTCCTCATCCTCACCCCCCCATTCTAAACCCCCCCTCATTCTACCCCTCTAACAACCCCCCCCCCCTCTCACTTTCCCCTCACTTACCTGCATCTGAAGCTCCTGCTCCGGCCTCCGCTCCTTCCGCGTCTTGACGTGGTGCGCATGTGATGTCACGGCATTAGCATATAAAGGGTGCCAGCACCCGGTATATGCTAATGACGTGGCGCGCATGTGACGTCACGGCATTAGCATATACCGGGTGCCGGAACCCGGTATATGCTAAAGACGTGGCGCGCATGTGACGTCATGTCATTAGCATATACCGAGTGCCGGCACCCGGTATATGCTAATGCCGTGACGTCACATGCGCGCCACGTGAAAACCCGGAAGAAGCGGAGGCCGGAGCAGGAGCTTCAGATGCAGGTAAGTGAGGGGAAAGGGAAAGGAGGGGGGGATTTAGAGGGGTAGAATGGGGGTGGAGGTTTAGAATGAGGGGTGTTGAGGATAGGGAGGGGCGAGGGAAAGAGACACGGAGGGGTAGAGAGACAGGGGGTTAGAGAGACACGGGGGGGGTTAGAGAGACGCGGTGGGGGTAGAGAGACACGGGGGGGGTTAGAGAGACAAGGGGGGTGGAGAGTGACTTGTGTATAAGCCGAGGGGGCCCTTTTTAGCCTTAAAAGAAGGGCTGAAAAACTCGGCTTATACTCGCGTATATACGGTATATATATATATATATATATCATATATTATAATTGTCAAACTGCGATTCGTCGTCACGGTTGCGAGCATCACCTATAGAGCCATTGAAGCACAGAAATCTTCCAAGCTCGGAGCACTTAGCCAATGAGTGCCAAAGGCATTGAGGCATTAAAACTTGGAGCACTTAGGTAGAAATGAGCGCCGAAGGCATTGAAAAACGAGGGACTTAGCCTCCAAGCAGTTACAAAAAGCGCGATTGCCTTAGGCTTCAAGCAGTTGAGGAACGCGGGACTTAGAAAAAAACAATTGCGAGGTGAAGAACTTAGAAAAATACGAGGTCGAAAAAATACAAAGTTAACACCCGAACCGCGCAAATCGAAAAACACCCCCAAAAAAAACAGACAGCCAGGACATCTGGGAGTGAGGTTGCACGTGAATTTAAGCCGAATTTGCAGAGTTTCGGCACTAAGAGAAAAAAAATGTCGGACGAAAAAAAATTAAAATGAGGCTACATGGCCCCAAACCGTACAACACACCGCCAGCCGTGTACCACTTTTACCCAGGAACGTATGAGGTACAAAATACACTATTACAAAGGACGGAAAATGCTTGCCAACCGCATAACACATAGACAATCGCCGCTATTTTACAACACTAACTTGCAACTAATAACATTACGAATCTAAAATCGCACTTTACACGACTAAACGAACGGTTTGGCCTATTTTATTACCATATTGGTCCGAATATAAGCCGCACCCGCATATAAGCTGTAAAGTTCAAGGGGAAAAAATAGAAAACAGATAGTACTCGAATTTAAGCCGCACCCGTAAAACTGGAGAGAAAAAGACTCTCAAAGTGATCAGCAATTGCAAGAAACAGGCTTTCTAATTAGCACTGTAGCTTTTTTGCAGGTTACAGGCTTTACAGGATGTTAGAATCACTAAAACTGTAAATCGCTATTCAGTACCGCAGTCTCAAGCACGAAAATCGGCACCCTTAACTCGCAATCGCGCAAATCGGCAGTAATTTTGCGTTTGAGAATGGAAGCCGCACACGTAACAAGCAAAGTTCGCAAATCGGCAATGATTTTTTTTTTACGGTCGCGAATATAAGCTGCACCCATAACTCAAGCAAGCTCAAAAATCAGAAAAAATGTGCGACTTATATTTGGACCAATGCGGTATATCTTTTCATGTGACAACACTGAAGAAATGACACTCTGCTACAATGTAAAGTAGTAAGTGTACAGCCTGTATGACAGTGTAAATTTGCCGTCCTCTCAAAATAACTCAACATACAGCCATTAAAGTCTAAACCGTTGGCAACAAAAGTGAGCACACCCCTAAGTGGAAAAGTCCAAATTGGGCCCAAAGTGTTAATATTTTGTGTGGCCACCATTATTTTCCAGCACTGCCTTAACCCTCATGGGCATGGAGTTCACCGGAGGTTCACAGGTTGCCACTGGAGTCCTCTTCCTCTCCTCCATGATGACATCACGGAGACCTTGCACTCCCCCACCTTCCATTTGAGGATGCAGGTGTTTTGATGGCAGAGGTTACTTTCTGTATGATATATCTATATAAAAAAATGTATATATATATATATATATATATATATATATATATATACAAACATCTACACACACATTGCATTGCATTGGCGCTAGCTCTGCTACTGTGCTCAAATATTCTGCCATTTTCCATTTTTTTCTCTGGAACATATCTTTGAAAGTTTTGGCAATACAAGATCACCCATGCTGCAAAAGCAGATCATTTTTGTAGCGCCCTATCGAATGCGATGCTGTGTACCTGAACAGAAAAGGTTAATCATGTTGTACCGAAAGTGTACTATGTGGTGATCAAATTAGAGATTTTCAAAGGTTCCCTAAAAAAAATTGAACCTCATTCTAATAAAACCGTATATTACACATTTCAGTTGATTTAAATGTTCAGGATTGTAGCATCTGGGCGGAGCTACAAGTGGTGCAGGTGGAGTAGTGCGCCAGGGCCCTACTCTGTAGTGCATCAGGGTCCAGTTCTGTAAAATTTTTTGCATTTTTTGTATTGTAGGGGCCACCATGGGACCCCCCACCTGGCCCAACCCACCACAGACCCCCCTGGCCAGAAATTGGTTTATACCTGTTTAAAAAATAGCTCCAAGAGGTGGCAGTTTGCAGCAGTTTAGCACTCTGGAGATGTGTATCAGGGAAGAAGGTAAAATAGCAAGGGCTTGATTACAGCAAAGTACAGGGGGTAGGTTCCGTGAGGACGAAGCAGACGACATAGGGATGGGTGCTAAGAGGGATTGGGTGCTATGTAGAGATAGTGTATATATGTGTGTATTGTAGGGGTGCCCTGACCCTGGGCACCCTCAGCTGCATCAGCTCTCCTCATAGAGGATGTTGCTGAAAAGTGGAGTGCGCAGGTTCCGGAGCTGTGCTGCAGACAAAAGTGCTTTGCGCAGGCAGGATGTATAGGAAGCGGAGCAGCTATGGCAAGGTGTTTTGGGGGGAAGCAGCAATGGGAAAGGGTCTTGCGGAGGGGTGCTCTTATGGGAAGGGGTATTAAGGAGGAAAGCTGATATGGAATGGGAGATTTGGTACAGGGTGGGCAATGCAAATCCTTGGGGGTGGGGTATATTACATTTTTTATTGCACCAGAGCCCTCCATTCTCCAGCTCCGCCGCTGTGTAGCATGTATCATATATAGGATCATGAAAATGTGCATTACACTAAAACTCCAGTTGTGAAACCAACATGTAAATCTGTGTCCATGTTCTACCTTCTTCTTCTTCTAATACTGTATAGATGTGGTTTTAAGATCTAAAATAGACCATGATTTTTTTTTTTCAGCAATGCATTTGCCTACATGATAGTTACATGCAAATCAGCAGGTGGGCTGGTGTGGCCCATTACAGGACTGAGAGGTATTTGTCACACACAGGTGTAAATCACACAGAGCTTCTAGAATGCAGACTAGTAAAGTGGCACATGATCATCCTATGTACTCCTGTACACATGTATGTCCCTTGCCTTGTGCAGATCCATAACAGGAAAGGCAGGTGCCTGGCTTGTCCATAGCTGAGCTGTCTGAGAGCAGTGTGCAGGATTGCCAGAGTTAAACCCTATCTGCATATGAGGCAGGGACTCCAAGACAGCTCTGACTTGAGAGGCTGCTTCCACTGCCTTTTTTCCTCCTCTTGCGGATTGGGGATAAACTGCAAGCAGGAGGGGCTGTGAGCAGCAACAGTAACACCCGGCTACCGGATCTCAGTAGCATGGCATCAAGGAGAATGGAGACCAAGCCAGTTATAACGTGTCTGAAAACCCTGCTGATTATCTACTCTTTCGTGTTTTGGGTGAGTAATATTCCTGCTTATATATGATCCCTTCATCCTTAGCAATGAGGAGAACAAACATCTGCTGCTTGGTGGATTTAAATCACAATTAATATGCTATTTTTTCAGTGCTTTGCATCACCTCCCCTTTTTTTCTCTCCAGCCCTTCTGCATCGCCCTAATCCTGTTTACTGCGCAAAACAAGAGCTGCTGTTTGTAGGGTAAAGCTGGGGATAGTGTCAGATTCCTGTAACATACAATTGATTTAACACAATCCCTGCTAATCAGTGATCCAGCCCAGTCACGTCTGCATATGGATCAGTATTAATGCTATGCATCAGATCCCATACTAATTTAATGTATGTACTGAGGATTCCCTGCTCACAGAACATTATAATGTGATTAATGACACAGTACACATTCATTTTGCAGTGGGTGTTTAGCACAGACATGTCTGTATCCACAGGCAGTGTTGCTAGGAACCCTAGGATTATTATAGGAATGGGGATCTCTAATTAGAGCTGATGATAAAACACTGCAAAGGTTGGGCTTGCATCAATGTTGGAAATTGCAGTATTTCCAGCAAAATCCCATGGGAAGAAACAGCTATTCCCATTACATTGTATTGGGCTGGCAACTGTTTTTGCTATAACAAGTGTTTCAGATATATGAAATATTCTACTATATATATTTTTGTTTTATTATACTCACTAACTAGAGCAGAATTATTATTTTAAAATATAAACTGCATAATGACATTTATTTGATGGGTGTTGTATACACAAAATGGGCTTTGTTATACATAGCAAGCCTGCTGTCTGTACACTTACGTAATACTTTCACCAGTTGCATTAATTCAGCAAAACTGTAGGCGCACTATATTGTAATTGAAATAGCCCCAGCGAGGGTGCAGTTACATGAGGAATTACAATAAAAAGCTATAAATGTCAAAATGATATAAAAGGCCAATTTATTGCTTGTGATAAGGTAGATATTCAATATGACCAAAACAATGTTCAGTTAATTGGTTTACATAAGATAAGGTTGTTGTTTTTTCGTGATTCCGGGTTGAGGTCTACACAAATGCTTAAATCAAACGAGCCGCAGCTTCTAAATATTTTAGAAATGTATAGTGATTCTGATATAATGTGTACGGCTCTATATTTACATGCAGTATTTCTCCATTTTTGACGTGCTTCTATTTATCATTGTCTCAGTCCCATTCATATCTTCATTGATTTTGCTACATCACTAGAAAACAACCTCATTCAAACATTGTAAAATAAGATAGAGAGTCGCACAGGAATTGTTGCAGCCCTGCCTCAGGAATAGAAACCCTCCCTGCCCAGTGACTATAGGTACCTGAATTTCTACCTTACCTCGCATAATCACTATTGCATGGTAGCCGCTGCCACTAAGGATATTGCTATATTCTCTGTTTGGTGAATCACTTCTTTCAGGCTGCTAGAGAATCTGGTTGCACAGAACAGGTGTAATTTATAATGTGCTTTGTCCTTGTGCTCTTTTTTTCTCCCTATTGTTGCACATGTACCTATATTGTTTTTGAAAGGGATTAGAAGATGAGTTACGAAAGGGGATAGAGGGAATTATAATCTATGCATCACGCGGTTGAGATACATTTACCGGGTTAAATGGTGTTAATCTCTGCTGCTAGAAATGTTGTGTAAATAGGTCCAAGCTTCATAAATATAAATTAAAAATAGTACTTGTAATATCAGTACCTTGAAAAAAACAGCTTGGAGTATTCAGAGAAGCTGTCTCTAACTACATCTTATGTACCAATTATTATATCGTGTCACGCAGTGGACCTTTATAGTGTGCCATATAAACATTAAAAATGTCATGCAAAATATCTTAAATATTTATATCATGAACAGTCTATAGGCAGCCATGGATTTGAATCGGGACCTCCAGCCCCCTTCTCCTGAACCTCTGTTATGTTATTAAATGTATCATATATCTCGACTGAAACCTCTGAACGCTTAGATTAGCTATCACGGAAGTTGTTTTTCTTTTCTGTGGTCCCCTTCACTATATATATATATATATATATATATATATACACACATTTTTTTCACTGAGAAATTAATCAATTAAATCTCTGTTTACATGAGTCACGGGTAGTGGCCCCAGACAGACTCACAGCAACAAGTCCGTGCAGTAAGCATAAGCAAAAAAAATCATCTGTACAGAGTATGTAATGCTGGAATCACCTAAATAGGACAGGTTTGAGTTAACTGCTCACTGCATTCCTGAGTTCAGGGAAAACTGCTATAAATCTTTGTCTTCACCTCGACTTCAATGCACGGTGCGGCATTATTATTGTTTATTTATAACACGCTGACATATTCCTTAGCGCTGTATATAAGTTACGTTCCAGACAAAGATAAATACAAATTCAACACATATCAAAGCAAGAAGGGCCCTGTCTTTGAGCTTGCAATCGGTGCCCATGGTGATTTCTTAAAGCAGGATTGAAACTCGCAGACTTACAATCTAAAGGTATTGTGTATGGTAAAGGAGGGAGTGAGAGGTGATGAGCATGTTATGGTGGAAGGTGATACGCTTCTTTAAGGAGATGGGTTTTTAGTAAGGATTTGAATGTTTTGAGGCAGGAGGATAATCTGGTGGAGTGAGGCAAGGAGTTCCAGAGAATAGGGGCAGCACGAGCAAAGTCCATCATGGAACAGCAAGTAGGCAGGACACACTGTGTTTGCAAATAGACCTAATACTTTATATGTTTTAGGTGTTATTAGTGTAATAAAAAATAGATCATTTTAACATACAATCTTGTGCTCTTTCACACCATGAAGATATCCTACAGTAAGGTAAATGGCCCTTTAACATTATATGTCTAGAAAATATTTCATAGTTAAAATTTCAGTAGCCTGGGCTCCCAGGATGTTTATACATCATAAAAATGTAGCTATTTTAACATGTTATTTTCAAAATAAGTCTGAGAATCACTCCAGAAAAAAGTAAATACCCCCTCCAGCATTTTCTATACCAGAGTTTTTGTTATGTGATACATTATTCCAACTCAAACCTGTCTTGTCAACACTGTATATGAAACCCATGGCAGCGGTGCATGTGTTTTTGATGGGCTCAAGGTCACTGTTTTCTGGTATGCAATTTCAGTTTGCCAAAATAGTTTTGAAAGCAATGTATAGCTTGCGGACAACTTAATATCTTGTGTCTCGGAGTTTGGGTGCATTCACTCTTCACAGATCCCTTTAATGGTGTGCAAAAGCCTATGCAAGTGAGCGCTTCATTTTGGATCAGTCATTAGTTCAAGGCTCTTCACAGATGCAAAATAATGATCATTGGTTGAAAGCTTCCTCATGACGGACTGCTGTAGAGTAATAATTGGACAACGCACAGATATTGTTCGCCGTTAGTTACGACTGCTAAAGAATGCAATTTTCTCTTTTTGTAAACAAATCATTCTTTTAATAAAGGCGACTGATGGGTTTCTTTTTCTTTTTTTCTTTCTCTTCCGAAAACAAAACCCTTTACATATTTTAATTAACAGCATCTTTACGAATTGGAATGATTTTTTAAAGAATATTTGAGTTTTAAAGGCCTAAAACAAATCGCTTTCTAAATGGCTAACAAAGCTCTTGTTTTGCAGCAGGGAATTTTAGATAAGCACCTGTTGTGTAAGTTAAATCAGAGCACTTTATCATTCTCGTTGTTTCAGAGATGAGGCGAATAAAGTAAAGTACTTATTGGTGCTTGAAAAAAGAAAATTGTTATAGAAAGTGGCACCATATAGAAGGCAAAAAGAAAAGTCTTCTTAGAAAGATGGAAAGTGATAATGTTTTTAAGCATATTGAATTATGGCACACATATAGACTTATGATACCAATCAATTTAACATTCCATACGATTTGGATGGTTAATCTAAAAAATATATATAAATTGCTGATTCTATTTAATCAAAAAATACCTGCAAAACAAGTATATGTGTTTATGGCATCTATATCAAAGCTAATCTGGTAACAGAAGACACAGACCTAGGGAATGGGAGCACACAAATCTAAGTGGGCCTACTCAACATAAAGCCTAAATATACATGGAGGTAGCCTAGAAAGCATATAAGGAAAGTTGGCACTTCTTATCAGCTTCACTTTGACCAGGCTTGCCAGTAGTGAATTTTGGGGACCACATGTTGTTCATATTTCCAGGATACTGCAGTGTCAACATAAGTAAATTGATCAAAACAATTGAGCCATTGATTGATCCAAGATATCTTTAAAATTTGTCTGTATCCTTATAGTTCTAATTTTGAACAAGCCTGAACTTTATATAGCAGTGTGGATGGTGCAAGGACTAAAATGGCAGATGCATATCCTAATATACTTTAAAGGAGGAAGCAAACTACTAGCCAGTGCTTTTTTGGTTTCAAATAACTTATTTGTGGCTTTACACATTTAAAATATTTTTTTTGCTCTTATTCAGTTTGTCTGAGAAACCGTTGCCCTACTCAAATGAAATTATCTCAGCTACTTGGCTGGTTTCAATAATATAGATCCAGTACGATTAGAAGTATATAATTGATGTGTATTAATTACTGTTATGAAATAACTCCTATAAGTGTAACATTGGAATTAACCAGCAAAGTCATGTAATTCTATATCAGGAATTACATTACTTAATAGTTGTTGTTGTTTAGTCATTCAGTCTTCTCTGACTATCTGTGACCCTATGGACTGCAGCACGCCAAGCACATCTGTCACCCATTGCCCATCTGAGCCCCCTCAAGTTCATGTTCATTACTTGAATTTCCTTATCTATCCTTCTTCATCCTTGCGATCCCCTTTTTTTGTGTGCCTTCAATCTTTCCCCAGCATCAGAGTCTTCTGTAGATAATTCTGTCTGGCCAAATATTTGAGCTTTAGCCTCATGATAATATCTTCCAGTGAACGGTTTCCCTTGATTTGCTGTAGCACTTTTCTCCAACATTACAAGGTAACAATATACAACCTTGTCGCACTCCATTCCTTATTTTGAACTATTCTGTTGTTCCATGTTCGGTTCTGACCGTGGCTTCTTGGCCCACATACAGAATGCTCAGGAGGCGGTTGAGATGATCTGGTACCCCCATCTTTTTAAGAACCTTCCCCATTTTGTTATGATCCACAGAGTCAAGAACTTTAGAATAGTATATGAAGCAGATGTAAATATTTTTCTACAACTATCTTGCTTTCTATATTAGTGGATAATGGCAATTTGATCTCTTGTGCCTCTGCCTCTACAAAACCCGGCTTGAATATCTGATAGTTCTCGGTCCATATATTGTTGTATTTGAGCTTGTAGAATCGTAAGCATTACCTGCTGGCATGTGAAATGAGTGCAGTTTTCGATAACTGTGCACTCTTTGGCACTGCCTTTTTTGGGATTAGTATATAGATTGACCTTTTCCAGTCTTTTGGCCACTGTTGAGTTTTCCAAATTTGTCGGCACAATGTAAGCAACACTTTCACAGCATCATCCTCTAGGTTTTTGAACAGTTCAGCTGGGTTTCCATTAACTCCTGCAACCTTTTTATCGGCAAGGCTTTTTAAGGCCCATCTCACTTCACTCTCCAAGATGTCCGGCTCCAGCTCATTGGACAAACTATTGCTGTTAAAGTCCTTTCTGTATAGATCTTCTGTGTATTCCCGCAACCTCTTTTTTTATCTGAAATGCTTCTGTTAAATCCCTACCATTCTTGTCTTTTATCACACCCACTTTGACATGGAAGGTTCATTTGAGATTTCCAATTTTCTTGTAGCGATCTCTTGACTTTTCGTTGTGTTATGAACCAAGAATTATCTTGACAGCATTCTACTAATCTCTAACCTGCTTCATTTTGTACTTCAAGGCCAAACTTGCCTGTTATTCCAGGTATCTCTTGGTTCCCTACTTCAGCATTCCAATCTCCTATTATGAGAGTAAAATATTTTCTTAGTACTATATATATGAGGTGTTTTATTATCTTTGTAGAGTTGGACAACTTCTGCATCCATGGTTGGAGCATAGACTTGGCTCACTGTGATTTTAATTGTCTTGCCTTGAATTCAAATTTAAATCATTCTGTCATTTATTTTGTTGTAATGGAGCATGGCTTTGGCCACCCTTTGATTATGAGGCCACCATTTCTTCTGTGGGATTCTTGACCACAGTAAAAGATCTTATGGATGCCTGATATGAAATCTTCCATCCCTGTCCATTTGAGTTCCCATGATATAAATATTTCATCTTGTCATATCATGTTTGATCACGTCTAGTTTGCCTTGGTTGAAAGTTCTAACATTCCAGGTTCCTATGCTGAATTGTTCTTTAGTACCTCACATAGGTTTGGTTGTAAATAGGATCATATAGATCCATGTGGTTATGCAGGACTGCAATTCCAAATCACGTTATCATCAAATAAATGAAGATAGTTTAGTGCTAGTTCGCAGCACAGCCAGATAAATAACCATATGTAACTATATCTGCACGTGATTAATGAATTCAATTCGAAACCAAATTAACAAACTGACTAGTGTAAGTTTGTAACTTAATTGTTGCATTACTGTCCATTCCAGATTTATTAAATATAAACACAACCAAACAAAACATGAATTAAATTTTCTCTATTTTAAATGATTCAATATCCAGTTATGCATGTTCATTCAAATGTAATTCATTCTGTAAAATACTTTGCAACACGCTCAGAGCTCATATTTAAGAGATTAAAAATATGATCACGCTGCAGTCTTTGGCTGGGATCAGTGGAAGTGCTGCATTGTGTGTGGCTTGTTTGTATTCTGTCACTGGGACGTGTGACAGACATGGCATAATGCTGGTGTATTAGTGAGATGACGTTTGACTGCATCCCATTGTTTATTGTGCCTGAAGTTTTTTATATTTTCGTTTATGATGCATTAAGGCAAAACATTTTGTATATTTACTGAAAACTTATTTTTGAATAGGTTATATATTTTTGTTATTGCTCTGCATAAAAGACAATAAATTACACATTACTGTGGATGGAACCTAATTCTATGATGTTACTTGGTATATTATATTTACTATTTACTTACTAGAAATAAATTAGCACACCATCACTGTACCATAACAAGCCTCACATTTGCTTTTTGAAACACCCAGATAATAGTATATATCTGAAGAATACAATTATTAAGAAAAGTGTTAGTATAATATATAGCCACTTGAATGTCCTGTAAAATGAACAGCTTGTCCTGTGGTGGCAAACTCTCTTAAATCCTATTTACATTTATCTTTCTGTTCAGTGTCCTGTGGCTTTTATGGTAACTACGCTGTATTTTAGTTATGAGAAATATATAACTGTGCAGTATTAAAACAGAGTAATGTCTTTGTCCCTGCTTGGATCAAGCCATGATAGTGTTACTATTTAGCACTAATCACAGCAACATGCTAAGGAAGCTTAAATAGAATCTCTAAAGCTTTCTAGCCCCGTGGAGACAGCAAAATCATCTACAGTAAAGCGTGTTCTAAAAAAAACAAAAAAAAACACATTTTTTTTAGATGATGCAAAGTTGCCCTAAAGCTGCCCAAAAAGAAGTCTTGTTCAAATGGTTTCTCTACCGGCTGCCAATTCTCCTTTACAGTGGTAAATCTATTCTGCCAGTTCTCAGGACAATCAAGGGAACTCATACAGAAAAGTGTCCCTGAATATTATGGAGATGTGATTCTGTTCGAATTCTCACCATAAAGAACAACTTGTGGCGTGAAGCGAGCATTCCCACATAGCTCTGTTATTTTAAAACGGGCTGGAGAAACCACAGCCCAAGGGTCTAATGCCGCCCTTTGCATGTTTCCATGTAGCCCCTTAACATGTTTTTGTACAGCACAAATTTCTGCTTAGGAGATGCCTTTACTGCCTCTCATATCTAAAAATGCAGAATTGTATTGCATCACTGTTCAAAGACTGCAATGGGTACTATTCTTGCAAAAGGGTCCATAGTTGACCAATGGCATTAAAAAAATATGTATAAAGCATGGGCTCCTCTGCTTTAAAACATGGACAGGACTATAACACTTTGGCACAAATAGCTGCTTCAACTTGTAAATTCAGGTAACTTTAATTTTTATGTACAAATGTTTACAGTCATTGTGAAGCTTTTCGCTTTTGATAAAGTTCTTGTAAGTAATGTAAGTAACGACATACAGCAGGACTTGGCATTCATGTTGCCTGCAGTTGTGTACATCATGGAGGACTTTTCTGTGGGTGATCAATCTAATGCTGCTCTGAAACTGCTTTTTACTGAATAACTAAAGGAAAAACTTATAAATTCAGACATTGTCGTATTAGTGACTCATAAAACAGGAATATATTGTGTTGGCTAATTTTATTTATCTGCAAGTACCGTCTTTTTAAAATATATTTGTAAATTATTCAGGAGAGACTGCAGCCTACATGTTCTTCTAATAGTTTTAAGATTACATTTTTTTATTTTTATAACTGATTGCTTACTGTTGTTGTTTTGTATATTCGTTCCTCTTGGGCACAAATAAGAATAGATAAGTATTTCAATTGTGAACACAGGAAAAGTTTTACTACACCACAAATAGAACAACATGTGGGGCACGAAGTGAATCTGTTGCCTAATGTACTGTCAGCGGGTTATTACAGTTCAAGGGTTTGAAATCTCAGTGGAGTTTTATGTGTCCAGATTATTAAAGGGGAAGCTCCACCTAAACTAAACTGACCGGATTTTTGGAATGAAATCTGATATATTTTTGGGGACACGCATTTCAAAACCTGATGTTATTAAAATAGTTTATACATAGCTATAGCTGACTTAAATGTATCACATTTCACAATATATTAATGTGTTCCTTAACTGAACAAAGGACACATACTTGTTTGGTTGTCAATTTCTTCATTGCTGAAATCAGGATTAACTAAACTCTGCAGGGGTTCATTGACATTCATTATGCTGATTTCCTTGGGGATGATTCGCTGAACAACTTTTCAGCTCTAGAGTATTTATGAAGAATTCAATGTGATCCAGCCCTGAAATACCTGGTAATTCTACCCTGAGAGAAGAAACCGCAAACCCCAGACATAGGTTTTGGCCTATTTTGGGCTTCATCAATTTGCTTGATTGAAGAAGGAAAGAACAAGTTATTTACAATACTAAGTTTAAAATAGGTTGTGAGTACCTAACTAGCAGCCCCATTTAATTCGAAGCCCGTAGCGGCATCGGCAAGAGACGCAAGCAACCATTTTTCGCACGTTGAGTGCGCGGCTGCGAACATGATCAATTAGTCAAACCTGTAGTTATGGGTTTAGATGGAGCCAATGGCAAATGAGATCGTCATCATTATGTCACTTGAACTTGGAGGTTAGATTTCAAAGCCTTACGGGTTTCAATTACGAGTTTCGATCTGACCCGCATTCCAGAAATAATGCAATATTAATAAATCAGTAAATATGATATTCAAGACCATGCGAGTTTCATTATATGTATTAACACATTGATTGCCGGGATCAATATAACACGAAAATTAAACATTAAAAAAAGTATATTGCAGATTTGCGAGCTTGAGAATGTTGCGCTATTAATTTTAATAACTAACATCACTTTCTTATTACCTATAAGTATAGTAGTGTGTGTATATTTGCATTTACAGTGCTACGGATAGAACTTTAACCCCCTAGCGGGTCCTCTCTAGTACCCGTTTTTTGGCTTCATTTGCGGGTTACAGGCTTGAACACCAGTGAATTATTGCATTTTAATAGCATGATTGGAATGTAACAGTTACGGGCTTGACAGATCAAAGTATTTGTGGCCGCAGAGTACAATTTTCAACACCCCATGTTTTTTTTTCACCCAATTTTTTTCGCCAATTTAATAGACGCAAGTCTTAAAGGGTATCATTTTACAAATTCAGGGAATTCAATAGGGCTGTAAGTCTCCCAAAATGACACACTCTTAATGGTAATCAGAAGTAGATTGCTGCATCTAGTTTAAAGGACCACTGCAGTTCAAGAAAAAAGATACTTGTTTGTCAAGTATGTACCAAACTAACAATATTGGCAGCTGTCTAAGCCATAGGCTTAAAGTATTTATATTTTTTTGGGGGGGGGAGGGGGGACGGCAATAAAAACAGAGGCATTTAATGTAAGAATGTACAATACTAAACTAGACTTGTTATATAGGTATAGTAATTTACTCAGAGAGCAGCCTCTTTTAGCTCAATTCTACACTTCACATGGAGAAAGATAAAGCCCCAAGCGTCAGTCTGTAAACCACCACAAAAAATGAGGCGCTCAATCCGAGAACGAACAATACTAACGTGGGCTTGTTCTATAGGCCTGGTCAACTGCTCAGAGAGCAAAACACGTTTAGATCACTTTTGTCTTAGGGATTGCACCCCGTACATCTGGGGTTTGCTGTTTCTCCTGTCAGGGTAGAATTGCCTGGTATTTTGGGGCTGGATTACTCTGTGTGAGACCAGACTCATTTACTACAGGATATTTCTCCCTGTGAAGGGCACAAGTGATCCGAAAGAGGCTGGTCTCTGAGTAGGTTACTATGCCTATAGAGCAAACCTACTTAAGTGATGTTCGTTCTAAGATTGAATGCTCAGTTTTTGTTTGTTTTTTGGGAAAATCTGAATGTTTGAAGACTCTGTTTATTAGTACAGTAATTAATTTTGTGTTTATTACATCACTACCTCCAAACTAAATCATGAGGGTGTGTGTTTTGGCTGTTAGTGAAGAGAGGGGTGAGGAATGAGGGAATATAGAGCCAATGTAAAGATAATTGGATAAGATTGAAATAGACACTATGCCCATTCCCTCTCACTGGCCCTGAAGTAGACACCACCAATGTATCATGGATCCCTCCAGGGTCCTGGATAAGCACCAATATTTACTTAGTTTCTAATTAAGAACTAGATGTATGAATTTTTCGTACCTAATTATACTCTGAGTCTGTCTTAAAGTTTTCAAACAAATACATTACCATTTTGGTCACCCTTAGCTAAACATTTCTATGAAAGTATATGTGTAAGTTTTAGCACTAGTCTTATTGCTGCAAGACCTTTGTTAGGTTTGATCTGCTAAAGAATAGACAAGTGAATGTCACTGCAACGTCACTATATGTGTGTCCGTTAATATGAATTTAATCTCTAGACATGTTACCATATTATTGTATGACCTACTCACTGAAAATGTCACTGGAATGGTCAAGCTTTGATAACTTTTAAATAATATTGATTGATATAAACAACTTTTCAGTTTATTGTGATTTTTACAAAAGTTAATATTTATCCTGAAATAGCTGGTTTTCCTTTTACATTTTCAGCTTTCACACATTGCTTAGCATTTAGGCAGTGTGTGCTGCCAGTTCCCTGCAACTGCCTCATTGCTGCCCAGTACAGCTCAAGCAGACCTTGTGATGTGCAGAAGTGAGGCAGCTGCAGGGAAGAATCTACAGCTTAAATCACTGCTATATTTTAGGAAAATCTTCATGTTTGTGAAAAATTTCTAACAATATTTTACAGATGTGTAAGGCATAAACCGCCACTTTTTAACAAAAATCTCATGCACACAGAACACGTCCATCTTTTCCTGTGGGCAATTTTTATCTCCCAAACAATGCATGGCAGGGGATTTGATAAATAATTGGGCAATGAAATGTGAAACATGCCCCATCTCTGGTACCTGCTCAAAAATGGCAGCTTGCCTCAATAAATACAACCGCTGCCCTGCAAACGTGTAAATGCCCCTCTTATAAATGCAGCAGGGATCAAAATTTACTTTTTTTTTTTTTTTTTAATTAAAAACTAGTTTTATGACATTTGCCTAATTATGGTTTTAGATTCTAATTTATTATTTTACATAACACAGTGTTCCTGGATAACCATCTATTTTGTGTTTTTAAGTAAATTTAACAAAGGATGCTTTTTATTGTATTAAATTCAAAACATGTTTACTCTGATCTCTCCTACTTAAGTTATTAAGTCCGGACTAATACAGTGGCACTTTAAATTGTGTTCTAGTTTGCATTATACAACTGTTTAATTGCTTTGTTGCCCCTTTCTTTTAGAATCCTATGGCAGATTAGGTCCCTTCTAAATAAAGTATATTACCTCCTGTTAAATCTAGGACAGTGAAGCATTGTGAAATCCTATTAGATAATCTACCTAGTCACTGGTTCTCCAGAGACAGAACATCATGTCACATTTTCCACCGTTCGTATTATTGTCCTGTAGGACTGCAATCATTTTTGTACTTTATCATAACCTCTCTTTATTGTGTGTATGTAGGCCTAAAGTGTTTTATAAATAGCAGGAACATATATGGGTTTAATAGCTATAACCAATAACCTCACTGCCCAGAGTGTTTTGTCTGCACAAGAGTGAATCATGTTGCTTCTAATGTGCAAGCTTTCTAAATATTAGTCGAAAAGGAGAAATTACCAGAATATAACAAGCCATCTGAATATGTTGTCACCATCATAAGTTCCTTCTGTAGGTTCTGTTCATTTTTTTTTGTTTCTTGACGCAATGACCCATTTCACAGGTTCATGTATATGGCAGGAAATCTTAAAAATTGAAGCTTATATTTAAAATAAGTTGAAACTATGGGATTTCTTTTGTGTTGGCTTTAAAGTGAGACTACTACTACTGATTTTAACCCTTTGACTGCAGCCCATTGTTGACACATTCTGTTTTTGTTTATATGTAAGCCTCAGTTTCAGGGTTTGTTCTGTATGTTAATCACGTTAATTTTTAAAATGAGCACCATTCAATTAACAATTTCTCTGGTCGTCCAGTGGTTGTCAGGTGATCAACATTTTTCCAGAGGGGAATGAGATCAGTCCAATGAAAGAGGATATTCTCCACTTTCAAAAATGGAGTGGCATGAGGAGGTCTTTCTCCAGTTTTCACTGGGCACTGCCAGGGGCAAGATTTGGTGGACTTGAGGAACTTGTAATCCGCACTATAGGAGAGACATGGAGGATGACTCCCACACATGCTCAGAATCCAAGAGCTTAAATTAAATCTTAAACATATTTAATACAACAACACTTTTATTGCATTAAAAAGGTTTGGCAATATGTTATATTTAATATTTTTTACATGTAATTGGAAAGACAGTCACTCTGTTTTTAGGATCTTATCTGGTAACTGGTTACTTTCTCATTCCCTCACCTGGCTTTGCGCACTCTGGCATTTGATTTAATTCAGGGATAAAATATTTAGCTAAAGCTGAATGAACTCCAGCACAACAGTAATAAACAGATACTACATTGTTACTACAAAGGTCTGCATAGTTTGTACTGTGGTATTCCCCGTAGAAACATACAGATGTGAGAGCTGGACCATAAAGAGGTTTGAGCGCCATAGAATTGATGCCTTTGAATTGTGGTATTGGAGAAAACTACTTAGAGTCCCTTGGACTGCAAGTAGATCCAATAAATCAATAATTCAGGAAATCAAGACAAACTGTTCACTAGAAGGTATGATCATGAGGCTGAAGCTCAAATATTTTGGCAATATCATAAGACTGCACGATTCCTTAGAAAAGGCTCTGATGCTGGGAGGGATTGAAGGAACAAGAAGAGGACAACAGAGGTGGAGATGGATAGATGAGGTCACTGAAGCAATGAATATGAACTAGATGGAGCTCTGAGGGGCAGTGACTGAGAGATGCACCTGACGTGCTGTAGTCCATAGAGTCACGCAGGATCGGACATGACTGAACAACTAAACAGCAACAACCTTGTAGCCAGTGCAGAAAGAGGCTAATAAAGACCAGAACAGAAAGGTAATATCCTGAAGATAGGAAATACTTGCAAACCACCCATTTACTTTCCGAGCTTTCACAAGATCTCCTTTACTGATTATTTGAAGGTTGGGAAAAAATGGTGATCTGTATCAGTAGGAAAGTTGATCAGGGGTTTTAACTAATTGGTTCATTTATAATCAATTTTAGTTATAACAAAACGCATGTGACCTTTAGAATTTTTTCTTACACCGGTATTATACCTCTATTGCAAATGACTATAGAACTTATTGTGTTTGCTTATCTTTTGTATTTCTTATCTTATTTGTCTAAATTATACAAAAAAAATGCATAAAATGATAAATTCAACAGGTCTTTCTTTATTTCAGGAGCTGATACATTTATGTGAAACTTAGGATCCAGGCACATGTTATTATTTTATAAGGAATTTCCCAGAAGGAAGGATATACATTTTGAGTTGTCAGTATATAGCTGATTGGTTTTAGGGATCCACCTCATGTTAAAGTAAAAAGTAGCTATGAGTTGACAAAAATAAATGATACTTGAGCTGTGTGATTTCTCTGGTACTGCGTAGTGATTTGTGGCACAGTAGGTTAATATTAATGTAGGAAAGGGACCAAACAATAATTTTTGGACACCACAGAAAAATAATAGTGACAGACTAAAGTGTAGCTACATGTAGAATAAGGACTGAGTGGCTTTGATGTTTGCTGTAGCGTTTAGAATGGAGTTTGGTTCTTGTAAAGGTTAAGTGCATAATAGGCTGATCAAGTGACTTGATGGCACACAAACAAATTTAATGTATTACGATTTTTACTGAATACATCCTTTATACACAAGAACACTGACTTCTATCTGGGATGTATTTCACATGAGATCAGGAGAGAAAGTGATAACTTTTTTGTTTCCCAAAGACTTGTTATTTGAGCCAAAACTGGACAACATGAAATGCTCAGTCCAAAGTCTCCACATTTACTAATAATAATATCCAAGTGTATTGTCCTTTTTTTCTTTTTATTGCAGTGCATAGCCTGTTGAGCAAGCCAACTTGCAAAAATACTGAAAATGGAAAAAACTAAATTTGGTACTTTAGCGCAACCTCATATATCAACATTTATATAACTGAGATCAAATGAGAGAGAAACCTTACACACAACATGTATAGATATACAAGGGTTCCCTGGGTTGCCCAGTGGTTAGGATTTGGTGCTTTCACCGCTGCAACCTGGGTTCAATTCCATTTCGGGAACCAAGAGGTCACACTACTCTAAAAAAAAGCAGGGTTCGGCCTGATTAGTAATTGGATGGGAAAGCACCTAGGAATACCAGGAGCTGTATGCTGTGGCCCACTGGAGCAGGAACTGGTGACCCACTCTTGTATCTCTGCCATGAATATGAATTTAATCAGCATTTAATCACGGAGAGTCAGACACGACTGGACGCCACAAACACACACATAGATACACAAAGCATTGGCTGCTGAATCTCATGTGTTATGGTGATTTACACATAACTTTATTGACATTGTTTACTACCTATAAATGTCCAATTTTATAATAACATAATTTGTATATAAGTTGGCTAGAATTTACACAATGAAATGCACACAATATAGTAGTCCCTACAGGGATATGGACGGTTCCCTGTTTTTAATACTGAAATAAAGTACCTAAGTGATTGCTTGCATGTCTAAACATCATTTTATTAACAGGTGCTTAAAAGCTCTGTTTTTACTCACTGAAACTTTCCAAATAGTCCCAACAAAGATCCACCCTAGCAACTAATGCACACAGTGTTTTTATTGGTACTAGATGTACTAGCCAATCACAGACTTTTCTCAATCACATGTTTTGAAATGCTACTGAGACAATCTATGAATCATTAGCACATCTAGTACTACAGAGATACTGTGTGTATGAGATACAGGGGGCAAATCTTTGTTGGGACTATTTGTAAGGTTTCATTGTGTAAAAACAGCTTTTAAGCACTTTAATAAAATTATGTTTCCATATGCCAACACACACTTACGTCATTTTTTAATATTAAAAATAGGGGTCCTTCCATATCCCTTTATTGCAATAGTTCTATATTACAATTGGTGATTTGGTGTGTGAGGACTTTAGAATATTACCAAAAAGTATTTTTCAAACTAAACAGACTGCCATCTAATATTTGTATCTCGGTAACATAGATAATGCAAGTTAAAAATGGACAATTTCTTGAAAAAAATACAACTATTCTTAAAATGAGACACATAGAGTAAATTAAGCCCATAAATAAGGAGGTGTTGCTTCTGATTTAATAAATTAATAAAGGAGGAACTAAGTTGAAGTATAAGCTCTTAGGGTAGTTTTCATTACATTGTAACCATGGTAGGGTGTTGTTGGGACTATTTATGCAGCACTAAACAGAGAGTTACTTGGTAGCTTCCAAGCTGCTAGTTGGAGACCCTTTGCATTGGTTCCTAACTGAATCTGTATTAGCTGCAGGATCTCACAGTGCTCTTGTTAGACAAAGCGTTTTTTCTTTAAGAGTCTAGCAGAGATGTCTTGTATCTGTTCAGTGCCAGGGAAATAAATGTGCCCTCTGATGCTTGGTCATTGAGACTGAAGTCAGAGAAATTAGATGTATTTTAAGCTACACTACATAAAGTCACAGTGCTTATATATTTGTTTTGTTAATGCCAGGTATTGGATTTGGTTTCCGTCCGGGATGTGCGCATGAGTAATGTCGGGCCCGGCCGGCAATACGCACACGCGAGTTCCTGAAAGCAATTCGTATTGCCGTGGCACATGTGCATTGCCATCGCACATAAAGGTCCCGGTCGACAATGCACATGCGCGCTTCCCGAACGCCAATGCGCATTGCCGTCGCACATAAAGGTGGGAAGGAGTGAGGGAAAGGAGAGGTTGCGAGACCTGGGGAGAAAGATACAGGAGCGTGGGAGCTACATGAACGTGAGAGAGAGCTACAAGAGCGTGAGAGCGAGAGATACA